>OY813000.1:51861884-52117087 GCA_963681545.1 Germaria angustata | reverse complement strand
ATAGAATTTGAAATAAGCCTTAACTTATGAATTAAATGGGTAAATCTATTGCATGGCCTTCCGTCAATTAAATATTTGAATCTAAACTATGCCAAGAAAAAAAGAGTGTAAATCATTTGAACGTGTTTTTCATATCTGACATTTGCCCAATTGTCTGAATATAGTCCACTGCCATGCCTGCTGAAGAGGAAATCTAATTGAAGTGAGAGTATATGAATGACAAACATCCCAAACATGGTTTTTAAAGAAGGAATATTTCTAATTTTAAGGAACACTTTTGGCCTGTAAAAAAAGAAGATATTTTAAAGTTCCAAAATCCAAATAAAAATAAAATAAAGATCAGTACTCTCGTTTATACAAGTATTGAAATAGTGTTAGAATTTGATAGTTGTATATAACAAAGACATATTTGTAAAGCTTAAGATGATTCGTCAAGTGTAACACTATCGCTAATTTCCGTTTGTTCTTTTCTTTTTTTCTTCCATTTTTAATATTTGAGTCGTTATTATCTGTTCCGATACTACTTTTGATAAAGAGCTCTTGTGGCTAATTGACGTGCCTTGGACTTAATAACATATTTTATAAAGTCTGTGACTGCAATCAGAATAGCTTCTGTAAATGAAGTTAATTTGAATATTTTTTGTTACCAGGATTTATGTAATTTTTTTAATGCATTGAAACTCCCAGCTTGGAATAGCACAATTTTCCTTTGTTCTTAAGAAATACTCGTCTTTTAAATAAAAATACCCAAGAACAAAGAAACATGGAATTCGTGGAACGCAATTGCGTTGCAAAATTTTTGGAAGGCTTTATCATTCATGTGATGAATCTGCAGCAAATAAAATTTTATTAAAATTAGGAGAATAAACATCCGTTGGATGAATTGTTTCTCTAAAATGTGTCGATACAATATTATTCGAATAAAAAAAGCTCGATCATAATTAATCGATTAAAGATTTTTCTAAAAAATCTTTTAAATTAAAGCTACACAAATAAAATTATTAAAAAAAAATAAATATTCGAATAAAATCATTCGAATAAGAAGGACTGTAGAAATATTATTTGAATAAATAAATTATAGATGTCGTAACATAAAAAATAGTTGTGTATATTTGTTTCAACCAATTTAGCTTCTGCTTCACTGTCCATTGTTTTAGCATCATTTTATGTTGAATGAGTTAAATATTGAAGCCAAATCGTCATTCAGCCTTCCAAATAATCAACCCATCCATATTTTATAGCTAAAAGCATTTTAAGCTTAACATAAATGAATATATTTTCGTCTTCCACTTTATTCAGCCTAATCCTCAGTTACCACCCTGTTTGTTACTTTAGAGTTCCTTACTAATTCAAATGCTCAGCTTATTTATACACTAATGGATGGCATAGAGATGAGACTGGTGTAGAAGATTTTGGGATGATATGAAATTTCATAGGACACACGAATCATCTCTAATTGATTTAGAAAAATTTAAATATTCTTAATACATGTCACATTCACACGTACTCACTCGTACATATTCTTTCATATTAATCTGGTCGCAATTTTATATGATAAACTTATTAATTTTCTTCCATTTTCCTTGAACCCATAAAATCCTAATATGCTTTCGAAAGAGAGAGCTAAATACTTATAAAAGAAGACATAATACAAATTATTATTTCACTTCTTTGAAATGTGACAAATAAAATATTTCTAATGCCAATTTTATTGAATTTATTTTCCTTAATAATAAATTCGCAAATCGAATAAAATTTTCTAAATACAATAATTTCATTGAAAAAGAGATAAAAAGGAATTACATTTTATATTATTCATATAATCGGGGTGTAGTTCAGCTCAATGGGCCATAAATAAGTGGGGTAAAGGACATACGGGTATTAAAATTATGAAAAGTAACAAATTTAAAAAAAAATATATACATTTGGGGTTGCGTCTTTTCAAACGATTTGAAAAATATGGAAATGAGTATTTGTTAATAATAATAAAAAAGGTATTTAGTATAAAATTGATTAAAACTGAGTGAAAAATTTGGGCTGTAATTCTTTTTAATCGTCATAAACTTTTTCCTGCTTTCCGAGTAATTAATTTATGGTTCACAGAAACGTAGTGTATTAAGTTTCTTTTCAATAGACTTAAAAAACACGTATGTGACAGCGCTTAGAGAAAGGGACCTAAGGGTCAAAAAATTCAACTTTCACTTTTTGTGATGTGGACAACATCTGAGCACCGAATGAGACCGATCCCATGCCCCAAAAGTGTTCCCTCCCAGAGATATGCGCGTTTTATGAAAGTGAAGTACACCAAAGATACACGTATTTAAATCTTTAAAATGGCTCTCCTGAACAAAACCGGATTTTACCCTTACGCCCCTTTCTATTTTGCGCGTCATATATGAATTCTTAAATGTTAAAGCAACTACAACATTCTGGAAATGATAAATTATGGAAATAAAAAATAAACTCTTCTAATTATCCATTTCCCTTCTGAACTTGTTCTTTTCAGCACGAATGGTATACAATACTTTAGTATAGTTTATAAACAGTTCGATGCCATGATCGGTGATGAAGTCTATCGTCGCATGGAAGCTGGTCAGGTGCCCGGTGTGCGTTTAAATCTCTCCCACTATACCGTACTGGAGGGTGAAAGCGATGCTTTGGATATAAAGCCGTTTGAATTATTTTTGGCCTTGCAAGAGTTTTGTCAATTAAAGAGATTCCTTTCCGCTCAACCCCAGCCGCCAGAAAAGCCCCTGGCTCTTGGAAGATGTCACGAATGGTTTATACCGGTATTCGAAAAATGGATGATGATCAGTAAAGCCAAAGCTTTGCAGCGTATAAGAGCCGCCATACGCTTAGATGCCATTTGCGAGGGAGAAAGAGTAGTGCGTTACAGCTCCTCATCGGTGGATACGGCTTCGACTTTGGTAAACATTAAGGAGTTTTGGAAAATAATCAGTTGGCCTGATGAGGAGACAGCAGGTATATTGGAGTCTCAGCTGATAGATGTGGTGTGTGCAACAGCTATGCATTATTGCGATTTGATACACACCGCATTGGCGGATAGCGGGTATTATGAAACACAGGGTCCATTCCGTTGTTCGGACGACATGTGTGTTACAGTGAATAATTTAGAATATGTGAGATTCACCCTGGCGGACTTTCGATCCGATGACAATCTCTTGGAAGCGGCAGCTGATAATTTATTGGAAACAAGCTTGGCTCACATGGAAAATCGTTGCGAACGTATACTTTCCAAACTGGCGCCTCTTATGCAGACATCCTTGAAAAAGGCTGTATTTCATTTAGCCTGGTCGCCCGATTCTTTGCCAGCCAATCAGGCCATTGTACCCCTCTTGGAATATCTTAACTCTCATTTGGGCGCCTTGAATAGTGCTCTGTTGCCAAAGAACTTCAATCGGGCCTTGCGTTTCGTTTGGAAAACGGTTTTGGCTGAAATGACTAGCCAAATGGAAACAGGAGATGATGCTGAGAAACCTTCTAATTTTCACAAACGTTTGTATGAAGCACTTCAGCTTTTAGTGGATTTCTTTCATGCCGAAGGTCAGGGTTTGTCTCTAGAATGCTTGCATTCGGATGATTTTTGGATGGTGGAGCAACGTTTGCAATTCCATAAAACCGAAACTACACGTCTGATAGACATGTTCTATATGAATCGTTTGAGAGAACAACTAGCTGCCACCTTACCGGGTCCCTACGGCTCGTTGGCGGTGAGAGCCTACTTTAATCATGACTCCTTATGTGTGGAGGTTCTACATGCAAGAGATATTGTGCCCCTGGATCCCAATGGTTTCAGTGACCCATTTGTTATAATTGAACTGCTCCCCAGAAGGGTCTTCAGTCATTGCATGGAACAGCAAACTAATGTACATAAGGTGAGTTTATTTAGCCATTTAGATGATAAACTGCCAATTGTTAAATCGAATCGTTTTAAATGTAGTGTTTGTTAAACATGCAACTTGAAGCGTTATTTTAAGGGGGTTTTCTTTTCTAAAAAGGTGTAAAATTTTTGCCCTAAAAGTAAATTTATTAAGAAGCAGCAATCATGCAGGTGTAATATATATTTTATTAAAATTAGATCGATATATGGATTTTTCCAACGAAAAAAACTTTACACTTTTTTAGAAAAGAAAATGTCATGAGTTAAATTTAAAATATGGATTGTGATGATCAGGGTAGGGAAGCGCACCGTATACATATATATTTAATTATAAAATTTCAAGCCTAACTCTACCCACAAAGCAACTGTCTAACTGTTTAGCCGGTTGTCAATGAAAACAGTCTTGCCAGCTCAATAATACGAACCTCTAAAAAATATCATTTATTTTTGTGTTACATTCCCACAAGCTTTGTTTATAGCGATAAGAAAAACTCTCCAAAAATCAATGTTCAAATAATAGTAAATGATTTCTTTTTTTCCATTAATATAATTCCTTTTTTATATCTTGATTATATTTTATGTAGACGTATTTAAGTTTTTTACATTGTCTTTGCAATGATTGATGTGTACCATCCTGAAGTTATCGCAATTATAAATTGCTGTTAAAAAAATGTAATTCATATCAACAGCGAAATTTATAGAAAAGCCTTGATAAATTAAACGAAAGTAACGTTAATGGTATTTTGAACTAAACAATTTATAAAAAAATATGTGTGCTAAACCTTGTCTACATGTTGTATATTGATAAGAAATAAGTACATGTGTATATTTACTAGTGGTGTAAGGGTTGTAAATTTCTAGATATTCGTGAATACGAATATAAATTTCATATTTAAAGGCATTTATCTATGACCTAATTTATACGCGTGGAAAAAAATTAATTAAAAACAAACAAAAAAAAAATGCTTGCCTGAATAATAATCTTTTTCGCGTACATCATAATTAATAAAAATTATCATGCACACCATCCGATTAATTTAAAAAACAGTACAAAATACAAATCTCTACCAAGAAAGACGGGATTGTTATTGCCGATGTCGGTGTTTCTGGAAAAAAGTTCTTATTTTGTGGAATCATCCGATAAATTGATTGGTGTCATGGCATTCAGCCATTCATTAGCCACTCATTAACAAATTTTCCTTGATGTTTGATTATTAATTTAATTGAAGGAATAAATACTACTTTTTAACTTTTTTAATATTAGTTGTCAACGAAGTTTTTTTTTTAAATTTAGGATGATTTTTATTTCAAGTTCAAAATAAAGCTTTTTATTACAAACTTATATTTTTGTGCCATGTTTTTTTAACCGTTTATGTATTTTTCTAAAAATATTATTCACTTGATTTCAGCGAATGCGAAATCGAATGTCAAAAAATAGGCGAATATTCCTAAATACTAAAATTTACGTATGAGTATAAAACTAAAATATTTTTTATTTGATCCTTTCAGAAAACTTTACATCCCATTTTCGATGAGTGCTTTGAGTTTTCAGTGACCTTGGAACAGTGTCTTTGTGAGGGTGCTATGGTCTGTTTTACAGTCATGGATCATGATGTCATAACAGCCAATGATTTCGGAGGCGAAGCCTTTTTAGCTTTGGGCAACATTCCCGGTGTGGCTGATTACAATAGTAGCGTTGAAAATTTCCATGGTCTGAAGCAAATTGAATTGCCTTTAATGCAACAATTAGAAAAAAGTGAGTATTAAAATTTTATTATTTTCATTAATAATTGAATGGACGTTTTATGTGAGTAATAAACGCAATGCAAAGTATTGATGAATTTAGGTCCTGAAAGTAAAAAAAAAAAAAAAACATTATAAAATGATATCATATAAATATATGATATTATCCGAACTTCGACTTAGTTTCCATTCGGGAAGGGTATTCGGAGTTGTTAAAAACACTATTTACAAAAGTTTTCGATATCTCCCGAACGAATCATTCGATTTTAATTAAATATACGGCAATTTATATTGTATTCTTAGCTTAAAACTTGGTTTGAGCTTGGCTTCAATCGAAGCTTTGTCCTAAAATTTATTTGGAAAATATGTTTTTTCGAAAAATTTACTTTAGAAAAATCTTAAATTTCGTTCCGAAGCTCCTTCGCGCTATTAAGAAATGGGAAGCTATAAATTACTCCCAGCTCTTAGAGAATAGATTTTTCGCTCAGACTTTGGGGTTTTGAAGCTCTATTAAGATATTGTATATATTGGTATGTTCGTAAATGCAGTACTACGCTGCAATAGAAAACCAAACTTTCTCCGCCATACCGATGCAAAATAAATGATGCTCTTTTTTGCGACCCATATTTAATATATTTTTGGACACCATCTGCTTCACTGTTTTAGATAATAATGGAATTTACTGTTGCAGCACTGTATTTACGAACGTGCCCTGTATATCAACGTGCGCATGTGGGGCATTTTGAAGACTTTGACTTGACCTCTTGAATTGTTATGTTAATGTGAATCTATTGGAAGCGCTACATTTTGAGATTTTTCGAAATATTATATATTTGAAATAAATGCATCGATTAAACCCGATACCTTATCAGCTCATAAGCCCAAAGAAGTCATGTGTTACAAATTTCATTAAAATCCATTAGTTCGAGAGGTACCATTCTATTTTTGCAAAAAGTTTGAAAATCGGGCGATTCTTCTAATGACTCACGACAATGCGTGTGTAAGAAAATGTCACCAAAACGTGAATATCATAAATTCGTAAAACTTTTTTGTTTCTCATATTTGAGAAATAGCAATACATTTTTTTAAATTTTGTTGTTATTTTTCATATTAAGATTAATTTGATGGCGTGGATTACAAAAGTAGGACCTTAATATCTTTATTAACACCGACTGCTAACCAAAAAAAGTTTTCTGCCTATTTTCCACTACCAGAAATACTCTCCATTATCTCTTTAAATATTAATCTCTTCCATTCTTCTCTCGTATGTTCTTGCTCATCCAAAGTGTAATCGAATACCTCGAAGGTGGAGCATACCTATATATATATATATATATATATATATATATATATATATATATATATATATATATATATATATATATATATATATATATATATATATATATATATATATATATATATATATATATATATATATATATACCTGTTGAATAGAATAAGGAAATAATCGCTCAAAGGTATAGCCTCTACAATTGGGTATAGTTTTCAAATAACTTTGAACATTTGATGCCAACTTTTTGAGAAATGACTCTGGTGGTGTTCCCAATTGTTCAACAATTTTATTCCAACTTTTTGAGAAATGACTTTGGTGGTGTTCCCAATTGTTCAACAATTTTATTCCATTGGTCTATGTTCTCAGTGCCACAAAACTGTATGCTGCCTCGCAATATTTCACCGAATATGCAGCCTATCGACCAAATGTCCACTTTTTCCTTTGCATGCCCAAAGTTATCTCTGGTGCACGATAGTAGCGCGTTACCACATACGGAGTCATCATGAAGGTGGTGCCGGCATTTGTTCGGGCCAAGCCAAAGTCTAATATTTTCAAAGTACAATCTGATTTCACCACAATGTTAGACGGCTTCAAGTCCCTGTGTATAATGCCGCATGTGTGCAAGTGTCTGATTTCACATAACATTTGATAGATTAAAATGGACAATCTGTCATGGTCCAAGCCCATGTGTATAATACTACTCAAAGTGGCCTCCATAAGCTCGGTAACTAAAAACACTTCCTCGAAATCTTCAAAGCGTTGGTTGGGTGTAAAAACATCCAGTAGCTGAATTATATTCTTGTGAGTCACCAACTTTAACAGCTTCATTTACCGATGGGGTCTTTTGGTCTGTATGGCATTTTGAAATGGTCTCGACAACTTTTTAATGGCCACACTATGATTCTTTAAAGTATCATACGTTGAGCAAAGAACTCCTTGTGTGTGCCCCTGTGTCAAGGAGCTTTAAATTTTGATAGTGAACTGGCACTGTGAAGTTGGCATCGGCAACTCCAATCGTATGCAATTAATATTGTGCAGTCATGCTTTTTTTTAATTTTAAAAGCTTTCGTTCCGTACACTATATCGTGGAGATTGTTAATGCGGTTTGTTTGCCATCGATCAAAACCGCAAAATTAATGAGAAATTCTTGGTTAAAATTATTTAAGATCAATTTAAATTTAAAAATGTGGGTTTTTGTGTGAATAATTTTAAATTGAGCAGATCCATTATTCATGTATTAGTCGTTTGTTTGCAAAAGTCGGCTCAGACATCAGAAAGAAATCAAAAAGCCAATTATGAATAACAATTTTGTGGTACAGTTTTTTCTTGTCACATTCCTCTTATTATAAATTAAAGTTCCTTTAGGATTTTCCCTCTTCGTCAAAAAAAAAAAATTCCTACGTTAAAAAAAAATAGATATTGTGGATATGAGGCGAGGTTGTTCCCCAATCATTTTTAGGGATTATATGTATCAACTTTTCCCATGTCGATGTGATAAAAGTGGAAAATTTGTTTCGTATGGAAATAAATTTATAAAAAAAACAAGTCACTTAAAGTACAATTTAAGCACGTAAGAATTTGGATGTGATTCCTAAATTGAACTGTTACACATTTGACTTGCAACCCTTTGCCATATTTTGCGCTTCTATTACACAGCAATTCCTCCTCATGCTTTTGAAACGCTATACTATTATATAAAATACATGAAGAAAACACGCAGAAATTTTTGTATTTAATTTATTATTTTCCCTGCGGGTGTAAAATTAAAATTCAAAAGCAAAAGAATTGATTTTAATTTATCTCCCTCTCTTTTATTTATGCCTTTGGAGATTATAACATGAGTATTTTTTCGGGAACAAATCCGAGCGAATATTTAAAATCGGGGTGCATATGCGATTTGGTTATGTGAGGTTGCATAGACCGTCGACTAAAAGCCAGTTTGGGTCCAGGTTGGTCCCTTTGTGTTGTGGAGAGTGTACATAGAGATCTCCTGTATATCCCAACTTGATTCCCTAATGAACGATTTCGTTCCCTAATGTTACATTCTGATAGTTAAGATAATTTGTGTACAATTGCGCTGCCCATATGTACCATTACTTTACTCGATAGAGTCGAGTAGTGGCAGAGAGGGTGTTCCAGCACTTTTTCCTCCTCTCCTCTTAGGCAGCTTCTGCAGAAGTTATTGAAGGGATGATGCTTCGTCTGGCGCGATTACCCACCTATAAGACCGTGTCTGTCAGTGTAGCTATTATTGCCTGCCGAAACTGTTCCCTGGGAAATTCTAATATGTCCAGTGATCATGCATGGCCACACTTTGTGTACTCTGAGGACATCTAGTCGAGAGTACATTCATGTGGTTTCCACTGTACAAGCGACTTACAGCTTTTCAGTGGGACTCCTGCTAGCCATTCCTTACTGATCTTCCCAGATATGCCTGCATGTCCTAGAGGCCAGAAAAACTCAAGGCTAAAATGACTCGCCATCTTAAGCAAATACGTCCGACATTCCCATACCAGCCCGCGTATGGTATAGACACCTGAAGCTGCATTTATTATTTCAGTCTTACTGTCTGTACAATTTCGAATGTTTTGACTAAATATTTTGTATTTAGTCCCTTAGCCAGGTAGCCGTTCTCTTAATTGCCGATATCTCTTCCTGAGGTATACTACACTCATTTGTTTGATCGAGTGAAACGAGGAATATATATGGCCCCTCCCACACTCTATCCTAGCTTAAATTCGCCGGCATTCATTTCTAATACTTCTTATGTCCCATCTGCGTCTCTATTCGCTCTTGCTTGTACACTCAGCAGAACATTCAGGTTGTTACAACTGTTTATCTTTTGTTATAAAAAAGAAAAAAACTTTTTTATGTATATTTTTAAAAAATTTCATTTGAAAATTAAAAATCAACAAAAGTTTTTCATATCAACAGAGCATTATCAAATATTATTTGTTGACTTCTTCAGGGGTCTTCGAAATAATATGATTAATATTCACATTCATTTAACTTGGCGTCGTCAACATCGTCGTCACTTTAGCTCAACGTCAGCACGAATTTTATGTTTCCTTACAGTCTAGCGACTACGTTGGTGGTTTTTTTAACTAAAGTTTGAAATGAAAGATGTCGAAAAAACAGAAACGATATTAACTTTTGCAGTGGGCGTTTTTTCCCGATACCTCGACTAGTTTTTTTTTTGAACTGATTTGAATACGTAATTTAGTTTTTTTCTATTTCTCCATTTTATTTTATTTTGTAATAAATGAACAACGAAAAATTTTAAAAACTCAGAAAATAAAACAACACCACGGATAAAATTAGAGTCAATTCAAGCAAAAATCGGCTTCAATGTTATTGACAGTAGCCGATAACTGTCAATATAGACAGTAGCAATACTGACATGCAACAAACAATAAAAAAACGACGTCGCACAGTGGGGCCTTTTGACTTTTTTCGTTGCAAAAATCATAACTTTTGAACTGATAAAGATATTTAAAAATTTTAAAAAGAATTTGATAGGAAACTCCTTTAGCTGTAATATACATGATTTGTACGGTAATAGGTTAGTCGCGGCACTGTGCACAGTATCTGTTTTCGACTGCTTTTATTATAAACATCATAACTTTTAAGGTAAGAAAGATATTTTAATAAAAATAAGTATTATTATTGGCCATAGCTTTGTGGAGGCACTATGCACAGTATTTTTTTTATTTTTTTTTTTTTTGAAAACATCATAATTTTTGAAGTTACCAAGAAATTTGTAATGGGGAAAAAACACTTGATTTTTAAATCTTTTAAAATCAAAATAAGTGCTCCCTTATGGTGATAGGCATTGAACACGATGACATCTTTGACCTTTCTTGTCGCAAAAATCATATATTTTGAAGTAATGATATTTTTAGAATTTCTCAACCATTGAAAACACAACTTTTTGTGCTTTAAATGACATTCTCATAGGAAAGTCTAAAAAAATGCTACTCTAATATAACATGTTATATTAATATAACTCTTTTTACTTATATTACAGATAAAAATTATTGAAACATTTTTAATACTAATTATAATATTATTTTATAATATAATATATTATATAATGATATTGAGTTATTTTTAATAATTTTTTTAATAGTTAGTTTTCTTCAAAGTAGTCATTAACATTTTGAGCGATTTGTAATAGACTTAACATATCGGGGCTATAATTATATTCTTCCAAATCCTTGCGAGATCTTACATGTCTCCGCGATGAAATCAGTGCGTCTGAAGAGGCCGCCAACATATTAAAAAGATCTTCATTCTGTCTAATCCGTGAAATTTTGCAAGTATTCGCATATCTAAAGTGCTTGTAATCTTTGTTTTTGCTTTCCTGGGCTTCTTCTGATAAATCTCCAATTGGTAAGCATTGATATTCAATTAAGTTTTGGCCATGAGCCAAAATCTTATGGACTGTATGTAGGAGTAAGTTTCTTCTCAGGGTACTTTTGAGCCAAAAGCTGGACATTTTTTGATGCATAATCCTGAAACTTTGGGCCATTTACTATTTCTCTAGGGTTTATAACTGCCAACCTTTTTATAATATGGTTGTCGACACGAGTAATTCGGGATGTTACCTCATCACTCGTGATAGTTATCAAAGAACAAATTACAACAAAGAAAAATGTGTAAATCATTCTTACAAACACTAGCAGAACGGAACAACATGCTGTTTTCGAAAGCCGCTACACTTTCATCATCAGCGTTCTTGTGTTTGGTCCACTTCTGTGGTGTCAGTTGATGTACATATATTTCAGCTATTCATACAAACCTTCACTGTAAATGTAATACGAGAATTGTTTTTTGATTCATCGTATCACAATTTGTGAAAACTTTTTTTTTTTTTTTTTTTTTTTTGTAATGAAGAGCTCAAATTACACCTCACTAACTTACAACAGTCTTACCATTGTTATTTATTCTTTACCAACCATACACATGCTTATTTTTTAATTTGCTTATTTTATTTTTACTTATGACAAACTTGTTTGGTTTGTTACTATAAGTATGTATATTTATTAATTTTTATAACAAATACGATTTCATTATGTCATTTTTTAAATAACTCGAACAATTCCGAATTTTGAAATGACATTATGAGTTCTGGTACTGATCACTACTTTTGCAAAGTAAAACCTTAACTGATTGCATTACACAATTGCAGATTAATTTATACCCAAAAATAAAAAGGTTCAAACTACCTGATTTGCGAAACATTAATCTAGGCCACAATTAACTGGATTATATACAACTGCAGTTTTTATTTTACTTAGTATAAAAACCAAGTTTTAAAACTAACTGCCTGTTTTCCTAATGTGTTCTTAAATTTAAATAAATAAACAAATTGTAATAATTATGCCTACCTGATTGACAAGCAAAATATTGTTTATCATTTATAAGGGATTCATACTATGACTTTTTATGGTGACTTTTCAAGACTTTATTGACGAATGGTGTACAAAGGCTATCAACTTAAAAGAGAATTAAAGAAAAATATAGGGAAAAAGTCACTGCGAAAATTTCGTATTAACGAGAAGCAATAAATATTAGTAACAAGTGATGCAGTGAAAACAATTGTATAGAGAGAATAATTTCTTTTCATATTTGGAACGCATCTTTGTTACATATATAAAATAATTTTTTATCTTTTAGTAATAAAATACATTTTATAACATAAAGTGCAAGTTACTTTTCTCTTATTTTAGTAAAAAAAGAAAACGAAGATTTGATCTTTCTATACGATTATATATATTTCAATGAAATAAGGCTATGTATATATTTTTAAGTAGGCACATATGCACACATTAACAAAAATATGTCATTCAGTTCCACATATATTTACATTTTTGTGCTGTAGGATAACATAAAATATAAAAAATATTAAAATTTTGGTAGCTTTTTTCCTTATTTGGCAATTTTTTTTTAATTTTGGTTGCAAAAATATCTTGGCTGTGGCAACGCTGGCTATAAGATTGTAACATCTTTCTTCCAATTTCAAGAAAACCTGTAATTTTTTGTGGCCCAATTTAGCTATATTATTTAAAGTACTGTGTAGTATATATGCTAAAAAAAATATGGGCGTGACCATTTTTGCCCATTTTTAGTTGTTCTATTTTATTGTAAAAACTACCTAAATATAGGGTGTCTGAAAAACGGCAACTGCCGAAAAAGTAGGGTATCTGGTGGACATTTTCTTACTTTTTTCTAATAAACAATAAACATACCTTTAAAACAATACCAAAAAAGTAGTGATCACATGGCAATATTTCTGACACTTCAATTCTAAAATGTCTTTTTTTTCTCAAAATCACCTTTTTTGGACTTTCTAAAAAACTGTCGACTTTAAGCAGCTCCACCAGCTATAATTGTTATCCAATTAAGAAAAACGTTTTTGAATTATGATCAGTAAAATGGTCTTTATACGATGTGTTCATTCATTTTACAAAATTTTGTCATAAAATTTTGTATTTTTGCCACGGTTTTTGGGAAAAGGCGCCACAGTGCGTCGTGTTGTTTCGGGTGATTTATGTTATAATAATTATGTATATTTAACCATAAAATGTAACACTAAAAGTAAAGTTGATTATTTCAATGAATTTCATTTGGGTGCCTTCACGAAAGAAACCCTCATGAAGGTGGAGAGATTCTAGTGATTACGTCAGGACTGCTTATTGGAACGAAATGAAAGCCGTTAAACGGGGATTTTGAAAAGGAATATTCTTCCACACATGACATAGAGGCATTTTTCGCTAGAATAGAATGCAATATTTGATTACTTGCAAATTTTCTACAGGAATGTGTTGAAATTTCTTTAACAAAAATGTTGTAGACCGTCTTTGGAAATAACAGATTTTAAGTGTTGGACCATGACATCATTAACATTTATATTTTTTTTACTTATACATATGTACATCCTGTTATATATATACAGGGTGAGGCAGTTACATTCCATCCCATTGGTTTCGGATATCATATTTGAGTTCGAAATTTCTACTTCTTATTTCCTTAATACAGCCAACATCAAAAATATTGAAAAGGAGCTTTTCAGAAATCAATAACGCTTTTTAATTTTTCACTTTTTCAGATAATCCTATACTACAAATTTTGGAATTGAGAGTCAATGATAAATTGGCACAGGATTTCGTACGTAAACAAAAGTCCAGAATAATTGAATAAAAACTTAAATAATTAAAACCCATTACAACAATTAGACAGTGCGCAACATTTGAGAATTTACCCAACCAATCTGCGATCTAATTGACTCCATTACATTTAATCTGAAGGACAACTGCTAAAATCATAAACAAACAAAACTAAAACAGAAACTAAAATTGTAAAAAAGAGTGAAAAAAAATTCTAGTGGTGCATAAAAAACGTAAAAAATTTAGAAAAACGAAAATTGTGTAGAAAATATAGAAAAAAGCGGTTATAGAGAAAACGTATCCTAGATAATTTTTATCAAAATTTTGTGAATTACAAAATAAGGAAAATGTTACTAAATTAATTGAAAAAAATTAATAATTTTTTTTTTATTTTGAAAAAAAACATAAAAATATCAATGTCAATAACTTATCGTATTCAAATAAAACTTTGTAAACAGCTGACAAATAGAAAATGATCGCAGTGCAGAAGAATAACAAAATACTACAAATGAAAATCAAACCAATTAAAATGCAACTTTTAGGGAATCTTTTTTGGATAAACTTTTTTCAACAGCTTCTTTTTAATAACAAAATAATACATTTCAGTCATTACACTACAATACAGAAGTATACCAACAGTTTTATTGAAAACAAGAAAAGAAAAAACAAAAATAAAAAAAAACAAATGTTTAACAGATACTATTTAAGCAAAGTTTATGTAAAAAAAGAAACAAAAGTAAATTGTGAAAATGCTAAATGAATTGAAACAAAAACTTTATTTCATTTTAAAAATTTAACATAAAATACGTACGCATAAAAAAGCCACAAATTATGTGTAATGAATTAAAATAACGCAAAGCACAACAAAGAAAACCCAAAGAAAAAAATGTCAAACATACAGTGATGTAAAAAAGTGAAGAGGCTTTTAATTTACTTCATTTCATATGCCGACAACTAACATTTTTAATTTGAACACCCATTTAAAATCTTTGCTCTGTGAGTATAAAATTATTATTTTTTAATTTAATTTAATATTATTTTATTTTATTATATATTTTATTTTATATTATTTTGTTTGTACCCATTTTATTTTACTGCACTTTAACCATTTTTTGGAATACTTTTATCGGTAATCGGTATTTTAATTGTTCTCTTAAAATCAACTGACTATTTAGAATTTTCTCTTTCAAAATAATTTCTTTAAATTAAAAAAATTTTGTTACATACGATATCATTTTATTTCGTATAATTTTATGCGAAAAACTGTTTAACATAAAAAAGTTTCTGGTTACATAAAATTATATACCAGCGTATTCAGAGTGAACGAGTACGAATTCTTCCGAAAGAAATTTTTTCCTTTTTTAAGAAAGCGCAGCTACGATTTCCTTGCAGTGGAGAATGAACTATAAAATTCGTAAATTTAAAAATCCGCTTCTTAACCTCCAAGAAAATATTTCTAGTTCCGCCAATGTCGTCTGCTTTCCAGAACGTGGTGGATTTTTAGTATTAAAATTGTTGGATTGAAATTTTGCAAATCAGTTCTGGCAATTAATTTTCTCCATGCACATTCCATTTATATTTTTTTCTTGCTGAACAGAATTTTTAAAGGATAAAGTATGCTGAAGATGATGCTTTCTACTTTCCTAATTTAAAATAGTGCCGCAGGGTCAATGTGATATTTTCACAAAAACTTTCTTATGCCATCGATTCAACTTTGCCATGCGATTAAACATGCGTGGTGGTAACAAATGTTTCGTCAAATATTTACCTAGTGTGACCTTCATTTTGGATTGTGAATATTTTAAAGGAACAAATTTTTTAGAAAAATGCTACATACGGTTTATATACTTAATATTTAATTTTTTAATACCTTCATCTCTTTCATTGAATAGTGGAGTTCAGTTATAACGACCTAATGCTGGCAGCTAACTTTGTTCGTTATAGACGATTGTTAGACTATCATAGACCCACGTCCATTACAAAATTAATCCCTTTAAAAATCTGCCTTGCATCGTAATTTTTCTATTCAGGCTTTGAATTGAGCCGAACTTTAGAATCTTCTTCGTGGCATTGTGTTTGATTTGGCAATTGATAACTTTCAGTTGTTAGGAAATCGATGTTTCTATGGATCGTTAAACTTGTTCGGCTACTCCGAGACAAGATTGTTTTACAAAGTGGATACAAGATCTTCATATAGCTCACAATAGGTCTTAAATTGTCTTACCAGAGATTTGTTATGTGCATAGTATTTACATGTAGAATATAGCCAGCGATAAATCGTGTAAAATGAATATTTCACTGTGAACTGTATTATTGTCGTCAACCACACTAATGAAAAAGTTTTTGACATTCTTTATTTGACAGCTCGACTAAAAGTCTGTTTAATTCCTTTCGATATGATTTCTTCCTTCTGCCCAAAGAAGATCGTCGGTGTAACTGCATATAAGTGCGCAAGATGAGGTTTTTAAATTGCTCATTGATCAATATTCGTACTAGAGCTGGTAGAACAACATTTTGGTGATATCCCTAAGATATGATTATGGTGATCTGAACACACCATACTTTACAGATCTACATGTTAACATTTCCAGCATACCATTTCTACAATCACAATTTTGCTACCTTAATGTCAATGAAAGCTGACAGGGTTATCCATTATTGTTGTCTTGGGCATCCCAATGTGAGTATTTCTATCGCGTTGATTTGTTTGGCTGTAAACACAACCTTTGATATGAAGGTCACAAGCCAAGACTGAAATATTCCGCATGGTTAGGGTACCAATAATATCGAAGCCGAAATAAATGGAATTTCACCCTTCTAAGTAAAAATAGGCTAGTATGAACATTTTCAAAGTACGATAACTCCTTCTCTCTCTCTCTCTCTCTCTCTCTCTCTTACTATACTTTCTAAGTTATACATGCATATTTCGTTATTACTCTGAAATTAAATGGTATATCGCTTTTATGTTGGATAAATCAGTCACTGTTACTTTCAACTTCTTATGATTCATTCATAATGGAATTTTATTTAATCATCGACATTTAATCATTAACAGAAATAAATCATTTAAGTCAATTATAAGAAAAAAATGGTTTCAGAAATACTATTTAAGAAGACCAACAAGCAAAACTCCGATCTCTAAATTATGATTTTATTTATTTAGGATTTTTACATCACTGTATCATAATATAGCACTTGAATACAAAATTTTGAAAACTGACGACGACTTTTCAAACTTTGTGTGTTTGAATATAATGAAAAAAAAAAAAAATTTTTTTTGTTCGATTAAAAAAAACTTAGGGGCACATTTTGTAAAATGAAATGTTTTAGAGTGTTTGAAATTTGTATAAAAAAATACTGAGTCAAGTGTATTAAGTTTACATAAGGTGGCCGGCCATATAGGCCAACAATTAGAGCAGCGAAAACAATTTTTGGGCTTTAGAATGTCAAAAAATTTATAAGAATACTTCGAATATTCATGCTGAGATACACTATAAGAAGGCAAAAGTTTATAGATTTTTATGCCGGTAGCTTTTGCTGTTGTAATTGTTGCTTTAATAAGGGCATGTAATGTTTTAGAAGCGTTCTGTTTTACAAAATGTTGCCCACATCAGTTTTTGTTGTAAATGTAAAGAACGATTTTTCTTCAATTTACGAAAATTGGTACATATTTTAAAGAAAATTTCATTCGTACATTTGTATCGAAAACAAAAGCAAATTAAATTTATTTCTATTAATAATTTCTTTTCAAATTTACATAAAAGGGTAGTTTATAATATTCCTAAATTTATTTTTAGGTAGTAGAATTACAAAAATTCTCGCAAATTTCAATACTTTAAAAAATTAAATTCAATGCTATTTGTTGAAATGACAATTCGTACACGTACGACTATAGGGTTTTTATGTATAAATAAAGTAATTAAAAAAATTAAATTAATTAATTAAATTTAATGTTCAGAGATTGTTGTCAATTTGAAATGGAAGATTAAAACCAAAAAATATATAACTATTAAATATCATCGTCTTTAATTTAAAATAAATATATAATTGTATAAAAACGACAAAAAAAATTAAAACTAACTTTAACGATTTTCATCTAACTTGAGCTTAATGATTTCCAAATTTATTTACATTCCTTAAGCAAAAGGCTAAAAATGAAATTTTGGACTCTCCATTTATTTGAAATAAACCCGCACCAATTTATTATGTACAAGATATATAAAATATATATATGTAAGAATAAAATAGCACCTAATAACTATTTACAACACATTATTTAATATACATACATACATATTTATATATAATTAAAAAAATACAAAAGCTAATTTTAACAACTATCCCACCTCCAACAATATCAACAATTTGATTTTTTTGATTTGATTTCTCCCTTCTTCTACAGCAAGAGTTTCATTTAAAATCATTTTCCCATTTTGGGAACTTATAACAAGGCTCTTGACAATTTTTCTAAATTTTTTTATTACATTTTCCAAAAGCTTAACGCAACCTAAAACTGTGAGTATCCCTGCAGTGTAAATTTTGTACTATATACATAAATATATAAAAATATCAAAAAGAAACTTAAAGAAGACAATTCCCTAACGACTTAAAACTATTCTTATTATAATTCTAGTCTATAAAAAAATACTATTAACGATTTTATTTTTAAGACATTCAACTTTTTATACCTACACTGAAGATAATTATTAAATAGAAGAAATAAATGCTATAAAAAGCCTCCTAAATTATTAAAGAAAAAAAATTAACAATTTAATTGTATGTAAGTGAATTAAAAACATGTGTAAATGTTACAACTAAATGGTATAACTAAATAAATGTATCCACTAACAAACAGTAGACAAACTTTTATCGATTGTAAACTATTAAAGATAATCAAAGTTAAAAAAATTGCCATAAAATTACAATAATAATAATACATCAGCGCCAAATCCTTGATTGATTTATACATATATTATTATTACTAATATTTTTTTGTTTGTTTTTGGATTGAAGAAATTAATAGATTTTTCGGCTGAAGTGAAACCCGGAAGGATTATGGATTGTTGTCCAGTTTTTTCACACTAAAGAATAAGGATTATAAATTTTATAATTAAAATTTATACATCCTGTGATTGTGTTGCATAGAGCTACGAATTGTGAATCGTAAAATTTTTAAAATATTTAATTATCATCCAAAGTCTAGAGTTAAAAACAGAATCACAGATCTTAAGTTAAGCATTATTCTTTCTTCTTCTTGTTGTATTAGATAAAACAGTCTTCAAATGGACTATCTGAAAGCCAAAGGGCTTGAGGTAGTGCATGGTGATCATGTGTTTCATCTCTTTGGAACCAAATTCAGAATTGCCATAATTTAAGATGTAACTAAAATATTTTGCAAGATGAAATTGTAACTTCGAACAGCAAAGAAAACTTGTCGTATTTTATGAGGGCAAACCATACTAGAGCGTCCCATGCCTGTGTTTATTAAATTAAAAAAATATGTATCACAATGAAAAAATTTTTAAAAACCTTTTTTTTGTGGAAAAAATCCAATAAATTAAAAGTTAGCGGAATTTTCGGCGAAGTAAAACAATTAATAAAATGGCTCTACAGATTTAGCTAAGAGACTTAATGCGTCTACTTAATACCAGAGGAGCTGCAACTCTTCTATAAAATATAAAAAACGCGAAATAGTTGAGTTGTAAAAAAAAATTAATCTCTCTCTCTCTCTTTTTCTTCTAATTTCACCGCCTTATTCCTTTCACAAAGAAAAGTAACACCTCAAGTAGTAGGCATTAATTGCCTGAGTGTAACTTCTCTAAAAATGAGGTTATTTTCCAATATCTTTACTGTCTCCTATTAGGAGCTTTTTATATAAATAGCTTTAATAGAAAGTCTGTGAGGCACAAGCATTAGCGCACGTATAGGTTTTTTCAGGTGAGGGCTACAGCTTTTTAAGTCTACATTTACAATGAACGATTTTTGTCGTAGCAAATCTTAGTTTTTGGGCAAGGAGAGTAAGGCGAAGAGAAACGAGTATATATCTGCATGTACGTGTAACTCATTTTGTTCTCTCATTTGTATAATAATATAATTCTAGTGTGACAAAAATTTTTTTACTGTAAACGTAAATATGATTTCAAAGAAGTATCTGGGTACCTGTTACTATCGCCCCAACAGGACAGTAGTTTTAACACCATTTGAACAAAACATCCACCACCGGCTCCAACGTACCGGTAGTAATTTTTGTGCGTGGCTACCACGGTCCATACACAAAACCCTTGCTTATGAGCTGGAGATGTGTCACCTCCACCATTCTATAGGCGGTGCTTGTTTAGCAACAGAACTCAGAAATTTTGCTGTTGGTAGCAGGATAACTTGAAAGCCCGGCACTAACAACCAGTGCAGGAGCAGTCCTGGAACGGAGGGAACGCTATTCTCCCAATTTTAGGTCCCGTGCAGTCGGCTTTTAATTTGCATTTCTTATATGTACTCCCGATGCCCTGTTATTTTAGGGACTGGTTAGTAACATACAAATTTTAGGAGTTAACAGCAAAAGGCCGAAGTCGAAAAATCCCGTAGACAAAGCTCAATGCAATGCTACAAGGGAGCCCGTCTTTTTACCACACAACAGTAGCTGTTAGACACCGGTAGATTGTTACCAGTTATCGCCGCTAAGAGGTAGGACATGGGCACATGCGTTGAAATCTGGAGGAGAACATGTTTGTCTGGTTCCCCATGCCTACTAATAAAATAAACCCCTTTAGCATAGAGAAAAATTTTATCATGTATTGAAATTCTACAACACGAAAAGATAGTCTGAGATGGTCTACCGCATTGATCACAGTAATTCTAATGATAATAATAAAAATAAAAAAAGTAAATTATAAAACTAAATATTTCAAAAAATCTTCAAGTACAAATTTTTGAAGTCGTGTGATGAATTTCAATAAATTTTTAAAATCACTTGTGTTCAAGCACAGTCCTGATGCAGAACACATGAATAGCATTCGTATACGATCACGAGTGAAATGTTGTTGATGATATGTCATCGTTTGATCAGTCATGTGAAATTTCTTCAATCCAATAACAACAAAAAAAATATATTAATAAAATTTACCGAGAACTGTGCAAATATTTGACGAAATAAACTTAAGTTTCGTCAAGTAAATTCATATGGTCTTAAATCATTTTTTTATTAATAATTTATAATTTTCATATTCTGAACCAAAAAGCATTTTTACGTGAAACCGAAAACTAAAAATAACAATATTCTGAATAACAAAAAACAAATACAAATACAGTGAAAGCTCTAACAAGTGGGCATTGGCTATTAAAGTCACTTTTATTTGTACTTATATATTAAACGTTAAAATTACGATTCTGCACTCTGCATAGATGATCTTCATCAGAAACGTAAATTTTAAAATCAGTTCACATCACATAGACAGAGACAGCTGAGATGAAGCTAAAGGCCAATAACTACTGTTCAAAAATGCGACGTCCACATCTAACTTCTCCTTCAGCTGGCACTCCTGTTTTTAAAAGTTATTCAAAAACAGAGAGTTTGACTATTTTTTTTGACAACAGGTCGCAAACATCTCTAAAAGTTTTCAGAATATATTTTAAACTTTGTTGAATGAATAGGAAAATCTTCTTTTGTCTTCTGCTCCGAAAGATAGAGATCTAATTTAACATTTGGATACCTGTCATGACAACCTCATCCATGGTGGCTGAAGTCAGTGCGTTTTAGCAGTAAAACAGGTGGCTCCTTTGCTTTCTTATTCTATTGTTAATTTTTTATAAAAAAGATATGAATCAATGAAAGACAGACTTTCGGGACGTCATACCTCTGTTGCTCTTTCGACCAAATGGATTCATAATGTTTGAAAAACAGCTAAATGACGATTACCAGCATCCAACAATTTATTCTTGAGGTTGAGAAGCAAACTTTATTATTTTCGCTGCTCCTCCGTGCATCAGCTAGCAAATCAGCTGAAGCGTTTGCGCATTTGATTCATACATGAAAATAGTTTACTTGCTTACAATTGACAAAATTAAAGCGTAAAATGGAAAAAAGAGAAATCTATTGCTTAAAAGATCTAGTCACTATAATGCTTTATGTTTGAGGTGTGGATGTGACGTTTGCTTATGTATCATATCTTTCAGTGATGCATTTTCGAACGTACTGCACATCATATGCAGCGCAGTGATATATTTTCGAACAGGATGCGTGTCTTCTGTCCTTGTATAATGGGCAGACACACGAAATTCTCAAAAGATATTTTTAACTATGACCGTGACCGTCCCACATATTATATTGACATTAATATGACTATATCTTGGGGTCTTGAAATTTATAAAGAGATTTCTTTATTTTTGTATTAAACTCACACACATAAAGCTTACTTGCTCAACTTTGTTTAATTCTCTCTGGAATTTGCTCTTACACTTATACGAAAATAGTTTCGTTTTCTTTAGGCTCTGTAGAAAATTACGAATGCAAAAGAAAAAGAAATTCTATAAACTCAAAAAGTTGGGCAAGAAAAATTGCCTGTGTGAACAGGCTCTTATATCGCTTGTTTTACCCTAAAATAAGTATATACATGTGAATCGTTTATTTATGAAAGGCTATTCGTCACAAAAATATTTTTTTTTTTTGGAAAATTACAAGAATAAAGTTTATTTTCCCTCATGTATTGAGGCTAAGCAGATTATGGGACGATGTATTGATATATGACCAACAGATTTTCACAATAACATGTATTTCTTTTTAAAGGGACAAAGGCCTTTCGTGTCTTGTATTTTCAGCAATACGTAACCCTGAGCGGATTTACGTAAGCGTTCGTATGACGCACGATCCACTAGTCGTATCCTAACTTTAATTTAATTGGATTACATATATATTTCTGGTCTTCATTGAAAGGCTATCAGGACCATAAATTATAAAGAGTTTTCACTGTATTGGTTTTTTTTTACAAAACCGAAATCGTCTGTGTTCTTAAATTCGCGGTCTCATGTCTCTATGTAAAAATGCTCCATGTACTGAACCACCATATAATAAACTGAACACAATACAAACAAACTACCACAAGTACATATTTATTACAAGAGAAATATATATTTATATGTATTATATACTTTTTAAACAGACTTTTCTAAATATGTATTTTATTTTGATAAAACGTTTTTTTTACATCAAACTGAAAATCAAAAGCTTAAAAAACAAACAAAAAAAACAAACTGTTTAAGCTTCTTATGGGTAAATAAATAGATTTATTTTTTAATAAAATTTTTACTTAATAGTGCAACATGAAAGCCCTCCTAAAGAAGACAAACCAAAATAAGTTACAAACAACTTAAAGCAAATACAAATTTACACAGAAACAAATGAATTAAGTCAACTAAAACACATTTTACACACATATTTTTCATACCAAAAATATATTCACTCTCATTTTTGTCAACTACAAGCAACTGAAAGTTACTAAAATTGTAAGCCAATTACACTATTTGCATTGTGCAAAATATTACTAACTAATTTAACTAATGTTTGTTTAAAAAAAAGTATTCAATTAGCGTTTTAATGTCATAAAGGTATTCACGCCTTCCTAATTGAGCTTCAGTTTCAACTTAACCTTCGCTAAAAACCCCATGTTTTTATGCACCCAACTGCATGGCTACTGGTTTACCATGTAAGAAAATTAAAAAAATAAATAAATTAAAATTTTTTTAACAGATCAAAAGTTATTAAACAATAAATATCCAAATCGACACTCGGTTGGATAAAGGTAGGGCGGGGGTTAATGTCTACTGAAAATATATTTTGATTTTTGCTATGGAATTCAGTTGAAGCGTGAACCATTTTTTTAAATATAATAGTTTTTTAATAATTATTAATGTTATTTTAAAAAAGTTTATATATATTTTTTAGTTTTAATATTGGGTGATTTTTTACTGTTTGGTTTTTATATTATAAAAAGCACAGCACATTAACAGAAATATTAGAAATTCTATTTGAGTACGTGATAAAGCAAACTTTGTCTTTAAATTATTAAAGGAAAAAAGGTTTCATTTACATAAATACAAGCATATATATTTTTTCTAGAGCATTGCAGCCAACTCTCTATGACGCACTGTGTGGCATTTAGCTGCGTCTCACTGAAACCATATTTTCATCAGATTGAAAAAATATATCAGGATCTATATAATAAGCTCATCACAGATCCGCAACAATACACAAATAATAGGCATATTGTTTGTGGAAAATCAAATCGCCACATTTTACTTATTTGCTATTATTCGAAATATGCAGAAACTGAATTGAACTAAATTCTAATTTGAAGCAAACTATTTTCCCTTTAATAATGATTACTGTAGAACTGATATAAAACTGTGTACGGCAATAAGCGAAATCGAAAATTATATATAGTACAGTAGAAACTCGATTCTTGCACGTAATGGAAACCGGGCTCGGTGCAAGTTTCGAGGTTGTCGCAAGTACCGAGTTTTAATACAAATTAAAAGGCAGATACATCTGTTTAGAATCTAAGTTTAATATTTCAATTCAAAACACTTAAGTTCAACGCATTCGTATAACAGTAGATACATATTATATGTGGAATTAAATAAATTTAAAATTTTTGTTTATTTTGTACAAAGTCGCTTGTTCGTTGCTTGTACTCCACTGCTTCTTAGTCTCTGGAGCATCATAATATCGCCTAATGAAGCATTGTTTTGCTCCACCCATTCTAAGCAAATTTTGAACGCTGATATAATACAGGCCTGTCACAGAAATCAATTTCGATCGAAAGTGGAACTGATTCCGTATTTTATTATTTTATTTATTCAATCAAGAAAGTTTGAAATTTGTTTTTGTACTATCAGATACAAAAAATGCAAATTCGATCATGAAATTAAAAGTGGTTTCATTCCGAAAAAAAATTTCGTTTTTTGTTATCTGGAGAAGCAAAATACGGAATCAATTCCACTTTCGATCGAAATTGATTTCTGTGACAGACCTGATAGTCTCCTCCGATGTAACTTGCTTCGTATTGAGTACCACATCAACGGTTTCTTCAGCATCAGTGCTTAATAAAAAATATTTCTTTGTTGCAAGAATCGAGGTGTGCTAGTATCAAGTACTTATGTGCAAGAATCGAGTTACTACTGTATATGCGTTTGAGAGGATTGCAAATACATTTTATTTTGAGTTTTAAAAGCAAAATTCAGTTTTCGAATCGAAACTCTAAAATTGTCCAGAAAAACATAATCAGTAAAAAATATTGTCCAGTAATCAATAAGATTTTGATAACTTAAATTCCCAGTTCAGAACTATTACAATATCGAATCATTGAAATATTACAAAAATTAAAGTATTAGCGACTTTCAGACAATAGTTGCTGGAAGAAATAATGAGTAGTACTTTCTATAATTCAATAATGAAAAAACTCGAACTTTAGTCGAACTTTAGAATAAGTCCGCTCAGGGATATGTTTACCTCTCCCATATTAATTTAAGCTGAAGTAAGGTATCACTAATAGCTTATAATATTTATAAAATATTTTTTTTGCAATCGCAGCAAGGATACCTCTCGTATATCCTTTTTTTTATAATATGATTTAACCTAGCCGAAGCTAAGCAACTGAGAATAAAAATATTTCGCCAAAAGTAGCGATTTACAATTCATAATTTATATAAAATATTTCGTTCTTACCACTCTTAAGATATTACAAGCTTATTGAAGATTAGAACTTGATATAATGCCCGGTTGTCACAAGAAAAAAAAACAAAATTCTTCCTTATGAAAATTAAAAAAAGATCGATTAGCGATCTCTTGTGCCATCATCGCAATTGCGATGCTCTAATATTATTAAAATTTTTCTTTATCATGCTTAAGACATGCAAACTGAACACAACATTTTCTTGGATGGTCTTGCACAACTTGTGCGGTATTTAGTTCCTAATTAGCGAAATGCTTTAACAGTCTAATTCGATGTTGGTACTGATATTAGCACCAGGTGAAATCAATCGCCGTTGCTGATACATTTTACAGAGATGGCATAAATTTGTTTGTGGCTGCATGAGGCATGCACTATACGTATTGCCATGTCAGGGAGTTTTTTTTTTGTTTGTCTTGTAAATAAATCATAGTAATGCATTTAAAAAGTGAACGATGCAGTAAAATAGTACGTAACGATAAACTGCTTGACTGCGAGTTTTTTTCTGTAGATTTGGCTCCTTTCAAATAATATTTATCGCAGCGATTTTCACAATCTTCACTGTCATTAGGAAGGAACAACTCAGATGAGAGCAGTTTTAAATTAAGTTTTAATGATAAATATTCCTTTTCTGTTTCCAAGACTCGAATTTACACTTGCATGAAAGTGGCTTAGAATTGTTTCGTATAAAAAATAACACCAAGAAATATAGAATTATTTTTACTAATTAATACTATTTTTCGGCCTTTTTCAATATATATTTTATTTCATAAACGAACTTTAGATCTTTTCATTAAAAAACAAATTTATTTTTATTTCAAAGATGAGTCGAAATATTGAAATAAAATAAATTTGTATTTTTATAAAAAGACCTAAAGGTCGTTTATGAAATAAAAGAAATATTTTTACAAATATTTTATAGTCATCGCTTGATTAATTGGTTTTCAGTATTTTTTTTTCATTTGATCTATATGATCATTAATAAAAAGTTATTGACAAACACATCTCCAGGAGATGTGTCAACTACAACTGCCACATTAAAATAATTTATGAATTTTTAACCATAACGAAAGTCCCATTTGAATGTTGCTCTTCTAACTTCATTAAGAAAAACTGTAGGCAGCCATTTGCATGCCAGTAGAGTTCTTAGCCAAATATAAATACAGTAAAACCTCGCTCAACGCATCAAGCGATCGATGCAACTCTTCGATTATTTCTACTTACAAGTTTTTCACATTGTTGTCTCAGTTAACGCAAATTTTCTTTAGAAAAAACCTCAGATATCACAACTTTGTTTCCAAAATCTGATAATTTTGATTAGGTTTTCTTTTTATAAACTTTTTTTTATATATTAAATATCAATCAGAATAGAATGACCTTAACCACAGTAAAAACTTTTTTTAATTAAGTACGTAATATTACGTGCAATTTTACATCAGCGGTTGAATATTTTTATTATTAATTCCTTTAGTTCCTATAAGGAGCATAGGGCCTCTATTTTCATTTCTTAAGGTTTCGTTAATTCGGTCTGGCTTAGAAGCCTTACATCGCGTTTATATAGCGAGCCGCTTATTACAGGGTCCGACGCCCGCTTCCAGTCGCCTCTAACATGAGGAACAGTCGCTGGTATTTGTTAGCTAGTGGTTATTTGAAGGCGGTAATCACTCTCCACTTGAAACCGCTGATTGTCAGCAACTGTCATGGCAGCTGCTCCGCATATCTACGAAACTTTAAACTATCCGCAACTCTTGGACGCGCCCGGTAGCATTCAGCTATGGTTCTTTAGGTCGTGAAATGAACTCACTTAAACAATAACGTAAATCTCATTGTCGTGCATTGCTCAGTCCACTCCCGACGGCGAGGATGAAATATTATATACATATGTTCCTTTCACTCCTGGAGGGGGCATAGGGCCATTGGTGAAATATTGTATTGAGTTAAATATATCTCTGAGTATCTCAATTGAGATTTATAATTTCTTAATATTATTTTTCATCGTTCAAGAAGTAAGGAGAAGCTAATTCATCAGCAGAACGGAACAGTATTGTATTCAATGGCCGCTACACCATCATCGTCGGAGTTCATGTGTACATTTTTTTAAATCGCTGTTCAGGTGGCTGGCAGTATTTCGGAATATGAACTATTTATGCATTTCATTTCATATTTTTACATTGAGGCAAATGAACTTTTTTGGCCAATAAAAATTTGAGCGGTCTTTTAGATAAAACTTTAATTTGAAATAAGTATTTAAATAGAATTTGCAGATATTTAGAGGGGAAAAAATATTTCAAACAATTTTGCAATTTGATTTCCCCAACAAACTCGATTTTGCAAGTGCCTACATTTCTACTAGTTGCGTTAAGCGAGGTTGTACTGTACCAGCGAATACTAATGTTAAAAAAAGTCAGAAGACGAGAGCTTAATTTTTATCAAACGCCGATGACACAAAACTCAGTGATTTACAATTGTTACGGTACTACCCACTCCACTAATATTGAAAACTCTTCACTTCGAATTTAATACGAAACCTTCCAAATAGTTTGAATGGAATGTGTACGATGGGAATGCGTAATTGATTATAATCCTATAGAAAAATATTTGAGGAATTATAAAGGCACAGATTAATGCTCCTGGCTGCTAATAATATGCCCAATACTTAAAATAAGGTTGATTAAACTTAACGTTCAATAAATTTAGTGTTTATTAATTAATTAATTGAATTGATATCAATTCTATACATTTCATCGGATGTTTGTGATAAAATAATCATGGCACAATACGTTTTGTAAACATGAAAGAACTTTCGTTAACATGAATTATGTTCTGAATACTGTTAAAAAAATTAGGCATACATATGTACCTATACGTAGACATAGAATGTTTTGCTTTTTGTGGCCTATTATTATTACCACCATTGTAAATACTTATATAAAACCCAAATGTAAAAAACACCCATTTTATATCTAATACTAATCGCCTTTAAATTTTCAGTCCTCGTAAATTTTTTTTAATGAAATTCACTATATAATTGAAACATGTACATTTTTTTGCCAATTGTCGGTATAGAAGAAAAGTAATCTACGAAAAATTCTAAGAAATTTTGGCCATAAAATAATTTTTCACAAAAATATTTGTATAGGATAATCCACAAAAATATGGCTTTTTGCCAAAAAGTTTATTGCAATTGAAGCTCGAGGTGCTGAACAATAAGAAACACAGCAAAATTAATCTTTTTTGTATTATGCCTTACCGCAGTGAAGAGTGGTCAAAACAAAACAATAACAAAGTGCGAAAATTTCGGCAAATTTTTTAACTACTCCACCGATATGTGTGAAGAAAAAGTGTTTTTCATAGAAAAAGTTCCCAACTTTTTGACTGTTGTATTTCGACAGGCCCTGTCATAGTCCAAGATAGCATGAAAATACGTCAAAACTAAATGAAACATCTTTCGGAGCTCTTACGTGAATGTAATCCGATTTCAAAGTAATCTACAATAAATGAAAAATAAATATTATAATTATTCAATACTTAATATTGAAATTTATTATTCGGGAGAATATCCCGACTAATCGTTAGAAACAATTAGTTTTTTTCCAAAATGCATTGACTGTTATCAAACTGCTTAAACTTCACTGACGATTTGGTTTTAGCAACCAATGAAATGTCGGCATATGAAGAGCTAAAGCCACAACAAACATTTTTTCAATAATTATTCAATTTGACTTAAAAAAATTTGTTGGGATTTTTTAATATATGTATCTTTTTTACACCTACTTTTTTAGACTGTTGGCCCCCGATTTTTCTCGTATAGAATCTGATTATTGATTTTGAATTTAAAAACATGGTTTATTCAATAAATTTTCTTAGAATTTTCTGTGGATTACGTTTCTATGGACCGACCGACCGACCGACCCTAATGTACATACGCATCTAAGTATTTTATGAAACTTTACTAGAAATGAAATTTTTAAAATTGTGAAAGTGTTCCTGCAAACGTTTTGATTACTTTGTTGATTTTCTTTTACTAACTTAAGATTTTATATAACAAATAAATTAGTTAATCAAAAGAATTTATTATCCAGACAAAAAACAAAAAGCAACAGAAAAAACAAGAAACTATACAGCAAATGTAAACCTTAACAAAAAAGTTCAAAATGTGTAATTTTTTAGAAGAGCTTAAATCAATATTTTACCACAACTTTCTGGGCTATTAAAGTATTTCATTTAATTTTATTACTTATGCGAAAATATTTTTGTAATCACACACTAAAAAGATAAAGAAAAAATCCAAAAATATTAAAAATAAAATAATTAAAATAGATTTATTTATGTGACAGAATTTCAATGACAAGAAAAACAATTACATATGGCAACAAAATAATAAGAGATTCTTTTATTATATAAAAATAAAATTTAACTGTAACAAAACATTCTGTTTTAAATAAAATAATGAAAAAACACACAAAAACTATTCACAAAACCACAACTATTACAATAATTGAAATTATGATAAAAAAAAGGACTAAAATATCAATTAAATAAAATCAATAAATGTATAATAAAATTTAATGGACGAATGCAAAAAATTATATGTATAAAAGTGTTTGTTTTTTATTTGTGTATTTTCCGAATTATTTACGATTATGTAAGTACAATGTATGTATGTTATTTATAAATCTAGGGGTATAAGTATGTGTACTACGACCCTGCTTTGTTCAACCCACAATTACCGCAACTTCACTCACGCCTATTGCAGCAGCCAAATTGTTTTCATTGTAGAATTTTTTGTGCAGCAATTGATCATTTTGTAACTCGGCTATTGCAATTTTCCATTTTTGCGCTTAAATTAAATAAATTTCAATATTAAGTATTTCTATAAGCTTCAGGTTTTTACAAGGCACACATTTTTCCCAAGCATAATACTTATATATTTTCACATACCTATTATTGCATATGTATAGTTGCATGATTTCTCATAATTTTGCGTTCTTTGACATATTTTAGCACATCTTGCATATTTGCTTATTTCGGCACATTTGGGCATTTTTTTCAACGTAATGTACATAGTAATTTTTCCAGCGAAATCTATTATATTTTACAAAGAAATCTTGAATTATGAGGTACCCTACCGTCTAGTGCAATTAAATATTAGTTGAAATGGGACCAAATCTAGACTGTACCCCTGGTTGTAGCTCATAAAATCTTTACTTGTGTATTGCAACAAATTCGGATTTTGCAACGTTCCAGTTCCAAAGTTATTGCACAAGGCGTAATGTAAATACTCGTATGTATACATACATACTTACATACATATTGTCATAAGTCATAAGTATGTAAGTGTCATAAAGGACACTATAATGATTAGTACATTTACATGCATCCATGCATAATTACATTTTTATATGTACTTATGTATGTATGTGCGAAGGTAAATACATATTTAAATAATAAAGCTGTCTGTGTCTATGACAAATATAAAATTTATTCAGTATATTGTAACACTCTTTGATTGATTACAAAATTTTTTTAAATGATTAATGGTATAGATAAAACTATTTAGGAATTACATATAATTTTCCCAAGAAGCAAATGACAAACGATTAATGAAATATTTTGGCAAAGTAATTTAGTATCATTGATAAATGAAAATGAAATCTTTCTACGCTTTTAAAATTCAATAATTTGCCATCACTGATACGGAGAACAAACGATTAACTCACTCTCTTTTGTTTCTCTTGTCATAATGTAAGCCTCAATTTAGACCATGATGTAAAAATCATGGATGTTTTTTATTTACTTTTGAAAACATCTTCTGAAATCTTCTTGCATTTATACCATGATTTTTGCGTCTCGTATTTTTTTCTTACAGGGTTGATTTTTAATCGGTAAATTCTTTTTAATTGTTCATTCGCATTTTTATGTCAGTGATTTGTATACCACAAAATATAAACAAAATTTATATGTTCTATTTTGTTGACCGTTTTTGTTTAATTAATAAACTTTTATTTTATTTTTTATTAAGCTTAAGGTCTTAAATTTTTATTTTAAATTATTATCGAAATTTCGGTACTCATCAAGTACCATCGTCAGGATATTTATTATTTGTTTGTTTTATATAAATTGAAAAAATTTTTACATTTGAAAAATAATAAAATTTTTTTGTCATTTTTGAAATACTAATCACATACTTATTCACAAAATATTTAAAGTAATTATAATATATGTATGTACATACATTTGTACATTAAATAACAACATTAAAAAACGCATGTACATACATACATACATACATATGTAAAAAACATACTACATGTATAGAAATACTGCCGCTTCATTTCACTGTTCAAACACTTTGACAATAGAAGAAGAATAAAACATGACAGACAATAACGAAAATAAATGTAAAAGGAATTACAAAAAAAATCACGGAAAACAGAAATCGTGATGTTTTTACTACCCCGCTTTCTTCTCTACCCCGTTCGTCTACCAAAAAAAAAGTCGCGATGTTTACTCATGATTTTAAATCATCGTCTAAATTGCGTGTAAGACAACAAAACAAAACAACAGTTATTCATAATTGTATACATTTTTGCTTCTATGTGTTTTGATATAAAATGACTTCTTTAGTTAAAAATAAAACATCAAGTCATGTCTTCTCTAATTTTTTCATGTGTTGATATTTTTTTATAATTAAAAAGTTATTTTTGAAATCAGTGTGTAATTGATATCTACTTATCTTTAGTTAAAAACATATACTTATGTAAATAAATATAAGTACATACATACATACATACTATATTACATATGTACTTATACTTATATGTACATATGTATGTATGTATGTACATGTACATTACAATAATAGGTATTAAAACCTTCTTAAGGTAAGTGAATTGTTCTTATGTAAAGATGTGTTTGGGTGTCTAAACATAAAAGTATTGCCGGACTAGCGCTTAAATTTTATATAGTATGTACATATGTATGTACATAAGTATGTAAGTACATACATGCATACATACGAGTATAAGTACATACATTTGTATGTACATACTTATGTAGATACAGTTAAGGAAAAAACTCTACATACACCCCTTGATTTGCGTTTTTCAAAGAATTCGCGAACGAATTTAAAAATAAATTTATGCAATTATTTAGTGCATTAAAAAATAATTTTATTTATAAAATAAAATTGTAATTCGTAAGAATAACAAGAACGAAAATAACAAAAAATTTAAAAATTCATTGGTAATAAGTCAACATACAGCAAGTAAATTATTTACATGTGTGTTATATTTTTTTGTAAATATAAAAAATAAACAGGGGCTTTTAAATATTTAGTAGGCCCACCTTGGGCATCAACTACAGCCTGAAGTCGCCGGGGCATTGACATAACCAGGTTTTCCGTTATATCTGGCGTTATTTCAGCCCATGCCCGAATTAATGAGGTTTTTAGGGTTTCTCGGGTTGTTATGTCGTATTTGCGGACCAGATGTGTTCGATTCGGTTCTGGTCGGGCCACCATCTTGGCGCTTGGTATATAAGCCAGTCTCGAACAACGTCTGCGGTGTGCTTGGGGTCATTGCCCTGGTGGAAAATCCATTTATTTCCCAGACCCAAGCTTTCAACACACGACTTCAAATTTTGTTCTAATATGTAAGGTCCATATTAACCTCGACAAAAACCAAACCACCCAGCCCAGATGATGTCATAGCCCCCAAACCATAACACTGCCTCCACCGTATTTTTTCAGTAGGTGTGACGATCTTTGGGTCAAGAGCAGTGTTAGGTTTTCTCCAAACTTTAGACTTACCGTCATTTCCAAAAATATTATATTTACTTTTATCAGTAAAAAGGACAGTTTTCCAGAAATCTAGTTCTTTGATTAAATGAGCCTTAGCGAATTCCAGGCAAAGTGGACGGTTTTCATCCGAAATTAGTGGCTTTTTTCATGCAGTCCTGCTCTTAAAGCTAATATTATGTAAAATATTTATTACTGTTCTGGATATTACAGTAACATTAGAACATTTTGCAAGATGTTCCGCCAACTTTTTAGCACTTATTTTTGGATTTTGGCCCACTTTCTTCATAATACTCCCAAAATCCCTTCTTGAAAGCTTTTTTGGTCGCCCGGATCGTGGATTGCTTTCAGAAATGTTGTTCATACATATTTACATACATAAACATGATTTGATTCTGAGGAAACTTTGCATTACTTTGTGGTTGGCTCATAGTTGTTTCGTAAAAGTAAACTTAAAGTGCGATATTTTTGTATTCGACTACCCAATAGCTTATAGGTTATGTAAAGATGATTGTTGGTCATTCTTGTACCATTCTACTTTTCAAGTCCGAATAGTCATCCCTGAATTTGAAATGCTTGCTCTCTGCCACAATTAAAGGAATAAAACATGGTAAGCAAAAATGAGGAAACCTTAACATTCATCTTAAAGTCGGTCGAAAAACTTTCATTCCACTCACTTGCGCTAAAAATCGTTGCACATTTACTGATTGAATGAATGTACGTACATAGTTTATTTTAAAAGTTTTCACTACAGCTAAAAACAGTTCATATTTACGAAGAAATTTATTTCTTACTTTTCCAGATGCAACTCTCCGTTCGACTCATGCTCCAGTCTACTTTCTTCCATAAGCTTTTAATGGGTTTATCCATGTACTTTTACATCCTGATGTGATTGAAAGCTGTCGATAATTCGAATTTACCTATGGAAATAAAAAGCTCAATAAAAAGAAGCTGGACTTAAGCAGGTATTTATCAAATGCAGATAAGAAACTTTAAAAATTTTCTCACTTCCGCAATGTAAATGATTATGCAGATAAAAAGTAGACCATAATTTTATAAATCACATCACCAAGTAAAATTCATAGTCCAGGAAAAAAATAATTTCAATTGGCATTTCATATAAAATGGACTTTTTATTTATTTATTTTTTTGTTAAACATATGATCGTGAACTGAAATTTGAGTTTTTTTAAATTGGTGTAGACTAATTTTTCCCGATATCTTGACTCGACTAGTTATTAAGATTATGTCATGAACTCAAAAAAAAAATATTTTTATACAATAATATTAAATCCAGTCCTCTCAAATAATTGTTTATTGTAAATTTTATAGATAAAAAATTATAACTGGAAATAAATTAAGAATTGGGGTTTTTTTCATTAGTGTTATAATTCTTTTTCTGTGTAGATTTTTCTTTTGTTTTTCGGAAATTCCTTTAAGAAAAATTTTATATGTCTATGGGTACTTCATACCTTGAGGTGTAAAAGAAAGCTTTTCACAAAATTTTCATATTCCTTGCTATTCAGAAAAAAATCCCAAAGTACAGCAGTAAAAATTGACTTTCCTCGATCCCGAAAACTCCAATTGAAGTTCGCGATAACATGTGTAACCAAAAAATAAGATTCCATCCCATATGAAATAAAAAGTTCGCCATTTTTCGTAGGATTCAACTGGTAATGAGATTGATTTGAAATCAAGCTCTTTATCAAACGACAAACATTTGAAAATGATTTGAAAATAATTTGAAAAATAAGTATATAATATTCACAACAAAAAGGGAATCAATTCACAAATTTAGAATTCATTTCTTCTCTACTTATTCTCCAACATTATTCACAAATATACGTTCTTTTTTGACCGTTTTTGTTTAATTAATAAACTTTATTTTATTTTTTTATTAAGCTTAAGGTCTTAAATTTTTATTTTAAATTATTATCGATATTTCGGCACTCATCGAGTAAAATCTTCAGGATATTTATAATAATTTAAAATAAAAATTTAAGACCTTAAGCTTAATAAAAAATAAAGTAAAGTTTATTAATTATTCACAAATGTTTTTCAAATGTGGATTGCAATATTCTCTGAAACATAAATGAAATACTACATGTTTTTATATTTTTTTTATAAGTTTTCTTTAATTGGCAATTAATTATAATTTTTTTGTTACAAGCAGTAAAAATTTAATTTTTTTTACAATAGTAACAATTACCATTGATCAGCATCTTGTTAAAATATTTAAAATATATTTTTTGCTTTAAATAAAGTTTGTCAAACGTTTTTATTTATCAACTTCAATTTAACAGTTCAAGTCGAACCTCTGGATTGTTTTGAAAAAGTTTTGAGAATTGACCCATTTCAAATGTTTGACTTTGTGTTTGCTGGCTGGGATATGAAAAAGAAATACAAAATTTAAAAAAAATTTTCACCGCACAAACATTTAGAAATTCCGGCGTTGCTTCGTCTATCAAAAAATTTTTTTTATTTTTTCCGAGAAACTGAGATGTATTACCTTTACAAGGTGGTCCAGGTGATTTATTGTTTGTTCTACTTATTTTTATACATAATGCCCGTCAACAACTGCTTTCGTTTACATATCGACAGAAAACTATAACGTCAATTCGTAAAAGTTTTTGCAGTTTTTAGTGTAAAACCTTCAATAAATCTTTTTACTATAAAATTTTAATCATTTTTAACATTTTAAATATTGCGTCTCTTTTTATATGAAAATGTAGTTTGTTTAAAAACCTTGTGAAGTAGATAGATCTTGATGAAAAACAAAATCAAATATTTCAAAATTTTGTTTCCTTTTTCCATATAAATTTGATTTACAAAGTAATTCCCATAATTAGGTTTTCGGTGGCAACTACTTCCAGTTTATAATTTCATGTCAGCAGCATTTTGATATTTTAGAGAATTTCAATGCATTTAATTGTATTAGTAAAAATTCCTAATGTCAGGCTGCTTGTTACACTCTATTATATTTCACTTCATTATGATTTTACACTGCATATCAGCCATTTGAAAAGATCCATTTGTTTAATAATTAACTACGATTTGAAGTTCCTCTTATACAAGTTTATTATATAAGTTTATTAAGTTTTAGTTTATTTCAAATACTTTGAATTCTCACATAAACATTTTGAAAAATATGTTCAATTTTTAAATCTTCCAAAAAGCACAAACGTTGAAAAACATCCCGATCAAAATCATTCATGGTGTGGATTGCAGAGCCGTTTGCGCGAAAGCAATTCTTAATCCTAATATTTTGCAAATGGGAAAATTTTCTACGTAAATTTTTAATATTCTTCGCTGTATATTTTACATCTCTTACACTCAACTTGATTAGATTGGGGAATCTAAAGTCAAGCTCAAACGTCGTTGAACATTTATTAAAAAACGAAAATATGTTGATATTAAATTCCTTTACATTATCACCATTTAAGTTCAGGAATTCCTTGTAATCGTTTTCATTTAAAATCTCATTTGGCACCACATTTTGTATCATATATTTCGACATAAACTCCAGGACATGCAATATTTTATATTTGTTTTTCCAAATGTGATTTTGAATGATATGCTGGAAATTTTCACAAATTCTTGCAAACTTCACTTGTTCCTTACAAGTTAAGAATTTCAAAATAGTTGCTAATAAAAATGGCTTGTAGGTGACTTTGTTGATAATGTCTAAATTGATTGTTTCTGGTTTCTGTTTTGCTTAATGTGATCTTGGGCAAGATGTCTACTGCACTAACATGGATTTTAGTAGGAGGGAAGATGGTTCTACCGCAAAAGTTTGAGTATTTCTATTTTCCTATAGTCATTGTCGATTGCAATAAATTTTTATATGTATTCGTTTTAATATTGATGATGAATTATTATTGTATGATTCAGATGAAGATTATCTTAGACATTCAAGTGCATGTTTAGACGATGGTGTTTTGTAGGTCAATTTCTTTCTTTTCCATTCTGTTTTTAAATTGTTAAAAATTTTCTCGTCTTTTTCACATCGAAATTTAATTTAATTACGTATTATATGCATGTATATTTGACAAAATTGTCAAAAATGTATAATATATTGAAATATACGTATGTGCGGATGTATGTTTACCCAAAAATTTAATTTTAATCGCAAGAAAATTTGAGTTTTTGATGTCATTCCAACTTAAATGGATTTACCTGATGCATCACCAGTTTTATTGAAAAAAATAATTGAAGGCAATTGAAATTTTTCCGTCAGTTTTAATCACCTAAAAAATAAATTAATGTACTTACATATAAACGTTTATATGTTGATTAACCGCGTTTTTTTCTTCTAAAAACAAAAATTCTCCTACTTTGCCTCAAATGGCTATTTCTTGAATGTTTTATCCCATAAATTTTTACTTTGTTATGTTTTTGCACAAGTATTTTTATGTAACAAAGCATATCATTTAGTGAAGTTTAAACTGTTTGAATACATTCAACCTCGTATACTTATGCCAAACCTACAAATACAATATGAGAATTCTCTATTGTATATGATTATTGCAAAATGCATAATAACAGTAGACCTACAATGCATTTATAGAAAAAACACAAAAATGAATTTATATTCGTAACTCAGCAAAAAAAATTTTGTAAAAGAAAACTAATACGTATTTGCAAAATATTATATGTGTACATACTTATGTAAATAGGATTTTTTTTTTTGGACGCACATCTTACTTCAATTGCTGCTGTTTTAAATGAAGAAAACAAATTTTTCCATGAAATGAGTTTAATTTTGTGGATGGAATATTTTCTTTGATTGAATAAAATATTTTGTTTGAATTTTCGGCAACTCAAAATAATGTGTTATATGCTAAAGTTTATTTCATTTTATGCATTACAAAGTATTTTTACAATTCGAGTCTAATGCTTAATCGATTCGTCAGACAGACAGTTTTTATTTTTTTTAACAAACTTTCTAGAAAGTGAAGAAAACCCAGTCGCGCTCTCAATGTAAATGGGTCTAGTTCGTAGATTTAAGTTCCCGCAACTCCCGACGAAATTCCCGGGAATCGAGAATTGAAAATAGCACTATTTCCCGGTAACAAAACCCTAACAATCACTCAGAAAACTTAGTTTTTTATTCTCATAAAACTTTTAAACCACTTGATTGTCCAGATTATGAAAACCGCTTGTAAATTTCTAAAAATACGTATTAAAAATCAATAATGTCTAAAATTTACGTTCATATGTATGTATGTACATACATACATGCATAGACGTTCATACATACACATAAAAGTAAATTAATCAGTCTTATAATCCTGACTCACTCTCTTTTTCATTTAGTTTCATTTTTCATTTGTTGTTTGTTTTTCATAAAATATTTGCCATTAATTTTTGTGGGCGACTTGGCCGTCTAATATATTCAACAATTCGCAAGTAAATTTCTAGAGAAAAAGTACATATGTACGTATGCATATCCTAAGAGGCAATTGTACACATACAACAAACACATAAGATCAAAGAAAAATTTTTATACATACATATATCTACACATCTACATACTTATGTACATACATTAATATGTAAGTAAATTAATAAATATTTATTATAATTCTAATATCCAATATCTTTTTCATATTAAATAAAAATAAAATTTAAATACTATAAAAAAATTTAATATCAACAAATATTGTCTTTTATTTGAATGTATGTACGAAGTGCAGGTAAGAATAAATTTGAAAATGCTTTCCTATACATAAATATAATGGAATCATCAAAAAACAAGCAAAAACAAGTTTAATAAACAACAACACAGTGAACATGAGTGTTACCATACACAAGTCCGCTTTGAGAACGAAGTTCTGCAACTTTGCAGCATACTTCCAGGCGGTAAAATTAGACAGTGGTATCCCAACTGTAATCTGACAGTTGCTCTAAAAGTAGCACTCCTTCTACCAGTGGCTCTCCAACTGTAACAAAACAAAAATCCACCTGCTGCTTTTCTGCACATTCTGGGTGCCTGGTGTTTGACAAAAAAAAAAACAAGAAAAATTGGCTGAAATTTTTGTGAGAAAACAAAAAGCGAAATTGGGACGACTGACTGGACTGACTAGCAATGAGAAAAACAAACACAATTTAGAGATTTTTTTTCAGTAAAGAAAACACAATACAAATTTTAATTAATTCTTTATTTAATTTATTCAGTTGATTAGGGAAATTTACAATTTACATTGATTTGTTTATATATATGTATGTATGTTTTTTTTATAAGTTTTTGGCAATTTTAAAGGTAAGTTGTTTAAATAATCAAAATAATTGTTAATTATTAACAATTATAACAATTAAAATGTAATTTTTTGACATTTATGTTAAGAGTGAGGGAGATATAATAACAATTTGTACATTAATGTATATATGCTTTTCCCTGAGTTCTTCTTAATTTAAGGTAAATAGTTAATTAAATAAATATCAATAATTATGATTAAAAAGAAAACTTAAAAAGCTTATAATTTTTAGAAATTTAAAATTTAAGAAAGAGCTGAGGAATTAAAAGAAGTTTGGTAAATAAATTATGGACACATGCTCACAGTATTGCTGGCATCTGTGCGTTTACGCTAAATTAACTTCGTCCTTGAGCTGCGAGCCACTTTTTTTCAACAAGTGAACTATAACAAAATAAAAATATTGAAATATCGAAGTAGGCTCTATAAAAATTAAGACTTGTTGTGGCTGATAAAAGAATATTTGAATTGCACGATGTGGCAGACACACCTTTGATAAGTTGGTCGTTTCTCTCCTGGATATTTTCAAAACCACGCACGTTTCGTTAGTCCTTATTACTGCAAGATAATCCAAATAGAACGAATTTCTGGAAACAAAAGAACAAAAACAATTCAATCAAATTTAATTTTACATAATTTTATTTATTATTAAACTTATGATCATCAATTCGGGTACGAGTATGTAACAAGGAATCTATTTACTAAATGGTCTTTCATTAATCGCTTTATATCTTTAAATTTTAATAAATTGATGATATTCGACCTTTCTATTTTTATAAATTAATTGAATTACTTTTTTATGAGTTTGAGGTCTTCTTTTTTTATAAAAAACAATGTATTATTTTTTATGATGTTCAATATTTCAACACCCTGTGGGTGTCTTTTTCAGGAAATTAAAATACATATTTTTAATTTATATTTTTAATAGACACCCACACACAGGGTGTTGCAATATTGAAAAAATCTAAAAAATTAATACATTGTTTTTTATAAAAAATTAAGACCTCAAACTCATAAAAAATAATTCAATTTAAATTTTAATAAAACAAAGTGTGTGTAAGAAATTACTGAAATTTTTTATTTGAAAGGCTTATCAATACTATCACGTATGAAATGTAACATCGTGCAAATGTCTGCCGCGGCTTCGCTGGATGGCAGCCACACGTAATGTAAAATTTTTCATGACTGTTGGCCACTGTGATTTGCGGCCTATTCGCATATACTTGTGACCTAAGAAACCCCCCCAACAGGGAAAAAATGTTGGTAGCCAGTTCAAATCACCTCTATGTGGTATGATCATGAATTCAAAGCGTTCGCGCAGAATGTCTACTGTGGCATGATATGTGTGGAATGTAGCGTTGTCTTGTTGAAAGCACATTTTGTTGGCGTCCACAACATCCAACTCAGGCCAAAAGAAGTTGGTAATAATCGACCAACACAGCTTGCAGCTGGCTGCGATGGCCTGGCCAGCTTCGTTCTCAAAGATATACGGACCGATGACGACGCCAGGCCATAATCCCTACGAAACTCTTACTTTTTCGGGTTGCATTGGAAGCTCTTGAATCTCATGTGGTTTAATACAGTTTTGTTTGCTAACGTATCCATTTATGCAGAAATTTACCTTTAGCTCCTGGGTCAACTGAATTGTTTTACGGGGTGCAGACCGCAATCACGACGAAATATTCACCAAGTTGTGGTCTGTGAAAGGGCGAGATCTTGCGAGCGACACGAAATCGACTGCCTCAAAAAATCCTCCCGCACACTATCACGGACAGCGGCGATGTTTTCGGCAGATTTTGCGTTTCGTCGTCGTACGATTGTGGTTTATTATTTACGAGTACTAACCAGTGGACTCAAATTTATCCACCACACTGCAAATAGTCATCTCCGTAGGACGATTATGGTGAGCGTAAAATGGGCGAACGTTGCCCTAATACAACATTTCAACAAAGCAATTTTATTATTCGCACGTGTTGTTGTGATTTGGGAATCAGATTGAATAAATGACACACAATTCGACAGATGTAGCTTCAACATTTTTCAAGTGAAGTTGACAAGATTTTGATTAAAAACATGAATTAAATCCATGATATTTAATTTTAGAATGCTTCTTTTTTTAATAAAAAAGAAATATTTTTCCAACATAATGAAGACAGTTTCGAAAACGGTGAATAGCATTAAAAGAGCAAACATCCTGCTTATCTGTTGCTAAAAACTCACCCTTTTATACGTTTAGATTTTCTTTGTTTAATCAATTTCATTGCATGTTTAAATATGTAAATACTGAAATTTCCAAACTTCTAAGATTTTTTGGGTAATTATGCAGGGAAAGTATTAAATGCTTCCAAGGAATAATTAATGCGAATATAATTACACAAAAATGAACCTATTTGCTACTATTTAATACTATTAAATACAAATAAACCATTAATTATTTCATTAACAACTAATTTCACATACAAGACTAAACAAGTACAGAAAATGTAACGCAATAAAAAATATTTGCAATGTTGCAACCATTCAGAACTTTGCGAAGCTAAAAAAGAAATTTTATTTTCGGTATAAAATATTTGAGCTAATTAACTAAATTGGGTAACCATAGGCTTTTGTTAGAAAAAAAAGTATATAAGTATAAAAGCGGTAATTAATTAAACGGGTTATACTGGACAAGTTTTTTACGAAAATTAATTTTTAGTAAATTATTACTATTATTAAATTAATTAAATTACTTAATATTAAGCTCGAGGTCATTTCTCAAAATTTAAATTATTTAAAAAAAAATTAAAAACAAATATTGAAAATAAAAGATTTAAATATTTTCCAACACAATTTTTTTCTTTACAGTATTTGTTTTTAAACATTTGTAAAATAATAATTTTAAAAAATTTGTTGTTTGTTGTTATCATAGCTGATTACATTCCTGTATTTAATTGGCGATATCCAAATGCACATAATCAGTACTCTTTAGTCAAAGACTATATTTATAGTTTTTTGCTTTAGTCGAGTCATGGCTAGCGCCCATATACGAGTAGGAATATACGAGTACTCAGCAAAGCCAAATGCACACAATAAATTTTTTGAATTATTTTGCTGAATATCTCGAATAATGAATTTAACGATTTTTTAATAATTTGAGTTTTCTGAAGAAAACATTCAAGAGGTGTAGAAATGTTGAATTTTGTTAAAAACAAATATTTTATTTAATATTGACAATTATTATTTTGGGATATTCTCCCCAACTAATCGTTTAAACAATTAGAGTTTAAAAAATGTGAAGATATGAACAGCTAAGCCCACAAAAAAAAACAATAAATTTTTTAAATATATTATTTCTATCAAGAAGACAGCAAGCTTAATATTAAATAATTCAGTAATTAAAGAAAAAGATCAAATAATATCATCAATTCATTATTATGATATGAAATAAAAAAATTGAAAAAAATACTTAAATATAAATTATATATTACAAGTAAAACCAAAACGAGAGTGATGAATACATCACAACTTTATTCGGTTTGAAATCGAATCGTTTTTAAAACGATTTCTATCACATGCCTGCTCAATTTTTTGTTTTTTATATAAGATTAAATGTTGTGTCTTTGTCTTCAATATAAATGATGGAACGAAATTTTGTTTAGTAGTTAGCTGGACATACTTCTTAGTCCTTATGTGAAATACATTTGTATAGACAAGTTGTACGCCTTTCTATTAAACGATCATGCGATTTAATAAGCAGTTGAAAAATCAATTTCTGGATTTATTTGGAAAGAAAACGTCAGAAAATACAACATCTCTGTATACATAAAGCATACTTATGGATGTACATAAGTATGTAAGTATGTATCTATGTATATACATATGCACGTACTTATGACTTTTTTTGAAAATGTCGCCTACATTTACTGAATTGAGTTTCACAAGTTCGACTGCGGTGGTTAATAATTAGTGACTCGCTCTTATGCCCCCTAATACGAGTATATTAAATTTAAATTTTAATGGTAATAAATTTTCCTTCATAAAATTTTATAATATGCGCAGGGATGAAACGAAAAAGACATGGCTTTTTTAAAATCTGATTACATTTTTTCTTTACCTACCAATGCCTTTAAGGCCTTGACTACCACTTCTAAAAGATGTGATACACATTCTAACTTCTCTTCCATCAGAAAGGAAGAAGGAAGACGTTAAATCTCGATATGAGAACAAGATCAAATTGAGAAGTAGTAAAACATGAAGAAAAAATATTTTCAGTTTTTTGCTTTAAAAAAATATATGTGTATCATTAAAAAATCTTTTAAGCTTTTAAGAGGCATTTAATTGAATATCTTTTAGAATCTTTGCCAATGGAGAGGCATTATATTAGAAGACATAAGTACATACTCGATTTTACCTCTGGGTATATTTACATACTTACATGCATACATATGTATATACAGGCGTATGTATGTACTTATTTATGTATGTTTTTATTGCTCTACATACGTTTAGTTTTTTTATTTTATTCAAATTTTTTTAACCTCCAACTCGTAATTTGCTTTACTTCTGTAACACAAATTTTACCATTTTATGTACTTAAGTATTTACAACAATAAAACTAAAGAGAGAAGGAGAATGGAACACTATTAAAGGTTTAATTTTAAAACAACAGTACTATTTGAGAACATGAATATGTATGTACATATGTATGTATGTATGTACATAAATACGATTAAGTACATGCATACATATTTATTTTTATATTTTACAGTTAACATTTAATTAATAATTGTTTATTAGGAATATGCACCAACATTTTATACCAAACCTAGAACTTCTAATCGAAGACTGCGAGCAGAAAGAGCACGAGCACGTCTTTTTGTTAAATAATTCAAGGAGAACTTAACACTTTTCTTAAATAAACATTTTAATTTTTACTTACATACATAAGTATATACTTGCGTATTTGTAACAATTTAACAATTGATATTGTAAAATTTTTATTAGTTTTTTAATTTGAAGCAAATCAACAACGAAAACACAAATTGCCAACTCACTCGGGTGGATCAAAAAGCAAAACTGGCAAAATTAGCGAGTTGAAATGTGGTTGTGTGACAGAATGATGTGTGGTGAAATACTGAGATTAGTGAAAGGTTTAAGGCCAGCGTTGTCAGAATACTTTGAGGTAAAATCAACAAAATTCTAAAAAGAATTACGAAAAACCCGCATCTTAATCTTAAATGTCTTGAAAAAAACCTTCACAACATATATTTAATTAATGATAATTTAATGATAAGATAGACAAAACGCCAGTGAGTGGCACATACCAGTACATTTAACATTAGATGAGGAATAGTAAATTTAAATATATGGACAATAAAATGCCTTCTTTTCATTATAGCTGCTCTATCTACTGAAATCCTAATTTGAAATACATTCTAATATTTACACAACTCACATTGATCAATATCTATCATTGTGAAAAATATTGATTATGAGTTTCTTTCACTTTTCACAAAATTTTCATGGTTTTTCACTTTTGCCACAAGCAGCTGATAGGTTTGAATTGGAGTTAAATTAATTAGAAACAACTTTTACTCTTAAAATATGCTTTTTTTTTATTTACAATGTATGAAAATAATACTTTTAATTAAATTTGACTTAAGACCTCTTAAAGTATACTCTTTTGATGACTATAATTCTGGCCCACACGAATAAAACACGGTTAACATTCGAAAAAAATGCTAAATAACTTTTAATATCGTTTTCTTTTCTAATAAAAACTGCAGCATTTTTTGCTCTTTCAAAGGAAAAAATGGAGTTTATGTCGTTAAATGTTAAATATATTTGCCACTTCTGCATGCTTGTATTCTGAATGTTCATTTTTGAATGTTCTGAATGTTTATTTCTAAATATATTGCACATAAAATTTGTAAGTAAATATGTTATATGTTTTTAAATTTTTTCAAGATCAGATTCTGCCCTTTTTGAACCCTTGCAACTATTTTGTTTACAAAATTAGGGTACAGTTTTGTCATTATGTTAATTTCGTTAACATATTTGTTTTTTTTTTAAGATATAAAAAAAATTAACAAATTTTAAATTGTGGACATTAAATATTTCAAGAAACTTTTTTTGTTCTATTACATCTAAAACGTGTCCTCCATTTTTATAGCAATATTTTTCGTTACAAATGAAAACACCATTGGTGTTTTTTAATAAGCGCAGGAGTACAGAGCTTTCAATTAGAGATTTCAAAAGATCTTTTAAAAATTTATCAACAAAACGTTACTCTGTTGCGTGTATTTTAGTTTGCATATGTTCTTCGTCACTTTGTATTATTAAATCGTCTGAGTATATCCTGCCTAATTTAATAATATTATAAATTATTGTCTAATACAAATGCATAGACATATAAATGTAGTAAGGAGGGAACGGATTAACACGTTTCATTCTCTCTTTTTGTCTACTTTAAATACCATTAACAAAAATTTTAAATGTGTCTTGTAGCAATATAGGCTAAACGAATATTCAGCAGTGATTTCGCATTTATACACTTTGAATGTGTTTTTAAATATTGTGAATGTGTTGTAAGTTCAAGTGGCAAGAGCAATTTGTTAAGGCAATTCAAAAGCTTGGTGAAGTTTTAACACCACCCTCTTCACTTTGGCATTAAAGGGAGTGAGTGAATGGGACTTGCGTGTAGAAGATGTACGACGAGTATTAAATGGCAGAAGTTAGTTTTAAAATTTGTTTTTAATGGATGTAATTCTTTTACTTCATTACCATGTTATTGTTCAGATCATTAAATTGTCAATGATATGTTAAATGTTTTGTAAAAATTTAATTTATTTTCCTATACAAATGGATGATTTTTTGGAGGTGTGTTATTTAAGAAGGTTCTTATTTGATGAAATATGGGGAATGTTAATTTGAAACGTGATATAAGGGTTCAAAGGTTTGCTCTGAAATATTGTTGAAAAATAAGTGAATTTTATATAGAATTATATATATTTGTTATATATAATTTTTAAACCTAATCGGTTCTTTTATTTATAAGTTTTATAAATATGCCAATTCTCCAATATTTCTATACCCTTCGAGTATCTGCAGGGGAAAATATTTAAATAATTAACACACAAAAATTTAATATATTTTTTTGAATTCATTGTTTGTTGATGGCGTAGCCTATATGCCCGCATTTCATTGGCGCTAACCAAATAACTAGTACCCTTCTTCCGAATCATGTTTGTATAAGTACTATATATGAGGTTGAATTTTTTCCAAATACGGGCACATACACAGCTAAGACAACAACAAACAAATTTAAAAAAATAATATGCTGAATAATTATTAATTATAATTTTTATATTGAAATCAGAGACATGTAACATGTGACAAATTAAAAAAAAATTATAACAAAACTCTTCGACTTAAATATTCAAGTGCACACGCAAAAATACAAGTTGGCAACATTCTGCATATTTTGTTTTTGTGAGAACATAGTTGTTATTACTTTTGCATTTATTTTCAATTATCTCTTACAACTACAACTAGAGCAGGAGAAAAAAGTCAGCCCAATTAAAAAATGGTAATGCAAGGAAATAAGAGAACATGATTGAGTACGGAGTTTTCGTTTAGTTTTAATATCTTGCTCGAGGCTTCTCATTAAATATAATGGGTGTTGGGAACAGGGATACCTCTAGTTTTACCAAAAAAAAATTAGGTGAACGTTTTTTTGATGATCTGGCCTGAGCAACCAGTGAAATCTACATAGAGACTAGATCACACCTCCTTAATCAGTTTCAATGTGTTTTTTAAAAAATAGTTCATTAATTCATTTGGGAAAAGCACGTTACAAATGTAAACTTTTGTATTATTTGTTGCCAATTAAACAAAAATTTTTCCCTAAACAAAGAATATAAATATGGGAAAATTTGTAAAACTATTCTAAATAAAAATACCTTAATAATATTTATCAAATTTGTTTTTCGATATATTCAACAAAATAGCTCTTTAATATTTTATAGTTTGTTATTGGCTTAGGTAGGTATATGCCTGCATTTCAACACCAAACAATAAAATATTAAATAGTTATTTTGGAGAATATCTCGAATAACAAATTTGATAAATAATAATATAAAACGTTCGAATGAAATACAGTAGAGTTATTTATCAGGAAAAACGAAAAATAAAGTCTTTATTTAAAAACCTTAATATTAAAATTTATTATTTTGGAATAAATAAAATATATAATAAAAGCAATCAGTAACACACAAAAGGGTGTTTCATTGTATACATGTTGTAAGAAAAACAGACTCATGTTGTTTGCATTCTGTATTCTGTATTCAAACTGCTTAAAGTTCATTAACGATTTGGTGTAGCGATCATTTAAATGTCGGCATATGAGTAGCTAAAGCCACAACAAACAATACATTATTTATTAATGTTTTACATATAAGGTCACCGCAAGAGTTCAAGAGGTTGGTTTTGTTTATATTTCTGCATGTCAATTTCCTTAAGTATGCATTAATTTAATATGAGTGATTACTTGCTTCTTTCATAAACAAAACTCAATCAATTTTTCCTCTTGACTGGAACATTGGAATATTGCCTATGACTGATTCTTTCTTAATTAAAAATATGTTACAAATATTAACCTACTAATTTAGACTAAATGCAAAACGTTACATTTTCCCCATGTCTGATATACGATGTCTGCTGTTTTTGACAAGTTTACGTGATTTTACATACACAAAATTCCTGCTATTTTTGTATTGTTGCACTGCGATGTCTACATATAATTAGAAGTTGGTTGATCCTTTAACTAGCATATTTTATAAACTTATTTATTATTGTATTGTTTAGATTTCTACCTTGTTTTACAATAATTGCAGACAGAAGTCGAAACAGAAGCTAATCCTATGAACATATTTTTCTTAGTGGGCTATAGTTTTAATATCATCAGACTCTATTAGAGAATTATGTTTATTTTTTTCTGTCATGATTGGAAAAGACAGGAAAAGTACCACATGCACATTTTCGGTGCTAGAGTGAAAACCTCTCGTATTCTTCAAGTGAATGTTATTTTAAATAGTAAAGATGTTAGAGGAAATCTGCCCAAGTAAAGAGACTCAGCAGCTTATGAGTTATTTGATGATATCGAAAACATGAGGATGTCTCTCCAGCCGGCAGTCCAATTTATTTTTCCTGGCTCTTCTAGTCATGTAATTTATAAGATTCAATCTTGTTGTGCAGGCTACATATAAATAAATAAATAAATAAATAAATAAAAAATCTTTAAGAAATAAATATTATTCTTTAAAGGAGTTTGATGAGATTTTACCACGATTACACCAAAAAATATGTTCATTTGATTACCAATACAATTTAACTAAAATTATTCTCTATGAAAAGATTTATTTGAGATTTTAAATTATATATAGTCTATTTAAATTGAAAATTTTTCGGTTTGTATACAAGTCATATAGAATTTTCTCAACTTTCCCAAACATGGTTCAAGGTATACTGACATAATCTTCAAATCCTTTGATAATAATTAAATAAATTTTAAATCCATTTTTCAAAAATAATGTTTTAACGTGTAACCATATTATTGTAATGAAATACAAATGTAGTATAGACCATCAAAATATGGTTAAAAACCATCTTATTATGCTCTCCTTTAATCAAAATATCTTCTTAATATATGAATAAGCAAATTAAGTGGAAGTATTATTTATAAAAACTTATGATGGTATAGATGGGAAAGAGCCATGAGAGAGAGAGGTTTCTCTACGTCTATTGTTGAATACTATTCCAATAGCCTTTTGCAAAAATTGTTAAGGATGAATTAGTTTTGTCTACTGAATTTGAAGGACATCTTTTCACTTTGCTGACGTAAACAGATCAATATTTAAAGTTGTTTATTCTTATAGCAAAGTGGGCTTTAAAAATCAACTTGTATTTCTTGTGCCACATTAAAATTTTTCTCTACATTACATTTTGCGCTACATTACCACCTTTTAATCATAGAAGGAATAGCTATTATTTCGAATATATTGCAGGACATCTAGTAATACGAAGCACTTTCACTTATGTAACTGACTTTAAATTGCTTTATTATGCAAAGATAATTGTAATGATATTCTAATGTTATCACGCTGTAGCTTATTTTTCATGGTCTGTTTTAAATTTTGTTTTTTATTATTAATACTTTGTGTTAGAATTTTTCCATATGTTTTATTGACTTTGCCATTATTTTTGTTTGTTTAAAAAGTTACTCTCTCTATGGTTGTTATTGTAATACTTAATGTTATTAAAGCATCAAATGTCTGCAGATATTCAGACGCCAGTAAAAAAGTAATTTGTTGTAAAGAAATCCTATTCAAATTAAAAAAAAAAATGAATTATTAAATAAAATTTTCTAGTGTGGATTAGGCGGCAGCTCGTCAGTGCACTTAAACCATCATGTTTGAAAAGTTTTCAACCTCGTATACAGAAAAAAATTGCAAAAAAATTTTTTTAACTGAGGTTTTCTTTAGTTTTAGTAAATTTTTTTTAATTTTTTGTTTGAATTTTACTTAGAACACAACCCCTGGCGTTAATTTAAAAATGCATATATATCTTAATAATTCATAAAGTTTTCACACATTGTTTGATTTTCGTTTTAAAGTTAGTAAACAATTTGATTGAATGAAACAATATATTTATTGAAAAAATCTGATTTAAAATAACAAATTATACGTTTTAGTTTTTTGACCATTTTATTTCAATTAATAAACTTAATTTGTTTTTAAAGCTTAAGGTTTCTTTAATTTTTATTTAAATTTTTATCGAGTACCATCTTCAGGATATAAAAATAAACAAATATCCTGAAGATGGTACTCAATGGGTACCGAAATATCGATAAAAATTTAAATAAAAATTAAAAAGACCTTAAGCTTTAAAAATAAATTAAGTTTATTAATTATTACAAATTGTTGCAATTCATTTTACAAATTATCTAAATTAAATTAAAAATATTTCTTTCACATAATTTTGTGTATGATTAAAAAAGATTTTATACTCGTATAAAAGCTCTTAAATATCATACGAGAATTATAAAACTATACAGGACTGTTATGAAAATCAGTTTTCAATCAACTCAGACTAGCAGGTGTCACTTCATACTATTTCTGTAGAAGTTGCCTGAACGAAGAGTTTCTGGAGAGGCCTAAGACCTTTTAACCAAGAGGAAAGAAAAATTGAGTCATGTATTTGAAATTTTACAAGACGGAAAAAATTCTAGTAAGGGACGGGATATAAATTATTTCTGGGGGTGTCTTAATCCTCCAGACAGACTTATTCATGCCAATGGTTTTTTTTGAATAATTAATGAGAAGGTTATCACAAACAGATAAGAATTTAATTTTTTGTGTAGCCTTTTTTTCTATTCGGTTTATTGTAATTCCATTATAACAATTTAAAAAATAAATACAAACAAAGAAATAATTTTATATTGAATTATGATGAGTTATTTACCACTGGGAGTCGATTTTAGTACGAGAAGGGTAAAGACTTGCTTTGTCCTATACAAAAGAAATAAATGAAGATGTTTTTATGCAAATTAAAATTGTTTATTAAAAAACTCGAACTGATTTACAAATGTTTGTACAAGTAAAATAAATATTTATTAATACCTTGCAAGTCATGAAATCATTTCTTAGAAATATCTCTGTACTCCTTTTTCCACTGGAGATAATATGACATATATATGTACGTATGTATGTATATACTCTAGATATGTATGTAAAAACACAAATCGTTTTCAAATCACACTTATCACTGAAACTTAGTTCAGTGTTAAATCTTAAATAGCGTAAATATGAACACAGTCTTTTCAAAACAACTTAAATTTCCCTTGTAATCTTGTAACAAACTTAATAGATTTAGTTTTCAATAGTTTGTGGGTTGTTTTAGAAATCTTTTTCCAACATTTTAAGCTAAAAAAAAAGTTCAATGTCGCTGGAGTGACAAGAGATAAACGTCTTTGTTTTATCACTTTGGCAACTGCCACACCCAATCACTTTTCTACTTCTCTACGGGAAATTTATGTCAAAACTCAAGTGACAATAACAAGAGCAGAAAGAATAACGCGTTCATAGTGACTCCTCTCGTCTAAGAATACAAGATGGTTTTGATTGTCTCAAGCAAAAACACATCAAAGACTCAATAAATACTCGTAAAGGGACTTGGGAACACTCCTGACAACTTGCATGAGCGTCAATGAGTATTTGTGTGTTGTTATTCTTTTATTATTATTATCATTATTAAAAATATGTACATATGTATGTGTGTTCTTATTGTCATTTGCATTGTCATAAAAATGTCGACATTTATTTGAAAAAAAATCCTTGTCGTATCAGTGACTTATTTTGCACAAAAGAAAAACTTGCAATAAACAAACATTTTCAGATGGAGGAACTTAAGGAGCAGTGGAAGTGCCAGATAAATAATATTTCAAATTAAGGTTAAAATATATTTACATAAAAATATGTACATATATTTATTATAAGTGTAAAGAAAGGTACGCACGGGGGATTGTTTGACAAAATAAATTTGGGCATTTGATCAATAAACACCTGAACAACACATTACATATAGAAGCTTCTATGGAAGACTACGTCTAAAGTTTTTAAAGTGTGCGCAGGAAATCAGATAATCGAAGACGAAAATAATCCTTTAGTACTATTTTCAATATTTGCTATTTGTAAAATGTATTGTTTGTTGTGGCTTTAGCTCTTCATACGCCGACATTTCATTGGTGAAGTTTAAGCATTTTAAAACCATTCAACCTCGGATGTTTATGATATACAAATCAAATACAATATGAGAATTCAATATTGTATATGAATCATAATAAAATACATAATGATAGTAGGTTTAGAATGCTTTTAGTTGTTTTAACGATTAGTTGGGGAGAATAACCCGTATAATAAATTTCAATATTAAGTATTTGCTATTTGTGTTATTGTTTTTTAAAAAAAAAATAGATGTTATCAATAAATTATTATAGAAAAGAAAGTATTTCATTGCAATTATTAAAGCGATTTTTAATTTTAAATTTATTTTGTAAAAAAAAACATTTACCTTTTAAAATATTTGAAATTATAAGTATTTGATATGAGGGGTGTGATAGCCCATGTCATGCGACATACACTTAAGCCAGTGAAGGCTTGCTGTGCGCTCCCTTTAATTATCAAACATAAACTGCCAGAGTTCGAACCTGCGACCTTCGCACTACGAGTCAAGTACACTACCTACTAGTCTACGAATGCCAGTCAATAATATGCTATAAAAGTTGCTAATTTATCTAATAAATAATTGCGAGCAATGTAAGCCTTTAGAAGTTCTAATTATAATAATAAAGCAACATATTTTCATAACATATGGACGGCACTGAACATTTCCTTGAGCCAATTTTGTGATGTTTCCATATATATATATATATATATATATATATATATATATATATATATATATAGTCATACCAAATGTCTGCAGCAAATTTTATTTATCTACGACAGCTCCTTGTTTTGTCCATTTGTTCTATGGGATCAACACACTGTGGGTCGCTTCAAAATTTACGGTCTGATTTTATGTAGTTTTTTTATTTTATTTCGTCAGAATTCAGCAATATCTATTTCTAAATTGATTTCAATAATTTTTGAATTGTATTTTTGACTTTTTTTTAATTTACCTCACAGTGACATTTTGCATAAATAAAACTGCAATTTCTAATCTAATAGTCAGATTGAAACTTCAAATGATTATAGAATAGATAACAAGATTTTCAAACAGCTACCATAACTTATATAACTTTTTCCACATTCGAATTTGTGAAAATTCTCAAACAATGATTTCAATTAAAAAATTTTCGCGCGATTTCGAATATTTAGTTTATTTCTATTTTAAGTCAAAATTTTGGTATAGTTTTGTTTTTTACCCCAACAATCAAAATATTTTTTAATAAAAAAATAATTTTAATAAAACCACAACTTGGCGTACGACCACATTTTCGTTTGGAATGGGATCCCAATTATTTAAATTTTAGCTCGTCCATAATTTTCTATTTTTACCCTATTTATCTATTTAAAAAAATTTTAAATTTGAAAAGCCATAAAAACTGAATAATCGTGCTATTAAGATTTCTGAATAAAATCATGCATAGAATCTTGAAATCTCTAATAATTCCAATTAATCCTTTAAAGAATCTAAAAATTGGTATGCGTGAAAAATATCAACGTTTCGAGCAAACATCTGTTCTTTTACAAATACCCTTGGCATGTATTTGTAAATATTTTATGTTCAATGTGTTTTGATTTCACATTCGTCATCATTCAATTTGTATTAACTTTGCAATACGACATCAGTCGGGCTACAGCTACAACGGCAATACCAACCACATTTAAAATCAACACACTTTTGACAGTTGTTATTCACTTATAGAGTGTGTTGCCGTACACACTGAAAGTAAATTTATATACTTTTTGAAATGTGTTGAACACACGTTCGATTATGATGTTGTAGATGTTGCCTAAGTGCGGCCACCTGATAAAATCAATACGCAATTGGCCGTAACCTCTCCTAAATTGTTAGGACTAAGGACATGGACAATTTTGTGACAAGATACACTAAAAGACAAGAATATACGAGTATGTAGGATTTTTTATGAATTATGATAAAGACAGTCCAAAAATAAAACTTGTAAACGAGGAGTTCGGAAGGAAAAGCGGTTAAACTTTTGTATGGAGGGCAGATGATATGAAATACTATGACAAAAATGCGTTTCTAAATTTCAAATATGCTCATGCATTAAAAAAATATACCAAGAGACTTTGACTTTGAAACTCAAATAATAGTATAATAGTAGACTTTATTAAAATAGCGCTACGAACAGCTTTTAAAGATTATGGCAAAGACAGCGAAAAAAATTGAGATGACGATTTGAAGCTACGCGGAATTATTCAACTTAACAAGAGACAACGGCGACAAACCTGAACGAAACTTCTTACAGTTCCTAAAGCGCATTCATCCTGTGGGTTCAACACAAAAAAAAAACATGTTTGAAAGTAAAAAGCCAAGTAGTGTAATTTAGGGCATAAATTCATGTTTAACACAGGGGAAGCCTTGCATTATTTCAACGTAAATTGTTGTTTTTCCAATAAAAACCAAAAGATTTTGAACTATGCCCTTAGTCCTGTTATTACAGATGCCGGGGTACGGCAATAGCACTTTATGACTTGATAATGAGGACCCTCACCACTAAGTTGAAAAGGCAAATTTATTTCCCCCGTCCCCCGTCCACTTAAGAACTGGCCATGTGAGTAACGTACATTAAACGGACTTAATTTTCAATCATACAAAAGATATATTGATATGGGTTCCACAAAGAAATCCTCAATATTGTATTAAAAAGGATATTCATGAAGCTCTCTACACAAAATGTACCTATTGTGTTAATTCTTTCAATAACAAAATGATGCTGGCCAAATATTTCGAGCTGAATGAATTTATTAAGTAGAAGTAACAATAGATATAACAAAAGCAAAACATACAGAAAATAGACAAAAGAATGAAAATGTAGCAAATAATATATTATATTCATGCTTTTCTTATCGAATACATGAAAGCTGACAATTCTAAAAGCCTTAGAAAATAATAAACATTCGCATACAAAAAGATCTCGCCCACCAATTATTAGATACTCGAACCCAAATTACACTTAATAACATTGCAACCTCAAATGCAAAAGGCAGCAAAATAAACAGACAGACAGACAGACATCAGACAGACGGGATGTGTTAAAGGTGAAAATAAAAAGCTCTGCAACCAATATTCAGTCATAATTTAAAGGTTAGTAAAATTAAAATAAAATTGTATGACTATTAGAGACTTTAAAATGATATTATTTTACAAATTTCAAATAGAAGTATTCAACTTACAACATGTTGCAGATGATAAGTTGTAGAAAATACAACTACGTTGTAAGCTTTTTAATATCAAAACGAAAAAAATAAAAATTGAAATAAATATAAGGATAATAAATTATAATGGTGCGTACTCTAAAGCGCTTAATGTCACCAGGGGAGTACCACAGGGCTCAATTCTTGGTCCTCTTTTGTTCTGCTTATTTATAAATGATTTACCTGACACTCTGGTCTATAGTAAAATCCAAATGTATGTAGATGATGTTCAAATCTACAATAGCTCCACTATAGCTGATCTTGCAACATGTGTAAGCAAGATAAATCAAGACCTCAACAAAATTAACACTTGGGCTAGGGCCAATGGTTTATGCATAAATCCATCAAAATCGAAATGTTTATTTATGTCAAGGTCTGCAAATATCACTCACAACTTTGAAATAAAAATAAATGGTGACTGTATAGTTTCTGTTGACACGGCGACTAATCTAGGAGTTACATTCAATAATAAACTTAACTGGTCCAACCATATCAAAGTCGTAGTGGGAAGAGTATACGGTATGCTACGCAATCTATGGTCTGTTAAAGATTCCACTCCTTTTGCCATTCGAATGTTACTGGCAAAAACGTTTCTTATCCCAGCGCTTTTGTATGGTTGCGAGCTATTTGCGAATTGTGATAGCGATGATCTACGTAGATTAAACGTTGCATATAATAACATAGCAAGATTTGTTTTCCAGAAAAGTCGCCGTGACCACATTTCATATTACTCATACTAAATCTTCAAGATGCAATTTATTAATCTTCTCAAACTCAAATGTCTTATTTTACTTCACAAAATCATTACATCGCAACAACCGACTTATCTTTACAATAGAATAATTTTTGCCAGGTCCAGCCGCGGAAAGAAAATAATTCAACAAAAACATAGAAGTCTCTTATCGCAACGCCAATTTTTCATTTACACCGTCAGTCTTTGGAATGCTTTACCCAATTTTATACAAAGAACAAGCAACGCAGTTATTTTTAAAAAGGAGTTGTGTAAATTATTTGCAGTAAATAATGTAACTATGTAATTTTTCTCTTCTTAATTTTTCTTAATCGCCCTATTTTTTATAACTCTATTAAGATGCTTTTTTTGACTCATATTTACTGATAATTTATTAACAAGTTATGAAGTCATATTAAAGTTAATGTTTGTAATCCATGTATTCTATTATCTGTTCAATCACTAGCACTCTCATTTATAAGGTTATGTACATATCTTGTTGTGCTAGATACCTCAAAAATTTAAATAAATAAATAAAAATAAATAAATAAATAAAACATGTGACCATTTTGTCAAAATTAAAAATAATGCTTTAAAGATTTCCGATGTGAAAAAAATTTTCTACTTTATTTCCATAAAAATTAAAATTCCACTCAGACTAAAAATTATACCAATATTTTATATTAATCGAAGATTTTAGTAGTTTTTTCCATTAACATTTATTTATACTTAATTTACTATATTTTGGGCCAAATGTTGCAATTCTTTAAAGGACATTGCTCGTATGTAATTCAATAAAGGGGAATGGAAAATGCATATTTTTTGCAATATTTTCATTGCAGTTAGCTTTGCCCTTTGTAGACTAGTAGGTAGTGTACTAGACTCGTAGTGCGAAGGTCGCAGGTTCGAATCCTGCCGCAGAACTCTGGCAGTTTGTGTTTGATAATTAAAAGGGAGCGCACAACAAGCCTTCACTGGCTGAAGTGTATGTCGCATGACATGGGCTATCACACCCCTCCAATCAACCTAACCTAACCTAACCTAACCTAGCTTTAGCTACCTTCGCTCAGGAAAATCATAATTACCATTAATCTATGCTCATATACGAGTAGTTATAAATTTTGTTATTAATAAAAAAATTATGAAATGTCATTAAAAATATCATAAGCAAAATTTGTTCCTATAGACATTCTCATCCATTGTAGTAAACTATTTTAACATTCAACAACTTACAACGCACAAGAAGGAATACAACAACTTGTGAATTGAGCAAATGTCTGCCGTCCTTAATAAAAATTAAAAAATAATTAATAAAATTTTTTCCAACTTTTTTTCCTTTTAATATCTTATTAAACCTTATTTGATAAACGAGCTTTAGGTATTTTTACAAAAAACAAACAAATTTATTTTTTTCAATATTCCTTGGAAAATACGTTAATACGGAAAAATGCATGGGCACAAAAAAACTCGTACATAAATAAATCATACTTCTGTGCACTGAGTCTTTCAGAGCGTTTGGAAACAGGGAACTAAAAAATACGTTAATCTATGTATTTGAAATGATTTGTTCCAAAAGCAATAAATATTCCTGAATAAAGGATTAATCCTCAAGCAAATCAGCTTAAAAATATTAAAATAAAACTTAATTAAAGAGCGCATCCATATTCATACCATAAAAAAAATAATAAAAGCTTAGCAGACAACAAAAATATTTTATGAAAATGCTGAAAGAAATAAGAACTTTTTTGGTTAAGATGGTGGCACACAGGTAATGTACTAACCTATTGTACACCACTGTACATATATACACATTAGGGTGACTTACAATGTATGTATATATAAAAAACTGTGTAACAAGAATGAAGTCTACGTAAAATTAAAAAAAGAAAAAAAGCATTTCCCAAAAAAGCTCAAAACACTAAAATAAATTCATATTCTGCTTCAATCGACATCACACCTTTTTCAAAATAACACGGTTATAACACTTTTGGTCCTGGTAAATTGGGCCAAAGAACCGTATATGTATATCGGTGTTTTGAACGTTTGCATCTAGCCTTAATTTTAAGGGGAGATGAAGTCCAGCCCGATTTTGTAAATTGTTATAATGAATCGGCATTAGAAATTTTGCTATCCTTACATTTTAGATAAAAACTATTTTATGTAAAACTCTCTTTATTGTATGGGACTTTTGACCTATTTTTATCCTTTTATTAAGTAAGAAAAACAAACCTCCCTCAAACAGCTGAAAGTTTCATAAATACATATGTCATAAAGCTTTATTTAATATCATGACAGAAATAAGGATAAATTTCGTGCTTATCAACAGTTGAGGCATCAATTGTTAACTTTAAATTTCAGGTATGTGTTCAGAACTGATGAATGGGTCTGCTCTGGCTCCCTTTCCTGAAAGCTTCCCTTAAACAACGATGTGAAATGCTGAATTTAATTAAATAATATTTATTGAACTTTTTTTTGTAATAATGCATCCTTTTTTAATGATGTTTCTTCATGCTGCATCGGAAAAAACGGTTGATTTTACCAAATATTGCTATTTGCAAAATTTTATTATCTAAAATCTTCATATTAATATCGAAATTTGTTTTTGAGGCAGGAGACGATAATTGTGATCTTTGACCTCTGGTATCTCGTGACGCGTGTAAACAAAATTACGGCTCCTTATCTCGTAATCCGAGGTTAAACTCTTATTTGACTTGACTTGCGAACACAAAACCTTTATATCGGTTGACACAGAATAGGATTTCATATTCATTGTTTCTGGGAAAATATATCTTTTTCCGTAATATATGTACATATTGGTATCTACTTGGGACTTCTTCAGCATTCGCAGAGAAATGAAAATTGCTTGAGTAATTAAAACAAGAACTGGAAAAGGAATATATTTTTGTGTATAGACAACGTTGATTTATTGTTGCTTGCAAGTGCGGGTGCCTGATATTCTTGAGCAACAGACATGAAGTTTTTTGGAGGCAGTGAGTTCCCGCCATTTTCAGGAATACGGCTTAAGACTTACTAATGGTCATTGAAAAAAACCAAATTTAGCGAAAATTCCAGCCTATAAAATTAAAATTCTTTAAAATAATGTGGATTCGAAATGAATGGAACGAAAGTTACCAGAGTTTTTTTAAGTAACAACAACTTTCAAATAAGAGCCTATAAATGGCAGATAAGAATATCATTCCAGCGAATAAAAAAATTTTCTCAGAGTTTAAATGCATTATTTTGAAAATGTTTCCGTTTTCGAAGCCAAACTTTAATTTCTGAAATAAAGATGTATGAAAGGCAGACACATCCTTGTATCTAATGAAACTAAATTAATTAATTAATTAATTTAAAAAAACATAACTTTGAAATCTTAGCAATTTTGCTGCATTTAGATTACAAATTAAGCCAAAATTAATTTTATGAAATTTAGTACTTATGAGAGGTAAACATGTCCTTGCGCGAAATGAGCCGTCAACCGTAATAATGTGCAATATAAGAAGCAGTTGTAAATTTTTTTTCATGCTTTGATCACAAATATGGCAAAAATTTAATATTTGAAAATATGAATGTTTGGGAGATAAGCATGTCTTTGCGATGAAATTCGCCACAAAACTAAACGTCAAAGTTCTTTATATTCCCTGAAGTGAGGGAGATATGCATATCCTTGCGTTGATTGAACTAAAATTCGCCACGAAACTAAACGTCGTAATTGTTTCTGCCAGTATTCGATATACATATTATTATTGTAATTGTGGCTAAAAATAAACTTTAGAAATTAAGAATTAATGCGAGTGTACGAATATCCTTGCAACAAAAATTTAACTTTTTCTCAATTTATTTATTTTATAATTAGTATGATAACTTTTTTGCCATACGATAATTTTTAAAATTTTTCCGTTTAATTACAGAAATGCATTAATTACAGAAATGAATTGATTCAATGCGAGAGCTGGAAAATTTAAATTAAATCAGTTTGGGAAGAGTGAGCGCATTCTGAGTCACTACAGATTTTAAAAGAGAAATGATTTACATTAAATACGAGAGATAACTACTTACATAATTTCATTTACTTATTTCTCATCAAGAATCAAGGTGTATTAACTTTACAAGACATCACTACCGCATGAGATTGTTTTTTTTTACTTTAAACTGTATTTAAATAGACCGTGAAAACTTTCTTGCAGGGAATGAAGGAAAGGGGAAGAGAAGTCAGTCCACATAAATGTGTACTTGAAATTCATTTTATTCTCTCATTGGCTAATTTAAGCCTGAAAAAGGAAATTTCACAAAATACCTACGTACATATTTACATACACATACATGTGTAGACTTAAAAAAATAAAAAACCACTGCAAGATAAATTTCTATGTGTGAAGGCAAATGCAAGTTCCAAGAAAAAATAGGCAAATTGAGGCAAGTTGTTTTGTACCACATGATTTCGACAGCACGACATATTTTGCACAGACTGAAAAATTCGTTTATTACCGTATTAATGGTTTTATTACCCTTGCGCTGACACCTTGTAAAGTGGATACACCTTGTCACGAAGCAAGAAAATGTTTATACATTTTATTTTTTTTTATATTGCAAATTATAATAATTCTACTTTTTCAAGCATTTTGTTTTCGGAAATAGAGCCATTACATTTAAACTTCAGTATTGCATATTTTTGTTAAATGTGCTTCATTGACTACCTTAGATCTAGCTTTGTCTTAGATTTAGCTTTCAGACGGACACGTTCTTGAACGCATTGTAGAAGATTTACTGCCTTCACTCAGGAATCTTAATGCTGGGGCACATAGAATCCGTCATCCGTCATCCGTCGACTTTTTCAACTGACGTTAACGCAATGACGGATGAGGTTGGCACAATGAGTACTTTGTTAACGTTTAGAAAATCAGCTGTTTTTTACATGTTTGCAACATTTGTTTTTATTAAAGAGTAAAAATTTTCTATGGATTTTGATGAAATTACGGAGTTTATTTTAATTATAATTTTGCTTTATAAAGCTCAAGCTTGTCTTGATGTAATGGATAAAAGTCGAAGATTTTTGGTCAGACCCAAAAAATCAACTGTTAATTAAAACAAAACATACCAAAAAATCAACTGATAGTTGTCAAAGTACTCAACGTACGTCAAAAGTTAAAATTTGCCCAACTTTCATACGTTGCGTTGAAGGAGACGTACTGTATGTAACAAAGCTCATAACAAAACCTGTATTTTAACTTAGCTGTCAGTTGAAAAAATCGACGGATGACGGACGACGGATTCTTTGTGCCCCAGCCTTTACGTTGTCAAACGTTAACGAAAGGGCGTGCGTTAAAGTTAAAATCATACTTGATCCTTTACTGCAACATAGTCATATCTTAAGAATTAAAATTTTCGAGTTAATGAGAAAAAAGTGTTCCTCAGAATTATATTTGGAGCTAAACCGAATTTTCGATATGGAAAGTAAGATTTTAAAAATATTAATCCTTTTTTCAAGTTCAACTATTTTTAGATATGACTATATTACATTATAGAAGCGATATATGTATATATAAATGTATCATAAGTACACTAATGATTATACCTTAACTACGACTATACGAAGAAGTTTAATTTTGTGGCAAGGATGGCAAAGGGAAGATAAATATGCGCCACTTAATTCCTGCAAAAAAATTTTAACTAAAAAATAAAACTTTTACAGAAGATGAGTTTAATTTTTTTTTTTTTTTGCATTTTACGTTTGAATTTTGTACACAATACGTAGGAAGATGAAGATTAATTCCGCCTTTTTAACTTAAAATTTCGTTTTTTTTTAGTTATGCCGCTTTTGCAGCAAATGAGCGATATTATATTTATTTCATACTGGGCGAGTGAATATTCATATTGCAGATAGACATCATAGACAGACAAACAAAAGATTAGAAAATTTCACATTTATTTACATCTAGCATTGTTATTTGGACAGAGTTAAGTGCCAACCCAAAATGGAATGTTCATTATGCGAAAAATACTTCTCGCCTCCATGAGTCGTGTATTGCCTTTTTGACAGTCAAGTTGAATAACTGACATTGAATTATTTTCTCTTGTTTGGGCAACCAAACACGCTCATGCACAAACGCACACACACATTCCAGACTTGTTTAGTCAAATGTTGTTAGAGAATTTTTGCTCAATACCCTACATTGTGGCAACTGATATTGTTGATTTATTAGAAGAGTTGGAAGAGAAATGATTAAAGAATTTTATTTAAAACAAAGTTTTTATTTACATATTTAATTCCAAGGACCGTAAAAATTTTGACTTTCTCAAATATCTGATACCACATATACAGGGCTAGCAATGGGCTTGCATAGCGATGGTTGCAATAGTCTCTCGGTATAGATATAGTAGGTTCAATTCCTACCTAGAGCTCATATGTGCTTTACTTTAATCTAACGAACGTCTTAATTGCTCGTTAAGCGAAAGCTTTATTTTGAAATTTACAATTGTATTTGTAAGCCTCAATGTTAATTGTTTGTTAGATTTTTTATAAAAATAATTCAGATATATTCTGCCATGCTTTTAACGCCTCTTGAAGGCTAATCAATTTTCATTAAAATAATTTTAAAAGGGGACGATGATGTCCTTCGAAAACCACCAAACAAAAAAGTTTGGGGATCTCTGATCCACTCTACATTTTACGTTTATATTTTTTGCATTCTAATCTCTATTGTAGTCGTAATTTGTTTTTGTCTAAACAGAATTTTATCATCATGGACTGGCACAAAGTATTTTATGATGCACAGGGTGACTTTTTTAAACAATTTGTTCTTATATTTTATTAGTGATTCGCTATATGAATTCGAATTAAATAGGATCATGCGATCTGATGCCTCTGAAATAATTTATTTCTATTGCAATCTTGGAAGTCAAATAATATAAATTCTAATAGGTAATATAAAGTATATAATATGCGTTTTACAAAAAAAGGGAGAAAAGTATGAAGTAATCGGTATTGTCAGCCCATCAAAATATACCAAATTTTAGAAAAAAAATTTCAAGAAAAATCTTATCCATAGAATAGAAAATTTTAATACTTTTTGCAGTTAGAAGTTTATAAAATCGGGCTTCATAAGAAAAGTTTTCTGAAATTTCCTTTTCTGAAAAACTATGTAACTAACATGCAGAATCCTGCCGCAGAACTTTGGCAGTTTGTGTTTGATAATTAAAAGGGAGCGCACAACAAGCCTTCACTGGCTTAAGTATATGTCGTATGACATGGGCTATCACACCCCTCCAATCAACCTAACCTAAAGCACAATAATGCGGTTTTCCTTTCTGACAAATATTTCGCAAACATTTGCTGTACCCGCATATTTGCATTCTGTTCTACAAAAGTAAGCAATAAAGCACATGTTACATGTGTTGCATTAATTGTACGAGTATTTCAGGGTTAGATAAAACCCATTTTTCAACTGTGCTCCTCGTAGCTACTTAATTTATACAAATAAGGATTTTATTTTCATTTAAAGATCCAAGTCCACACGAAGCGTTTTCTCATCAAAGCATTCCACCTATTGTATACCTCTTTTCACGTCTTTAAAAGTTACATTCGACACTTTCTTTATTGAAAATAAAATATAAGCTGTAATTCCTGGCAAGCAAAATCAGCTTCCCCTTTCGCGCGCACGCCTTATGACTATTACAATTGAAAGTAGATCCACTTTTCGCATTCTACGCGTCGAGGCATCCTACGCTTTTGTGCTCTCTAACTTGCAACATACAATTACACTGATTCTACTTTTTTGACAAATGTTTGGGATGCGAAAGAGCGTATGGACTTTTAGCTTTTTTCTTGGAAAAATTAGATTTTTTTCATTCATAAAACAATAAAAATAAGTCACCCTATAATCAATTGTATTTCGCATAAATTCTTTGACTGGGAGTCGCTTGTACTACATGTCATTTCATTTGGGAGTAGTTAAAGAAAACATTTGTTGATTTGGTTGAATAAAAGCCGTGTAGGTTTTATATGTGTCAGGTTTGTTACGAGTATATTTCATTGTTGCAAGCATGTTTGACAGATAAATTAACAATTATTCCAACACAAAGATTTTTTTCTGCAAAAAGAAATTCGAACACTTCATAAGGAATTTATGTACGTCCGAATTGTTCCAAGATTTCTATTTTTGGGGCTAGTTCATTTGCAACATAATTGATGCGATGTGAGAGAGTTTGTCTACTTGTCTATTTGTGCAGGCAAACAAATGTTCAATATTCTTGTAATTTTGGAGTCAAACGTTAATGAATGAAACTTGAGAAACTGTTTCCACCAGTAACTGGCAAGAGGACATATGCACATATATGTACTATTATATATCAAAATCAATTAATTATTCACAAAGTTTAATGTTCTTTAGGGTAAACATGTCTATGAATAAACTGTTTTTCATTGAAGCTAATACCAACTCTACAATAGTATAGTACAAGAATTCTGATGCCAATGCAAAGAAATTCCGGGATTTTCGGCACTCACCAAAAACGGATTCAGCGATTTTGGAAATAGAGAAATCTAGCATTTTCAACTTTATTTCTCGAAGAAATCTTACATTTACCACATAACAAATGGGTCGGAAGATCAAAACATAATTTCGGAAATACAGTAGCCGCTCGGTTATATGAATATCCAGTTGTGCAAACTTCCAGAGTAATGAACAACAAAATTTAAACACAGGAGGTTCTAAAGAGTGTCTCTATTATGTGAACAGCTTTCAACCCTTGTTTTTTTAAATGTTTGTCTTATTAGAAGTATGTTTTTCCCCCGAAATAAGTGAAGACCTGCAATCGTATTTTTTTATGTTTTGAGTGTTGATTTGTTGAGTTTTGAGTGATTGTCATTTGAGATCAAGGCACTACAGTAATCCCTTGAAGCAAAAAAAGTACAAAAAAATATAACCGACTACTTTCATGTACATTAATTATTAAAAATAAAAACTTAATGTAATAAAAATCATTTGAATTACTTATTTCTCCATTTAGTGAACAGGCTCTGTTTGAATTAGTTCATATAACCGAGCGACTACTGTACATATGTAAGTAACTCTGTAGAAAACTAAGGGAACCACAATCGACACCATTTAATAACAAATGTACAGCAGCTCGCATTAAAATAAAGGCAAAACTGCTGCATTTACAACATAAAGGACGAAGAGTGAACATATTGAAAAACATGGAAATATAAATAGACGGAAGAATAAATAAACAAATAAATACTGCATCAGACATAATATTCAAATCATTAAAACTTTTTTACGTGGCCCAAGGACATCAACACAACAAAGCATGACCAAAACAAGAGAGGAAGCCAGAAACGAACAATCACAGATTACTATGCGTATAGAGAGGAATCAGCAGGCAACTATGCATCCACGCAATGAAATAGGAAATACGGTCATACATATTATGCAGAGGAAGTGAGGGTGAAGAGAGAGAGAGACATAGCTAGGAGGTAGACACAGGTAAACGAGCAACGGCAAGAGTGATACCAAGAAGGTCGTTCGTGTGCTTTTGTACACGAACAGGCACAATCAATCAAAGGAACTTTAAAAGGACAAGTACGGCTCATAGCCAAAATCTATTTCTATACAAATCAAATTTTGACGCGGAAAATCAAAATTACAAAAATTTAATTCCTTGTAGTTTGTAAAGCTTCTTATGATTAAAATTTAATTTAATACTAACTTTTGTGGCAACATTTTTGACAAAATCTCCAACATATAAAATTCATAAGAAAAGAAAACACTGATGTTGTTTTCCCAATAAATTTTTACTTTTTTCCTACAAGTTTGTGGCTCACATTTACTTAACACGTGCCCCTTAGAATAGCATTTGATGACGAATCACAGAAAGCTCCATACGACACATGATTCTGTCTTGAGTTGAAAACTTGAAAGATTTCTTAAGGATTTACATAGACTTTAGTAGGATTATTTGGCGCGAGGCAAACAGGGTGTTGAAAAACTATTTGCTCTTTTCCGTTTGACTTTTGCTGGCTTAAACTTTTGCAACTATAAAGTTGCAGTGAAAAAAGAATTTTACAACACACATCATGCCACATTTTCAGCTTAAGTTCACACAATTGAAAAAAGTTCGATAAACTTGGTGTTGGCTTTGTTTTCTCTTCCTTTTGATGTTAACAAATTATTATTGTTATTGCTATTGTAGTATGCTGGCAATAGTCTAAAATATCATCAACTATAATACTTGATGTTAATACCGCAGACCAGAAAAACATTATATTTTAATAGTTGCTTTCAAATAATTAGAAATTGTTTTTGTGGGATGTTATATAGTCTACCAGCTGACCCGGGCAAACGTTGTTTTGCCTTCAAATTTTATTATCACTGCAAGTCATGGCGGATCGATATTTCGAAGAAGAATGAAAGGTGCACTAAATCGACATAGCAATTATTGTTCAAATACCGGTATCGGGCTAATTAACGCCACTACACGCTTATTAAGGACCCAACGCCTTTAGCGAAACACAGCATAGGCTTATCGCGCTAATCTCTATCGGGTAAAACAAAAAAACTAAATATTGCGCCATCTGTCGGACGAACTTCAAACACAGAAACACTCCTCACGCCCCATAGAGCATGTATATAAAATCGTTGCAGTAGTTTTTGAGTTTAGCGATCACGAACATACACGTAATTTTTATATATGTAGAGAAGATATGCTGACAGCACAGGAAAATAAACTTCTTTCAAATTTCTGATATTTTCCTTAATTAATACGATTATGCTGAGCCATAAGAAACAACTCTTAATTAATTTCATAGATGATCTTGGCTTGTTGCAGAAAAACTTTGGGCCTAATTTTGGATTTCATTAAGGTGAGGCCTTTCGTGATTTTAATGAAAATTCTTTTTTTCCAAAAAAAAAAAAACAAATTTATTAAAATAACACAACGCTTCACCCAAGTGAATGAAACACGAAATAAGTCCCTTTCCAATCATTTTTTGCAATTAATTACTGATTATTTTTTTAATATTAACAGAGCTTAGCTAGAAAACAAAAATGCGATAAAAAACTAAAACTATTTTCTCAATGAATTGTACAAATTGTTTTTTTTTTTAATAAGCACTTGTTTCCCTCTCAATTTGGTTGGATTATGGGCCGGTGGCATTATTAGACCGAACTTTTTCGAAGACAACAGAGGCAGGAACTGTGAATGGCGAGCGCTACCATGCGCTGCTTAAAAATTTTTTTGGAGCAAAATAGAAGAGTTGGACTTGACTGTCATGTGGTTTGAACAAGACGGTGCCACATGCCACAGCACGCGCCCTATTGAGAGGCGAGTTCGGTGACCAGTTTATTTCATGTTTGGGTCCGATCAATTACACTATTTTTTATGGGTCTATGTTGTCATGTCTATAGGGACAAGCACGCAACGGTTGATGCACTGGAAGCCAATAATGAAGAATTTATTCCGGCCGATATGTTGGAGAGAGCATGCCAAAACTGGAGCCAGCGTATGAGCTATTTCAGGCGTAGTCGCAGTCAACATTTACATGAAATCATCTTTAAACATTTAATTGTATAGATCGTTCTATCGACTCAAATAAAATTTTCATAAATTTCTCTAAATTTGTATGTGTTTCTTCAAATCAAATCCGAAAGCTTTAAAAAAATCACTGTTTACAAAAAGCTTGCTTGAAACAGGAAATTGTAGAAGATTTTGGAGGAAATTCAGAAGAGTGCGATTTTGTGCAGATAAGTCAAATGTGCTCTTAAACAAAAGGCAGCTAAATCAAAACTCCTGCAATAAAGTATTCTTTATAGTTTGTTGTCGAATAAACAGAATGGCCCAAATGGCGAACCCAAAGTCGATATATATAGTTTTTCTCAAATTTCGACAAGATGACAAGTAATGCGGAAGCGTGGAATGCAGTGGCAACATACGTCGAATGTGTGCTTCGAGCTAAGAAGAAAGATCTGGATAGAGCACACAGCAGCTTGGGATAGGCTAGGACAGCGACTAAGCTGGACAAAGGAGAAGAGAAAAAAAACAAACAAAAAAGCGGGTGCCTGGACGCAGGCATGCGGAAGGCGGTCTCCTGACCAACGAGGGAGCCACCTCGAAGTAATGCGAAAGCGGTCCCGAGGTGGAAGTATCTCCCAAAGAGATGAGGTGGGGTTTTAGTCGGTATGCCCATATGGGAGAGCCCGACATATCATAGTGGGTGACGATCCACTATGAATGCAGTAATGCATTTCCCCAGCTCACCCGCAAAAAAAAAAAAAAAAAAAAAAAAAAAACTATATGAAATATGACTATATGAAATAGCAAAAGCAACAACTTCGATGACAAAATAGATGTCGTAATCAAATCGTGAATAGCGAAGTGCAATAAGTCGGGTTCAATGCAATATCTACCAACAAATGGTCCGGTTGTATGTGTACACAATCGTGCCAATCGTTGCAATTTTTCAAATACCATTAAAATATATTGCAGCATCGAAAATGGTAAGTCAAAAAAAAAAACGTATTTAAACTGATATATTCATTCGTTGATGGAATGTTCATGAATAGCGAATACCTCTAATACTCTAATTCGAACTTCATAATGAAGGTATACAAATTCAGCATTGTTGTGTTTTGTTCTTTTTTTTAAGATTTTCATTTTACTAAATAAAATATTAATAAAGAAATATGTACATAAAAGTTGAATCTTTTCATTTAATGACAATTCTCATTGAATTTATTAAAGTCAGTTCTGATTCGATGAAATGTTTGTTGTTTAAATATTTGTTTAAAACTTTCTTGCCTTATTTAGACATTCTCTGTTTTATTTACGTTTCTTATCTTTCACCGTGTTTATTTTTGTTTTCATTTAAAATTTTCCTCATTAATCTTGATTACTTGCAATGAAATCAGTCTCACTAAATGACAAGTGACTGGGATTGCGCCTCATTTATGTAAAACTGTCAACAGATTCTTATCCAGTATAAGAAGCCATATAATTTACCTTTTCTTTTCTCTATCATTCTTCTGTAAAATAATTTTATTTGTAGCATGTATTTAACCAGAATATCATATAATCGTGTAATATAGAACTACATTAAACAGTGGAACGGAAAAATATTTACATAAAGACAGTGATGCCATTTCATTTCCTCTCCTATTTTATCTACAAATAAATGGATTTGGCAAAAAAAAACCTTAAATTATGGTACATTGTGAATTTATAAAAGGGGAAAAAATTATAAGAATTCGCTAAAAATAATTGTAATCTAGTATTTTTCTTCGTTACTCAAGATCCTGAAATTTGTCTCTGAATTGGTTGTATAAAACGAATTTCACAAAGACGATAAGGTTCACCAAATCATGCCATGATTTTTCCGACTATTAGAACTCGATATGGTTTTTTTTACCACAGCGATAAGTGGTATTTACCTTAACCGAAAATGTGTCTTCTCTTTAGTATAAAATTTGCTGATTATAGAGACGGGTTCGGAATCTATGAAAATACCTCATGCTAAGGTCAGCACTCTCTCTTGAAACAACGTTTGTATGACTATTCTCAGCATCTTGTAAGTCAGTTAAGGCCCTTCTTGGTTATCTGATATCTAATAAGACTTTCCTAGCGCTAACCACTCACCCTAAGCTTTACCCAGCACAATTGAAGATAATGTAAGTTTACTGACCTTCGTAGACTAGTAGGTAGTGTACTAGACTCGTAGTGCGAAGGTCCCAGGTTCGAATCCTGCCGCAGAACTCTGGCAGTTTGAAAGGGAGCGCACAACAAGCCTTCACTGGCTTAAGTGTATGTCGTATGACATGGGCTATTACACCCCTCCTATCAACCTAACCTAACCTAACCTAACCTAATGTAAGTTTTCGCTTAAAAAATATTTGATTATTGCTTTATTACAATCGTTTTAAGATCATTAGATTCGTCAGTTAATTAAAACTTATTCAATGTTCTAGCCACGGAGCTTGATTTTAGCAATGATCCCTGTCAGGAATAGCGACATTATGGTTTAAATGATCCATGTTAAGATACAGATGTACCTCATAAAAGAATCAGAGTTCAGGTATTTGCATGAAGTCAAGCCGAATCCCAGACTTCTTACTATGAATAGTTTTTAGCCGACGTGCTCATCTGCGACTCTAAAGCTTCAGAAAAACGTCAGAGGGGCCTAAATATGTTTAGTTGAGACGAGGCGTTATCTTAATGTAAATTGTTGTTGTTTTAAGGAAAAGCAAAAAAAAAAAATATTAAAAAAAGAAAACGCTGTACTTCTTTCTTCCATATACGAAATTTAGATCTAGAGGGTTAGTTAAAGGTGGCAGTCATAAATAGCTCCATCAGACTCATTTAGTCCTTTTGGTCTATTGGGACAGCACGGTAGGATTTCATTCCGTGAAAATATTGGAAAAATTTTTCAGGAAATAATGGCATTTTAATCGTAAGTCTTAGGAACTGAAATTTACCAAAAAAAAATCCATAGTATCTTGCAACATAATTATACAAATCGACTTGTATTCATTGAAAATGAAGGAGCTTTTTTAATTTTCGAAACTTAGAAACTATCTGTCGGATGAATCGGCTAATGCATTAGTGGTTTTGCAATTCCATTTCATTATAAATTAGTGGCGAGTCAAATAATAATTACAATAACAATTCATATTAATAAATATATTTTACTAATTTTCTTAATAAGAAGTATTGCTGAATTGACTGATTTTATTTTAAATGCATTTTTTTAATATTAAACATATCAACACGGAAACATATCGAATCGATAAAACAAAACTGTAATTAAGCGGAGTTCCCAACCTCAAACCGCCTGGAATTTATTCTGAAGCGCCACGACGACATATAAATCACCGAATTCAAGTAAACACATAATAGCATTTCATCTTCTCGCTATTTCGGGCCAGTAACATAAGCGTTATTTATTCTCTTTTTCATCTGTATTCTGGCAGCTGCGGCAGATGTCATTGTATTCAAATACTGACCTCTGCACATGTATGCCAAATACACAGTGTCCTGTTATCATAGACACTAATATTGATATCTCTTGTTCCTAGAGAGGTTATGTCCTCCGTTCTCTGCAGTCATTTCTTATTATCCAAATCTTGTATATTTCCTTCTCACTCTTTCTCAATATGATGATATTGCAACAGGGTGAAGGGAACCTTGCGTTCCAACTGCTGTAAAACCAATAAGACTGTGCAGCTAGCTCATCAGCCCTGTTGTTCCCCCGCAAGTCTCTGGGACCTGACACCTAAATTATATTAATAGTAAACTGTCCGGCCATCTCACTGAGAGAGGATAGATAGGAGGCAGTCGGGGGCTGTTCTTGATTTTAGAAGCGTGGACTTCGACTGCACTATAGCAGAACTCCCAAGTTTGGCGTTAACGAGTAAAATGTTCAACTTTGTATTAAAAAAATAAAAAGTTAAGTTCCCAATATACAGGAAAGAAAATATGCAACACAGCTGGCAACCCTAATCATCTTCATAATATGTATTGTCAGCTGTGAAGCAATAAAACTTTACTTCCCCAAAAATATACTTCTATCAAAAAATATATGTATGTAAATATGGATTCTAATAATAGAAGTGTGTGATCTAAACTGTTGTGATAAATGTTTGTATTTAATAGATAATTTTCTGTTTTAATGGGTCATGTTTTTTTGGGGCAATTTTGAATAGAACTCAAGGAGTGTCAACGGCTTTGACATGACATGCAGCAGAGCAACGGCTCATATTTATGTTCATGTTCGTGTTTATGTTCAGATATATCATGCGTTTTTTTTTGTATGTGTGTTACATTTTTTCGTATGTGGGTGTGGTTTTCTACACTTATTTCCATATGAGTTTGTGAGGGTTTTTCTGCATGACGAACATGGTTGTTTGAACGTATGTTCGGCCAACGATGGCAGCACAAACAAATGTCATAAACATGCCAAAAAGACGTATTTTTTTAAATAAAGAGAAGTAAAATTCATACAATTGATGCCTTATACTTAAAGTGTTACTTCTTTTACGAAAAAGGTACTGGTAGAGAGGGGACTGGTGGTGAAATTAGAGGAGAGAGAGAGAGAGCGAAAGCCTTATACTTAAAGTGTTACTTCTTTTGCGAAAAAGATAGTTGGAGAGAGGGGACTGGTGCCGAAATTAGAGGAGAGAGAGAGCGAAAGTGGTTAATTCTTGTGCCACTTTGCTATCGAGCATTTCTATAATTTTTTTCTAATAGCAAAAATTAGTAGGTAGTGTACTAGACTCGTAGTGCGAAGGTCCCAGGTTCGAATCCTGCCGCAGAACTCAGGCAGTTTGTGTTTGATAAATAAAGGCAGCGCACAACAAGCCTTCACTGGCTTAAGTGTATGTCGTATGACATGGGCTATCACACCCCTCCAATCAACCTAACCTATCCTAACCTAACATTCTAATAGCAATGTTGCAGCGCCTCTGATATTGAGAAGACGCATTAAATTTATTTGTATTAATTGCTTTACTTCGTTGAAGATTCTGCTTACATTACAGACAAAGGAGGACGCTGTAATATAAGTACAACATTAGCATAGAATATTACCAACCATTGACGGTACTGTTCAGTGACCAATACTATGCCTTCATCACTTAAACATGCCAAGAACAACTAAGACAATGGCACACTAATGCACATCAGAAAAATTTATGATGTTGATGACTCGAACCCACGTTCTCAGTCATAAATTGCTTTGTAGTCAACGCGCTAAATACTTGTGTAGGTATATAGTCTACAAGGGAATGCTTCTGCCGCTAACTCCTCTGCCCTCTGCGATTAGTTATTTTTTTTGCCACGAGTAATGGCGGTAATCGACATGGCAATTTACTCTCAACCAATCCAATAGCTGAGATATCGACTTAAAAAACACTGGTACAATGGTGCCATTTATAAAAATAAGAATAGTCTTCTAAAAACAATGACAAATATTGACTCTTTTATAGCAGAGCATTTCGGGTTGGTCTTTTCTTTTTTTTGTCAATTAGTTTTTAACTGCCTTGTAGTACATTATTGTCTTTACAGTAGTACGTAAGAAATATATCGATTCCAACTGAAAGACTTGCAACTAACAACATTCATATAATTAACTTCATACAGGATAGCAGATGGGGGTCGTGAAGTAAATAATTGAAATAAGCACTCCTTGCAACTTCATTAAACAGTGGAAGCCCCGTATTAAAACGAATGAACAGAATCAATCGATAAGTTCAACTATCCGAATTTATCCATATTTTTAAAAGAATGTTACATTTTTTCAAGTCGAATGTAATGAGAAAGTTTTATAATAAATATTTTAAAAAAGCAACCAACATTTTTGAATGTAATTTATCATTTGATAAGAAATTTTGTGGCTTCCAAAACTAAATTTGAACAACACAGTGGCATTTCAATTCACATGTCACATAAAGTCTCTGTGTAGAATTAGTGTGTGACTCCGTATGGTTAATTGCAAAGAAATGAAAAAATATGAAAATTCAACAACTCGGGACAAAATATAAAATAAATACGAAACAACAACTCAAATTACGTGCAAATTTGCATATCACTGCTATACATATTTGTCACGTGAATGTGAGAGAAGTGAGCAGCCAAATGAACACAAACACATGCACATTTATAAAGTGTGTCAGCTGCTCGTAGACGTATGAGTAACGTTAACAAAAATATGAATGATTGCGTATACGTATGCATGTGCAAACTTATGAAAATTTCATGATAATTTTACAAATACAAACGTATGCAAATAAAACTTCAACACGCCGTCTTGACGTACAATGTGTGAACATACAGACACATATACATGAATAGATGCATGGGATGTATGGAAATAGTTTCTTTTTTTTATCTTTATGTGCAGATAGCAACGTGCATGTTGACCTCACAGCTCAGTTTGCTAAAAAAAATTAACAAAATAATTACGTTCATATGTATTGTAAGTTCGAAAAAATCTTATAATAAAGATATATACAGTCGAATTCGGATAGGCCCATGCCACTGAATTAAAAAATCACATAAAATTGACTGTTATTTTTAACTAATTTCAAAAGCCATCCAGTTCGCTTGATAAAAAATGCGCTTAAGCGGAAATTTGTTTATGCGAAATACATATTGTTCGTAAAACTAAGAGATTAAGTGAAAAAGCAACACTCAAGTCCCGGCCCATTTCGCTCGCTTTATACGCACATGATGAAATCTCAATTTATAAAACAAATCAACGCACGCGTAGATATTTAATTTTATTATGGATTTATCTATAAAAAATATTTTTGATTAATGACACGTTTGTATTTCAATAAAAAAAATTTTTTATGAATAAGGCCATGAATGTACATACATATTTGTATATCAATCGACATGGTCATATTCTAAAATTCTAATTAGTTAAACTGTATTCATTTATATCTTTTTGGCATAGTTAAACAATTACAACCATATTCCCAGTGAAACCAAAGTTAAAAGTGTCAACATGGAATTAAACAAGAGAACTTTAATCGCAATTTGCCAAGTTTAACTATATTTTATAATATGACATTGTTGTGTTAAGGAAGCGTTAGTACTTTTTTTTCTATCTCTGATTCAGAGTAAAATTTTGAAAATACTAAGTTCAGTGAAGTTTAAGCAGTTTGAAAACATTCAACCTCGGATGTTTATGCATTTTTCAAAAGCTCTAATTGTTTCTAACGATTAGTTGGGGAGAATATCCCAAATAATGAATTTCAGTATTAAGTATTTAAAATAAAGATTTTATTTTTAATTTTTTGCCCAACTGAATACAACCATTAACGACCAACGGGCGTTTAATTGTATGGGTGTTGGGAGAAAAATAAAATAGACTCACGTTGAGTAAATTGTTTGTTGTGTTGGTTTGTATAGAAACATTCTAAACCTACTATGATTATGTATTTGTTGTAATTCATATGCAATATTGAAATTCTTATATTGTATTTGATTTATGTGGCATAAACATCCGAGGTTGAATGTTTTCAAACTGCTTAAACTTTACTGAAGATTTGGTTTTAGCAACCAATGAAATGTCGGCATATGAAGAGCTAAAGCCACAACAAACTTTTCATTTTTTTATAATTTACTTTCATAAGTTTATGTCATAAGCAAGAATGCTGCAATAATTATACAGCGAGGTTTGTGAACTTTATTCCTGATATCGCACCTAAAGCTTTAATAAAATTTTTTACAACTAGACAAAAGTGTCCTGTCGAATTCATCATAAATGCACGATGTAGGTTCTTTATCCTGCATAAATTGCCATCTCAAAGACAATTATTCCCCATAAATTGGGAAAGTTTTGCTTAAAAGAACGTGCAGACAGTTTGTACGATATTCACACAATGAACGACCGACCAGCCATTTTGAATTGAAGGAAAGATGATTGGAAGAAGCTTTTCGATTTAACTATATTTAAATGCTTATTTTTATTATTATAATATAAAAAATTTGAGCCACAGGGAAAATTTTGTGACCCTGTCATTCCTATCAACAGTATTCATATATATGCTATACAAATTGTAAACATTAAATATAAACATAAACAATTTGATGTTTACTCTAGTATAGCAGCTGTGCTAATTCTCTGATTACGTTTAAGGCACCTTGTACATTCATATCCCCACTTAGAAATAGAAAGAACTTAAGAATACTTTTTAGTTTTTTTTATGGCGGAATCCTAAAATTTTCCCTCTTGCAATGACTGTCGCGTCGACGTACTAGATAGCAAAAAGAGGCATCAGCTCTGTATTTGCTATAGGCAATAATTAACCAATATTGATGGCTACTTCTCATTTTATAAGCCATAGTGGTAGAAATATCCCATCAATAGTTCTTAATAACGATCCCACAATTGCCAATATACTGATGTCGACTTGCTGTGATTGTACACGACGACAATCATAATAACGGCAATTATATTTTTAATAATATTTAGATCTTGATGGCTTTTAGAATTTCGCCAATAAAATCGATATGAGTTTACTTGTACGAGGAGAATTTAGCGAGAAAATCTATTTGGGTCAACAACTTTATGAGCAATAAAGAAGCCGATTTTGAATTTTTTTTTTTGTTAGTTACGGCCTTTTGGATTTTAGAAATGAAATCGGAAATTGTACAAATTTAATATGACTCTACCATTTTGTGAAACTTGGAAAAAACACATGTAGAACTTGTAGAAATTTAAGTTATGACAAAAACTTTAGCTTTTAGGTTAAAGTTAGGAGGAAATAACAACTAACATTTTATACGAATTTCAATAAATTCTAAGGCAGATGAGATTCTTGTGTGGAAACGATATCCATACACAAAAACACCTTTCACTCTGAATAGCCGTGTCAGTATCAACTATAATACTACCACCTTCTCTTTTGAAATAAACTTATTTATAATAAACAAAAACTTTTCTTACTAGAAACATATTAGATTTGTTTGATGTAGATAAAATAACCCAAAGCTATTTATTACATTTTATTAAAAAAAAATATGCTTATGTTGCCACTCACACCAACATAAGTTTTTTTATGGCATCTTGTGGTTTGATCAGCAAAGTTTTTACTACCAAAAAATGTCTAAAGACCAAAATTTACAAAGAACGTACATATGTAATTTTTGTAGTTTTTTTCCCTAACTGAAATAACAACACACACATACATAAATTTCTAAGCACACTTCTCTATTTTAAAATGATTGAAGCATTAATTGACTCTTAAGCTTGTTGCAACACAAGTACTTTCCTCTTCTTTGGTTTTTAAGAAAAAGTTCCATGTGACATGCATCAACAACACACATCATGTTTTCCATTTGGTTACATGTACAAATGCACTTCAATACAGAGATATTGAGCGACAAGGTTGCTGCAGTTTAGCAGTTTGTGCTTTAAAAGCATAACATCACACTTGACTTTTAAACATCAGCAAATAGTGCGTTCAGTAGGAATGTTGCAACATTTATATTTTGAAGAAATAACCGCACCATCATCTTTACTACCCAGAATGGCCTTTTTATTGCCATCTCAGAGACACGGTATATATGATTGAGTCAATATAAAAAGTTTTCATGTCGGTCTTCTATTTGCTTTAAATAAATAGTGATTAATTTTTTTTATTTTTCCTTGAAAATAAAATTGTTGAAGTAGTCGTACACCAACAAATATGGTCGATATTGTCGAGATGACATAAATTATCGTTGAACTTAATGCCTCGCAAATAACCAGTCACGGCTTACTGGTTCGACGAGGTACTAGTTAGATCTTTAGTAAGTCTCCCCCTAGTAGACTCCTCCAGTTTTAAGTAACTAAATACTTCCTACTTTAAGATTAACTTACAGTAAAATTAAAAGATTACATGAGCCTGAGGGAGCATACTCAAGTAGAATGAATACGTATTTCCACACTGCAATATGCTTTTTTAGTGCTCCTAGGACTTGGGGTTTCGTTGATACCTAAATATGGCTCCGATTTTACACTACCTACTCACTTTTGAGGAGTCTGATTCGCAACATCAATCATTTTAAAGCAGCTAAAAGAACTTGCAATCGTCTTGCGTTGAATTTTCGGCAGTGGTTGATTTTTATTGAAACAGAAACTGATTCGAAGGACTATACAAATGCTTGAGTGGGTAATTGCATCTGTTATATATGCTTGGCTGTACCAAATCAGACCATCTGGACTATAACTATATGCCGTCAAAATGGAAACAAGTTTAGTCAGCACTCGCTTTCTTCGAAATAGAGGCGTTACATTTTACTGTGTACTATCAACATATTTACACTAAGTACTTTATTGTGCAATATGTTGCATGAAACTTTATCTATTTGCCAATATAAGGTAGAGTGAAACAGTTGGTATGAGAAATGTTGTAAAAGATCGTATGACATTCCATATGCTGTCAATTTCGTTCTCCCATTTGTTTCAACATCCTCCTATCCGCTAATAAATAAAGTTACATGCAACAAATTGCATGAAAAAAATGGAATGTGTAAGTCCAGTCATGGGCATTAACAGATGCAGTTGCTTTTAATTCAGAGACCTCATAGATTTTGCCAAATATACGAAATATTTCATCATATTGTTGAGAATATGCGCAACTTAAAGGGCGGAGAGGCAAATTTATAGAATAATATACGAATCAAAATGATAAATTGTAAGAGTCTAACTCTAGTACAACTGGCCCTTGGCCATATGCAACTTCAAGTTCGAAGCTTTTTCATTGCGAGACACCCGATGTTCTTCGATTAACAAAGAAGCTGGAAAACAATCCTTTTAAATTAAATAAACAAAACATGCTCAAAAATAAAAGACCTTCTAAAGAAGTTATTAAAATGTGGTTGTGATTGTGATCCGGCAATGGTGTAAATTTTGAATAATTTTAAAATATGCTTGTAATTGTAAGAAAATTTTTTTTTGATGCCTTGTCTGTGAATTAAATATTGAAAAAAAAAAGATTTTCCAATATATCTTGAAAAGGAAGTAGTTTTATATTAAAATTTATCACATTCTTTCTGACAAAAATATTACACACATTTTGACCCTTCAGTATGTTTGTGTTCTATTCTAAAAAAATCACAAGTAGTGCATAAACAGAATATGTTCTCTTCTAAACAGGTTGCATATAAAACATCAAAACATGCAATGAGTGTTGCACTTAATTTTATTCCAGGGTCAGATACTACCCTTTCTGAAACTGTGTTAACCACTTTGTTTATATAAATAAAAGGTTTGTTTTGTTTTATTTTCGTTTCAATATTTGTTTTTGCGTGAAAATTTTATAAAAATTTAATAAATTTCAATATACGGACACTAAATATTACAAGCAACAAATTTTGTTCTATTGTAAACATAAAAAAGGCATGACTTTGCGAGTGTATATCACATTTTAAAATGCCATAAGACGCACCATGGAAGATGTGCTTGTTGCAATTTTATTTTTCTTACTTGAAAATAATATTCTTAAATATAAATTTAAGGATAATGATGTAGATTTAAATAAAAAGTTCTTAGCCAATAAGAAATGTTTTCAAAACTAGAACAGAGTTAGAAAGTTTGGCAAAAGCGAAATAAAATTTTAATCCCCATATAATCAGTTTAACTTGAATCAAATCGATGTATAAATTGATATTTAAAAAAATTATTTTCAATTTTATTTATGGGAGATTTAGTGGTTTTCAATAAGACTTTCAAATTCTTTAAACACTCTTTCATTTACTAGTTTTCTAGACTCTGAATGTCTAGGATCGCTATTGTTTATTGACAAAACCAGAAATAAACATTTTTAAGCGAATTTAATCTTTTAGTTACTGTTGCACTAATTTTATTTTTTTAAATTCTACTAATATCTCCATTTCATAAAATAAATAACCAGGAAGTGAAGTTAAGAATTATTAAAGAACATGAATTTTTTCGTAATAAATATCTATATTTCCGTTGCCACATAAATTCTAATTTCAGTCGCATATACATACTTGATAAATCAAAGATACAAGTAAAATTTTCTAACTATTGTGTATAACAAATTTTAAAGCATTTTCTAGATAAAAAAAAAACATGAAAAATCAAGGTGCTAAATCACAAATTATCTGAAATGCTGGATTGATGTGAAGCTCTTAAAAAGTGCAAAATTATCACGTGTCTGACCTTAAACTATAACAGAACAAAAAAGTATTTCTAACACTCAACTTAAATACACGATGACAGCAGTAACTCAGGCATCTTTAAAATGCCAGAGAAACAAAAATTGTTGCAACTTAAGGCAGCGCACTGACACTAAGTATCACTTGCTTGTGGTTGATGGTTGCCTGCTGGGTAGAATAAAAAAGAGCTCAAGTCGCAAGGGTACTTGTACACTACTCCTCTACTGTACTTAACCATCAAACATAAAAAAAAAATTATTTGACGTAGTTATTTGACCTGGCACGTACTTCAGTGTTGTAGTAGTTTGCAACCTGCAACATTAATGTTGCCTTTTCAACGTACAAAATAGTGGTTGGCTGTAAAAAGGTAATCAACCAAATGTCTGGTAGTTAAGCTTCTATGCTGCTGCCAGAGAATTAACAATGTACCCCTCACCTCAAATTCTAAGTAAAATACTTTCAACCAAGTTTCGCTTAAATATTTGTAATTTCGTTTTGTCTACAAACTTTGATATACAACAATAAAAGTCAAATAGACGTCATCAGCAGAAATATGCAAAATAATTTATTAAGTCTAGCATAGAAAAGGGAATTTAAGCAAAATACTTTAAATGTTAACGATTTTCAAACTACATACTTGGGTGATTAAAAGATTCCTGTTAAGGAATGTTGGCAATTATTATTAAATCAATGTCAAGGAAAATTTGAAAAATCATTACAATTACACACATATGTACGTGTACGAGTATGTGCACGTGAAAGAAAATTTAAACATTAAATGGTGATTATGTGTAAACCCATGTCAAATCGTAATATATATTTCGGTTCAGACTACCCCAATCTCACTCAGTGAAAAATGCATGTAATACCCAAATGACATTTTCACTGCTTCCGAATAGTACACTTTTCGGCTTCCCAGAAAGTTAAATTGACAAAATTTCGATTAATATTATAAATAACTTTTGCAAATCTTTGAAACTTAATTGGAAAATATTTTCTTCAATCAATAAGTGACAAAATTACAAGTGCTTTCACATAAAAAACAACATCGTTGCTATTGGCAAGTTTGTACTCCTTGTAGATGTAAAGTGTACACCAAATGGTAAATAATAAACCCCAATTTAAATTTCTTAAAAAAAACAAATAAAGTTTAGAGTTGTAAAGGGTGGTCCAACCATAATCCACGATGTTATTTATGAGTAACACCTTAACGTCAAGTTATTTGCCCAACTTAATTTGACATTTCTTTGTTTCAGTGTTTGACAAATCAACCATGGGGATGTACACAATTGAGCAGCGCTTTAAGATTGTTGAAGCCTTTTACGAAAATTGGCGTTCAAATCAAAGTACATTTCGTGCACTTCGTGCACTTCCTGATCAACGACGGCGCATACTTTCATCTCAGTGGATTCGTTAACAAACAGAATTGCAGCATTTGGGCAAATAAGAATCCATGAGTGATTGTTCAAAAGACGTTGCACCCACAAAGAGTGACTGTTTGGTGCATTTTATGGGCTGGCGGCCTCATCGGTACGAAATAAGGTTGACCAAGCAGTTACTGTGAATAGTGTTCGCTATCACGAGATGAAAACGGACTTCTTGTAATCAGAATTTGAGGATATGGACCTGGACGATATGTGGTTCCAACAGGATGGTGCCACTTGCCACACAGCCAATTAAACAATGGCGAGAAATTAGCATAGTGGGTTTTGGTTGCGGTTGAGTTTGAAGCCAATTTTTGCCCTCCCACATCAAATTTGATTCGTAAGCAGACTTGTAATAATAAAAAAAGAACAATGATGTTGGCACATAGCCGAAACCGGTCAGTTTACAAACCAACTTTGATCTGGGATGATGGAAATTTGTTCCAAATACGAAGTTTAGTTTTCGCAACATTATGAAGGCAGCGTCCAAATCGGTGAATAGGAATCAAAACAAGGGAACATCTCCGAATCACATTCGAACTACTTGCGGAACTTACTCCCAGTGTTATCATTACTTTATTGGAAGCAAAGTGAAAATGTAATATAAAAAACTTAATGTAAGCGATGCATATTTAGTTACTTTACGATATTTTTGTTGTCTAATTTCCATTTTTATTTTTATTATTTATTATATTTATTATTTATTTTATAGCTTAAAGCTATGAAAAACATCATACAGATAAGTTTGTAAGGAAACAGTTGGCATTAATAATTATTATTTCTTTTTAGTGAAAGCGTCGTTCTAAATGAATTGTCCTCTTCATACACAAAATAATATTAAACTATAATTATGATTCTAATACGATCATTTAAGTTTTTATGCAATTTTCTACTCTTCAACACTGTTTATTAATTTCTCACTCTTCTCCATGCAAGTGCAAAAAAAATCACTGTCTTCTGAAATCTCTTGCAAGTCGAGCTGCAAGTACAAAAAGTATGAATGTGTTTCTAAAATAGTGTGAGTTTGTTGAGTTTTTCAAACTTGCACTTGCATATGTAAATGCTGTGTTAGTTGATCTTGACATATTGACTGCACGAAAATTGTAAAAGAGCAGATTTACGATAAAAACTTCTGATTCATTTTAAAAGGCGAAGAAAATTAAATTTTTTTTCCTCAATGGGAAACTCAATATCAGCCCAAGATGGCAAAACATTTGAGCTCTTTAAATCGTACTTTTAAAAAATTACCCAATACTCGTTTTATCCCAGACAAAAACCTTGCGACTACTGATGGAATATAGACACTATTAAATACCTTTTTCAAACCCCGCTTAAAATGAATGTAAGCCAATCATTCACAATAGCTCAAATAACAATAACGTAATGAAATTCTCTCTTGCTACTACACTACACAGGGATGGAAAATGCGATACGGTTATACATTTTTAAGTCATTTTGTTTTTCAATTGTATTTCATACCCTTAGCAAATAAAATTTATCCATATTTCACTCAATTCAAGTGGATATTGAAAGCTGCAATTTGCCCGCAAGTTAAGTCATTTTTAGTCCATTAAATTCAAACTTGTACAAAACAAAATTTCTTCATTTATTGCTACCGAATAAAAAATTTAATATATTTACATATGCCCCGATTATCGTTTATAACACTTAAATGTTGTGTTATTTGGGCTACAACGCAACATTAATTTATTTTTTAATTACGGTTTACAACATCTAGGTGTTGCTTATGTCACAGAGTTGCATTTTATTTGTAGTACATATTTCCTTAAAACTGTTAAAAAAGAATAAAGAAGCGTATATCTTGTTATAAATAAATAAAAGAACAACAAAAAAAAACACAAATTTTACGTATTCGGAGACAGTTCAATTCCATTGGAACTACCATATATAGAATAAGTATGTATAATTGGTTTAAAACCAAAAGTTATTACAATATCTTAATTACAATTACATAGTTTATGGTTTTATAAATTTTTTTCGCATAGACAAGGATGGTTTCTTGTTTTTGATACAAAAACTGAGCACTTTTCTAAAAACTAACTCTTTCCCATTCTTTAATATTTCTAATTGGATGTCCCAAGCGATTTAATTGTTCAGTAAAATGATCTGATTTGTTCTTGAGCTGTATTTTGTTATATCCAAATGACAGCTTGCCTCGGCCAATATCTGGATTAATTTTCATCAGCTCAACGCGCTTTGCCACTTGTTTTTTATTTGTAATTTTGCTAAGAAATATATAATCAATTATTTTTTACGAGTATGTTTTGCAAAACAAATTTTATATCCATACTTAATTTTTTTTTATCTATTTTCGATTTTCAACTTGTAATGTTAATGAAACAACACCTAATGATTATTGATAGTGCGAACAACACATAAATACACATATTGTAAACGATAATCGATGTTAAGGAACACAGACAACTAATGGTACAGCTGATAACAGTTGTAAACCATAATCGTATTTAAAAAAATTACAATAACCACTGTTGTAAATGATAATCGGGGCATATCCATAATTCAAATATATCTTGGAATTTAGTCAAATGGCCTGAAATAAAATATGTTTTAATTTTTTATAATATATTGTCTAGAATTTGAGAAAAACTCAAGCGAATATGGAGTCATAAAAATCAACAGTCCAATAAATCACACCAATTTGACTCCTTAAAGAATTGAAATTCCTCGCTTAAAAAGTTCGAAAGTTTAAAACCATATTTCTACTAAATTGTAAAAACTAAAACAATCATATTACAAGTAAATTATCATTTTCTTTGATACATATACATAAATGTATTTAGTAAAATCTTCAATATTATAATTTTATGTAAATTTGATGTATAGAATTGTTTTATTTATTTAGAGCCATTTCAAAATATCAACTTTCCATGCCTGGCTTAACAGCCTACAGTTGTGTGCTCTCACCTAAACACATACTTCTGCCTTCGCTTTTAAGCCAAAATTTTATGAAATCAGCGTAATAACATCACTAGACCCAAGCAAAACGTTTAAGCCAAGTTAGTGTGCAATCTTAGCTCGAACAGTTCGCATATGGTTGAAAGCTCGGAGTGAATTGAGAAAGAGAGAAAGAGAGAGAGAGAAAAGGGGAAAAACGTGAAAAAATTTTAAATTCAATAGAATTTTTTCAGCAAACGCGTTAATTTTAATAGATTTATTTATACCTTTTAGTTTTTTGGTCTAAAAAAATTGCTTTGTTTCTTGCCAAGCAATAAAAAAATCTGGTTTTTGATAATAAAATAAAATAAACATTGGTACTGCGGAATAAATACGAAAAAGAAAAGTACTAGAAGTGAGTTGAAGTGAAGCAGGAAAAAAATTAAATAGAAGAAAATATTAAAAAAAATTGCAAATTAGCTATAAAATAGTAAATTTTCAATGCATTTGAATTTTATTTCTTAATGTTGAATTTCATTAGAATTGTTAAAATGACTGATTTTTAATAAAATTGTTGTATATTTTGTCATTTGGTTTAATTTCATTTAACAGTTGAGTGGTAGTGGTGTTTTAGTAACAAATTACGTCAGTGTTTATACAAAATAATATTTTTTTAAATCGGGGCAAATGAAAAAAGTGCTTAAATAGTTTATTTTTTTTTTTGCTGGAAAATTATTAGTGAAATTAAAAAAAAAATTCTAACTTTTCTTTATTGAGGCAGAAAAGTAGCAACATACAAAAAACTTTGTATTTTTATTTTTTCCTTTTAAGTTGGCCTAAACAAGTTTTCAAATATTTAAGGAATTTTCGCTTTAAACAGTCAACATTGAAATCCAAGTAAGTTTTGCGCAAATAAATAATTTTTGTAAAGGCTTATTCATGGTATATTTCTGTATACCCTACACTTTGTTCAAAAGTAAATTAATAAAATGTACATAAAAAAAATATTAGGTGTCGTTTCACGTTTTTATATTTTTCATTTTTTATTTATTTGATGACGTTTTTTTAAGTTTAAAATTTTTGCTCTATCAAAGTGAAAAAGAGGATTATAGTGCAAACTTATTAGGAAAGAGCACGTAAGTCTACCAGGGCGTTTTAACTTTTTAATTTAGAGGTATAAATAGTTTTTGCTTTATAAATTGATCAACACTTTTTCAGAAAAGAAAATGCCACTGGTCACCGAAATAACATTTTCAGAACTTTTTTTTAATCCGATACACCAATTCTATGTTTTCAACATTACTTTCATTGATTTTCAAAGCTTATGTTTTTAAAGCTTCTAAGCTGGACGATTCAACACTGCAGCGGAGCCACATACAATAAGAAACTTCTCTCCAAATTTTGCTTGTGTTCATTATTTTTAATCCTTCAAATAAAATGAATGCAAGTGAAATTGTTGCGGTAATAGTTTTGTTTTTATGGAAGGAAGAAGAAAATTTGGAACAAGAAAGAACTAGAAAAGGACAAAAATTATGATCGCATGACATTTCAAATTATTTGTATGAATAAGGAGAGTTTCATACACTTTTACATACTTTCATCAAGATATTTTTATTTTTTAGCTCATGTTGTTCCGGACAATCACATAAAGAATTAATTTTTTTTCGCCAAACGGCATTTTTAATTAGCGCGTCGCTCAGCTGGCCATATCACACTAAGCGATAAGGGAACTACCCGCCACGCCACGATCTGACATTTTGGACATATTAATTTATATTTAAATGATATAAACATCTAGGCACTTACCAAGTTTAAAATTTGTGTAATCCTTCAGTTAACACAAGACGTAATTTCAGCTTTTAATATTCCAGAAGTTTTTGAGCTCCTTTTTAAAATTATAAATAGTAATGATCGGGATATTTCCAAGTGATCTGTAGTTTTACTAAGCCAGTTTCTGAAATTAGGAAGAAGAAAATTAACGAACTTTAAATTTTTTATATGCAAGAAAAAGTTGTTTTTTATAGACGTTTACATTTTTAAGATGGCAATACAGTTTTATTTGAAAACTTTTTTGACAGCTGACATTTACTTTGTAGTAAGTTTGGTTTGAGCCAATTTACATTAATAGTGATGTTCTTGCGACAATACTTGGGATCTATTTTCGGCTCCATTATTAAATAAGGGAGCATTTACACACATAAATTTTTTGTTGCAACAGTGAGGTGACTTTTTAACGAAATTTTTTTCGTTCATTTGTGTTGTGTTGCCATAAACTAAGTAATTGGTAATTTGGCGAATGCAGCTGAAATATGTTTATGTCACATCATTTTTGTTTTATTTTTTTTTTAAATATATGTCTTATTTTATTTATTTCATCTAGTGTTTTGATAATTTAATTGATTACCAATTTTATAATTTCCTAAAAATAAGTCAAACTGGCAACACCACTCGTACATAATATGACGGGAATATGACAGAATGATGTAAAATAGAAGTATTAAAATTGTCACCTCAAGTTTCACTTCGTGCTTCTTTGCACCGGCCCTTGACAGGCATTATGTCACAGAGATATCATCCTCAATGTAAAAGGACTCTTTGCATTTTATCATTAATAGATTCATTGACCACAAAGCAGCCCTTGAAAAGTGTTGAAATTTATTAATCTATCAATTAATTAATTCAAAGAAATATTTGCTAAACAAATAACTTCATGTAATAGTCCTGTCAATTGGCCACCAAGATCTAATTGGCCACTTAGATCGATCTATTCCCAATTAGATTACTCGTATATGAAGTCACTTGTCTACTTCCAGAAATCAGAAGCGATTAAATGCTTTCAACATTATTTCTTTATAATCAATTGCACCCTTAAAAATATTTTTGCTTATGTAATTATTTGCACAAAATTACCAGATTCTAATGCTGCAATTGTTGCGAAGTGTGAAAATTGGACAACCGGGTGACAGGGTTGAAATCATACTCAAACGTTAAAAAACGTTATTTACATTAAAAATATTTTTTTTTTAATTATTTATAAAATTTGTTATTTGTTGCATGAAATTTCATCAATTTGTCAATATAATCGCTTGTGAAACAATTGGCAAAATGAAATTTCATGTGCTGTCAGTTTTGCTATTGCGTTTGCTATAATACATCTCCTATCAGCAAATAAAAGAAGTTGCATGCAACAAATTTCATAACAAAATGCACAGTGTAAATTCAGTCTATTGTAAACACTCCAACTACGAGTAATAATTAAAAGGGGCAATAAAAAAGTTTGACTGAAATTAACACTTATTTTACACAAAATGTTTTGTTTGAAATTTTATTGGTAATAAATTTTCTGTTAAACTGATCGCTGGACGAAAGAATAGACAGCCTTATCTAAGTAACGAATATTTTTAGTTCTAAAAGTCTTACGTACGAAGCTGCCCCAATCTGATTATAGACATTTTTTACTTTTAACAGTTATTATGTCTGCAAAAAAAAAAGCTCACAAAACAATCGATTAATTAATTTTAACTTTTACGGCCGTTAGCAAATTTGAATGAATTTCCTTTTTGACAGCCAATAAAGAATCTGTGAAAAAAATTTAAATATGAAAAGAAGATATTTGCAATTTTATGGCCGACAATAAATAAAAAGACAATCATAAAATTATTATCTCAACGAAAGATTTAGAAAAACAGAAAAAAGTGATTAAAAATATTTTATAAATATATGCAGACATAAGATTTATTTAGTTTTCGTTTTAATTTTACTATTATTTAAAGTAGAAGCAAAAAAATCAATTCATGTCATCAACTCCTTCATTGACGTTTGTTTGTGAGAGACATAACAGTTAGACGTGTATTGCCTGTTCGGCGATTTTGGTCTTGGCTCTCCCATTTGGACCAAATACACATGACTCGTTACAAGTTATCAACCTTTTAAGCAAATATGGATCGTCGTTATCGTCATTTAAAAATTCCTAGGTGATTCCCATGCGACGGTTTTTTTGTTCAAAATTTAGCCATTTTGGAACGAGCTTCGCTGCCACAAGCTTCATGCCAAAAATTTTCGAAAAAATTTTATGGCCGACATCATCTGCAACTTCTCTGATTCGACGATATTCCATAACAGTTTTTTTTTCACTTTCTCAACATTTTCAGCTGTTTTTGATGTAATGGAGCTTCCAGGACGAGCGTCATTATTCACATCTCGACCCTCTTTGAAAATCTTTACCACTTGCAAAAATTTTTTTGACCCGGAGTATAGTGCCCATATGCCATTCTTAATATTTCAAGTGCTTTTGAGTACTTAATTCCATTTTTTACACATAATTTGATGCATATCCTTTGATCCATTTTTTCCACAGCAGAACACCGCCGATCAAGCAGAACACGTCTAACTGTTATGCCTCTCACCAACAAACTAAACTAAACACAAAAAACTCAACTAAGAACATATGTTCGATGACAAGTGTGTCAACATAAAAAACATCGCTAATCGAATGCTCGAGACATTTCAAAATTCACCTTTTCTTTTAAACAGACCACTATTTGCATGTAATGAAAAAATGGAACCTATTCTTAACCCTAGAACACTTTGAACACTTGTGAATTCCAAGTTCTTCAGCAAGTGTGTTTTTTCTAAGAACTCAAGGTCTGGAACAGATGTTATTAAACTACGAAAATTTATAAATTTTTGTTACTAACTTTTTATTTAGTTATTAATTTTCTCTCGATCTCAGGAATATTTTTGAATTTTTTGTTATTGAAATGCCTGATCACAATCGGCGTCCTTGAAAAATTTCTTTATCGTATATTTAAAGTATTTTAATTTTTCCTTAGAAGACAGTAATTTTTTTGTTTCAAATTAAAACAAAATGAAAAATTTGTTAACGGAATTGTCCACATTTTGCTTACGAATTACAAATCGGAACATATCGGTTATATACATATATATGTCTGTCGTTTCCGCTAAAGATTAACGTTCAGTTATAACAAATTATTAGTGTTCTAGGTTTAAGGAACGATATTATAATTGCTCATTATTGCATCTTTTCAAGTTCTTAGAAGTGGAAAAAATTTTAATTAAAATTTGTAAACTTCTTTCGTAAACCTGTGAAACTCTGTTGCTATTTTAGAGACATGGAGACAACATGCTTTTTCTATTGAAATTTATCATTTATCAGATTTATTAGTTTTATATGTTTGTACTCTTTTCAATTTAATGGAAGTGAATACACAATTCTATATTCTGTAGACTGTTCCATATTCCAAACCAATCAATCCGCTGGGAATTGTCCTTGCGTTGTTGCTCTAGTTTATTTACAAAAACCATACCGTGTCTATTTCAGCAGACTGATTTTACAAGGAAAGCAGAACATTCCCTACTTTCTTTGCAACAGTACACAAGAAATTTATTTTTATCAGCACATTGAAGACAGCATCAAAAAAAGACAACATTTTCCCATGACAAGGCTAAGATAAAATCATTAGGAAATGATTAGAGCTTCCACTACTTCCGAATCTGACTTTTTAGAAGTCCGTTCGAAAGGACACTACTGTAGGTATATGATAAATTTAGGCCATAAACGAAAATGTACGCCATTTTGCCTGGTTTTGATTTAAAGCGTGTAAAATTATTTTATAATGTAAACAATGAAAAAATTTGATAAATCGGGCAAATTTGAAAACAGAACTCATCAAATATAAAAAAGAGAATAAAAAATTACAAAAACTACAAACAACAATGGAAAAAAACTGGAATGAAAAATTAATAAAATCAATTAAAGATTAAATTTGAATGTACTTTTGATTTCAAAGTCTAGTTTAATGGCCTTGTTTAATGGGTTGCTCGTAACGTCCGTAATTAAAAACGCATTAAACATGAGGTAAGCATTCCGAATTCAAAAAGGAAAAATCAAACTTCAAATAAATTTAAATAAATTCCTTTTCCTCTAAAGGATTTGAATAAGTAGCAGTAATTTACATACAGCCATCGGCAATTAACTGGCGCCAGGTATGAAATACAGATGAGCACTGGAGGAGGGGGTGCAGCGGCATCCGATAACAAATTTGTTAGGTTATGCTGTGTAGGTTGGAAATAAAAGTTTAATTTTCCTTATCAACTTTAGAACTTTATTTCATATTTAAGTAAAAGGATTACCCATATTAGCGTACTAATCTAGACCTAAAATTTTAAAAAATATCTCAATTTGTCAGAATTTCTTCAATCGCAATTTCACAGCTAAAGTTTCATTTATTTGCGAGAGTAATCGAAGGTAATCGGCATTTTTTTTATTGTATGTATCGAATAATAAAAATCAAAATCATTATAACGCACATTCCTTCAGATTAATATAAATCTCAAAAATACTTAAACACATTCCTGGTGACTACGAAAAAAAATATTCATCTTGAAAATTATGAAAAAACACACCTAAAAAATTTATAATTCAAATCTTAAGTGAATGTGGTGTATCTTTTCGATGCCGCTTCATTTGCTTTAAGTCTATTTCATGTAATTGAATATACAAATTAATCTGATCTTTTTCACACATATAAAATAACAAGAGGTTCACTTTTATTTTATTTTATTGTATTTTTTTTTCTCACTTCTATTGAGATTTTAAATTGTAAGCTAAACTTGTAGACAGAGTACGTAGAGAGAGTGGATTAATTTATAATTTTCCAGTGGGTTTTAAAATCTCTGAAAAGTGAAATAGTTGAAAAAAATTCCATAAATAATAATTGGACTTGCAATATAAAATTGAAAAAAAAAGTTTCTAATTGGCCTGTATAACAAACAGATGCATTAAATTTAAACTTTAATATCCCTTGAACTTGCCCTTCCGTTTAATTTAATATCTACTGTTTCCTATTTAATAGAAGAAATGCATGTAAAAATTTTTCAAAATTTATCTTTCCATATGACTTTGAAATCTTGAATATTTTTATAAATATTCAATACTTAAATTAAATATCCATTAAAATTTCACACTAGATGTTTGTTCTCTTCTTCGAATACACACATACACACCCACTAACACGTTATAAATAATTTATATTTTTAACTTAATCTCTTTATATCTCCTCAACTCTATACAACCGCAAATAAATTCCCCACAGATACAAATACTATTAACTTTTTACACATAGATACGAATGCATACCAAATCATTATACCAGTATGAGTTCAGATATCGCTCTGTCTTTCTGTCTGTCTGTCTGTCTGTATGTCTCATTTGTCTGCCGTACCCTCCATTGTTGCAGTATTATATCATCGCGTTATGGCTGATCTAATCCACTAAATACAAATACACAACAAATGGAAGAGACGAAACAAAACAAATCAGTGAATGAAATACATGATAAAAGACGTGAGCAAAAATAAACAGATTCAATAAAAATAGTTTTCTTATTGAATATGATTTGTATCTCAAAGTCAAATGTTTTTTTTTTATTTTTTGAGATTTTAGAAAATCAATTTTTTTATTGTTTTAACAAGTAAATAAATCTGTGTGGCGGATAAATTCAAATAATGTTGGCTGAAGTTATGGTTTATCTAAAAACCGACAAGTAAAGTTGATGGTAGATAAACAATTGAATTTATTTACGAAATGTTTTAAACATTTTTAGTACAATTGAAAATAAAAAAATTAGCAAATAACGATTTATTAAGAAAGTAAATAGAGAAGCTTAATTTTGAGCAAAAAATAAACTTGATTTAAATGTATTTGTTAAAAAAGAAATAAATATCCTAAATCTTTATTCTTGCAGCATTTCATTTGATATTTGAAAATTGGTACTGAAATATTTGAATTGAGAATTTTATGATAGAGAATGAATATGAGTGTATAAGTATATGTATGTGTGTTGGGTTGGTCAAATAGTTTTTCGTGAAAAATTATATAGCATAACGGCAATCTACCGGAAACGTCTAAGCAGCATTACCCAAGACCTACAATCGAATGCTAGTCTTATCAGATTCTTCTAAAAATTATATTCGTTCAGTCAAATAAAACTTTAACGCAGGAACGTGAGATAAGATGCTGAAATTTTATACATACAAGACACGAGATATCAGATGTAAAATTTTACCAAGATAGATTTTTAATTAGCAACTCGTTTCCTATCTGGAAAGCGAGATTTGGAGCACAACATTTTGTACATTTGATCTACGATCAATCGTTTTTGACATACAGCGTAAGAAAACACTTTCACACAAGAATAACGCTCGAAGAAAGCACTAGTATCACTTCATTAAATTCAAGAAGCATTTTCATTTGTTTTTCACTTTAAATAAAAAATAAAGCATAATTTAGCCAAAACAATTAGTTTTTCTAACAAAAATAACTCGCATTTATTTTGATTAATTTTTTAAAATAATATCAGAACTATTGGGAATAATTAATATTGCGAGTTTTCAATAATTCTATTTGGTTTCTATTTTAATTAAATCAAATCAATTTCATTTATAAAGTGAAAACTTAAATAAAAAAATTTATTGCGGAATTTCTTTAAGTGAAAGGAAGGTAAATATACATGGCGGCGCGAAAATAATTAGATTTGGCTTCCATATTTGTATATGACGTCAAAAGTGAAGGCATGGATCGAAACAAACCTCAAGAACGTGACATTATTTGACAAATTTTTCAGTGAACACTTTTTGTTAGTTCAGTTCTGAAGATACAAAAATAAAAATTAGTGGGGAAAAAAAAATTCAGTCTGATCATACGCTTGAATTTCGTCATCGTTTGTTTTCCATGTGCTTGCACAATTAAGCGTTTGACTGAGCAAGAAGTGGCTGGCCTCGTATTGTTCGTTCGGCCGAGAACATTGCTGCTGTTTCCGATGTCGTCAGAGAGAGATTGCACAGAACTCGGCATTGGCAGATGTACGCTGCAAAGAATTTTTGGTGAAATATTGGAAAATGTTCACCTACAAAGTGCAAACTTTTTAAGAATTGCTGCCTGTTGGCCGTCGAGCAAAATTTAACTTCCTGCATACTCTGTTAAATTTGTTGCAAGAAAAGCATGATTTCGTATTAAAAATCATAATGAGCGACGAAGCTCATTTTCATTCAAGTGATTAACAAACAAAATTGTTTCCTTTGGGGTTTGTTAAGGTCTCGCATTTACCACAACAAGCCGCAAGCCTTAGAATTCTTGAAAGCCGACATTGAAGAATAAATCGCCAGATGTTTTGCAAGCAACAAATTCAAAACGCAATTATGCATCAATTCGGGAGGTGGTTACTTTTGAGCGATATACTTTTTTCCAACTATTGTCATAAATTTTTACACTTTCAAATAACCTTTTTATGAAAACAGATTTTTTATTTGATTTATAGCAAAATGTCAATCAGTTCAAATTATGACATTACTTTTACGCCACCTCGTACCTAATAACTATAACATTGAGAAAATATCAAAGTACAAAATATATTATTAGAATTTTCTAAGCAAATTTTAAAATAAATTATAAAAATGGAATAAACAGTCATCTTAGCAGCAATTAAAACATTCAATAACAATATGTTTTTCATTGTCGACTAATTATTTAAATATTTGTGTTGCTGTATCTATGATCGCTTAATTTCTTTTTTCTATTCAATAGTTATTATAGCTTTTCTGACAAATACAAAGTATTATATTCCATCCCTGATATCAATTGACTCTATAGTGTGTCCAAACATTCTGAGTGGTAGTTTTAAACTGAATATTGAAATGCTGAAATAAATATATTTAAAATAATAAAAAGTTAAATTTAAACTCCTTTAATACTCTGATAATTGAATTAAGTTACAAGAAAGTTTTTTTGTGTTTCCGATTTTAGTGGCAACGTCTTCGTTTGATTTTTCATTAGGTCAGCGGCAAAGAACTCCTTTTCTAATTTTTTCAGCATCAATAGTTAATAATTTTCTTACAAAAATATAGAATAAAGAGACAATCAGGCTTCGTGTGAAAATTTAAAACCTAGACCTGTAACTATCGTTAATTATTTTTATGAATTCGAAAAAAATATATTATAATTCATATTTTAGAAGCAATGAAAAATGCATTCCTTTAAATAACTTTTTCATTGTCATTTTGAAAACATTAGTTTCATTAAATGAATTAGTTTCAACTGTACTGGAGGTAAACTCTCAACGGTCCTAAGAGAACTTTTTCCTATAATTTGCATGTCAACTTTTGTCTAGTTCTTTTAAAAATAGTTATTAATATTAATTGCTAGATAAAGGATATTAATATTTTATTGTTTGTTGTTGGCTTAAGTGGGTATATGCCTGCATTTCATTGGGGCTAACCATTTCATCAGTACCCTTTTAGCCAAATCATGATATAAAAGCATTCAAGCTCGTATACTTATTCCACAGACTACAAATACTATATGAGAATTAAAACAGAACTCAATCATATTTTTCTATTTGCAATCAACAAAAAACACACAAGTATAATAGTTTTAGAAAGCTTTGCTACAAACACAACACTACAAACAATTATAATTGACTTGCGTCTTTTTTGCTTTTCTTTTTACGCCTTTTTACAATTAATTGCCCTTTGAGTGATAATGAAAGCATTTATAAGGCAAAATAAAAAATAAAAACAAAACTTATAATAACAATATTTAAATATTTATAATAAAATATATTAAACATATTTGGCCATTATTATTTTTTTATCTCTAAAAACCGTTTCTGAAGGTTGTTTCAACTGCATTTCCCAATTTTTTTTTACAAAAAATACACAAAAAAACTACCATTAACACGATAAAGTTCAAAACACCCACTTTTTTGAATGAGTATTTGCATATTAACTTGTAGTTTGTATTTGTACGTGTTTGTGATTGTGTTCATTTGAATACACCAACACTCTGAGAAGATAAACACACACTCACAAGCCGTAAATAAAATTTATTTCTTTTTTTACACTCAACAAGCGATTATCGCCTCAACAATCATACACTTTCTTTGTATTTGTAAGATGAAAACAACACCCAAGTTGTTTCGGAAGACTAAATTTGTCAGTAGCAACTTTTTTCAGATTGAATTCAGTTTCGCCAACAAAAAAAAAGTAAGGAAATACAACTAGTGCTCAAGGTCACACGTGTCAAAGAGTCATCAAAACAATGGCGGTGAAAAAAATTTATAAACAATTTAAATATACAAACAGGAGCCCAGCAAAATTAATCGCATTGAACTTAACAAAGCATGAAATACATACATACATACATACATATGCATGTACATATACTTATACATACATTCAAATGTTATGGTAATTATTTTAATTTTCAAGAAATTAAAACTGAACTGTTGAAAAGATTTTAAGGATGAGAAAAATACAAATACAGTAGTAACTCGATTCTTGCACGTACTTGATACTTGGTGACTTGGTACTCAATACGAAGCAAGTTACATCGGAGGAGACTATATCAGCGTTCAATATTTGCTTAGAATGGGCGGAACAAAACAATGCTTCATTATACGATATTATAATGCTCCAGAGACTAAGAAACAGTGTAGTACTGAACAAGCGACTTTGTACAAAACAAAAAAAAAAAAATTTTTTTTTTGTTTTGAATTGAAATATTAAACTTAGATTCTAAACAGATGTATGTGCCTTTTAATTTGTATTAAAACTCAGTTCTTGCGACAACCTCGAAACTTGCACCGAGCCCGGTTTCATTAAGTGCGAGAATCGAGTATCTACTGTAATTCAACTTTTGCCTTTTGTTATCTTAGATTTTTTGTTACTAAATATATTTTTTGTGGGCATGAAATAGTCCACCAAACGAAATATGAAATTTACTTTCGTAAAAATATATGAACAAAAGATCTGAAAGATTTTTAGAACCCGAGGAAGGGAGTCATTTTTAACAACCGAAGGTGTATTCCAAGAGAGAAGTCGAACGTTTGATTTTCCGAAAGCTTATGTCCAACTTTTTCCCTTGGTCACAAGAATTAATTTTTTTTTTGTTATACACAAGGTTTAATTTTTTTACAGAATTTATTACAAAATTAATTCTATCTGACATTAATTTAACACAGCAGTAACGCAAGACAATACCAAAAATGGCGACGACAAAATCAAAGGCAATTAGAGACAACATCAACGTCAATTTTGCTTCCAGAATACCAAACATATGTTATAAGTTATTGATAAATGGCAATATTGTCTACTGGAATGCCGATTTGCCACAAAAAATAAAAACAGTTCCTTGGGTGTCCTCATCAGGAATGTTAATATAACAATAACAAATTCAAATTTATTTTTACCATAGATTGAAAAAATTTTAATTTACTTTTAGTTTATTGTTTCTTTCATTGGATTTCAAAAAAAATTATAAATTTATTGTGAAAAAAATTCGAATTGGTTATTATTGTGTTAATATTTTTCGTATGGGAGTTTTGGGAAGCTGAATTAATTGATTTTCTAAAAAAAAAATCGAGCTTGACAATAACATTTTCTTTGTGATAAATGTATATATGAATATGAGTATATAAGTGTGTATGTTTTTTACTGTAATAAAATCTGAAAGTTCTTTAAACCACTTATAAATTGATCACCTCGTTCTTACAAAAAAAGAAACATGATTTTTATCTCTATACGCTACTAGTATCTAATAAGGACCTATGGCTTCCTTTAAGAGACAAGCAGATTCACTAACATCTTCTTCATCACTAAAGCAACCTTTTATATAAAATTTTTTAAAAATTCCTTTTTGTTTATATTAACTATTCATTTTATAAATTAGCCTCAATTTAAGTTGAAACCACCAGCATTGGCCGCATTACTGGGATTAAAGTTAATTTAATCTCTGATCTCAAACCCAAAAACTGGCCCTTAGTGTTTAAAATAAAGATTTCGTTTTTCTTAATTATTGCAATTAGTAGCACCGCATGTTGCAAGAAAAATAAAATAGACTCATACCGAATATAAATTGTTTGCTTTGCTGTTTGTATGAAAGCTCTCTAAGCCCACTTTGATTATGTATTCTATAATATTCATATACGATAGAGAATTCTCATATTGTGTTTGATTGTTTTTGGCCTAAACATATGAGTATGAGGTTGAATGTTTACAAACTGCTTAAAGTTCACAGACGAGTTGGTTTAGCGACAAAAGACTTGTCGGCGTATAAACAACAACAAGCCACAACAAACTAATTTGAACAGTTAATTATTCAAATGTTTTTTTGGGTGCAATCACCATAAATTACAATATAAGGCTTTTATAGTTTAAAAAATTTATTGTTTGTTATGGCTTTAGCTGTTCAAATGCCGACAACGAAAGTCGAGTTGTTTAGACGATTAGTTGAAGAGAATATAGCAAATAATAAATTTTAATATTAAGTATAAGGCTTTTATTTTAGTAATATTTTACTTTTTTTTCTAACTCACCTAAAAATTTTTCAAAGTATTTTCAAAGTATTTGTATTTTGCTTTTGATTACCTTCTCTCTAAACCTTTTCTTAATTGCCTATAATCAGAAAGACTGAATCTTGATGCCAGTCACCTTTGAATGTGCGTAGTATTTCATTAAGTCTGCAATTTATTTGAAGAATTTTAATTATATCAACCAAATGTTTGATAACTCAAACTTTGTTAATTAGCCAAAGTTATTCCTAACACTTTACCTTTCGCACTCATGCACACACTCGTCCGAAATCAAAATAATAAGAAAAACAAATGACAAAACACTCATACGGCAATAAAGCCAAACGCCAACTGCCACCCACTAATCCAAATAAATATTTATGTCAAATATGTCTAAAAGTCATTTAACTGTTTTGTTAACAGCAAACTTTTCCTTATTCGTGCTTATTTTCGCCATAATTTCTTTTAGCCAAAAACTATTCCTAAATGTGCGATTAACCCTGAAGTACTCGTTCTCATTTTCAGTTTTTTTATACACTTGAGAATATCGCCCGGGGAGGTGATAGTGGAGGAGGTGCATAAATAAGAAAGAATGCCAAGTTTTACCAAGTGACATCAATTGCACGAATATGTATGTTTGTGCGTGTAATTATTTGATTTAATGACCGTCTGTTAATAAAGTGCGGGCTTTATGAATATTAAACATTTTAGCGTCTTATTAACATTAAGTATAAGAATTTCCTCCATTTGAGGGGTTTTTTTTTGGAAATTGAACAATTGCGAAAGTTTGGAAATTTATAAAAACATTTCATGTCTATACTTTATTAATGAGACTCTTTCATAGATTTTAGGGGATAAATTTAAATGTATAAGAATATGTGTACACTTCACAGTAGATATTTAAATAAAAATCTATATTAAAATTTAGCAAATACGAGTGTAATAAAAATTGTATCAGAAAAAGTTTTCTAGTCAAAATTCATCACTTTTTCGAAAATTTCCTGACATTGATGATACGAACATCCTTGTGATAGTTATTTTTAAATAAATTTGTAATGGTAAGAAACCCAGCAAGACATAAGGTATAATTTTTTAGACACTCACACAATTGTCTTTTATTAAGACATTTTTGAACGATGCTGGAAGTAGGGTGATTTTCGAAAAATTCCTACTGTTTTCAGTAGAGTAATTCTGAAATCCCAATCCCAATTAGAAACCATTTAAAATTTTAATAATTATATATTTCTCAAAAATATATATTATTAAAAGCAGAGATATTTTTTTTAGTTTGACGCATTTCTTCTTGAAATTTGTTGCATGCAAATTTACCAATTTGCCAACATCACTTAGAGTGAAACATTTGTGATAAAAATTTTTTTTGCAAGAAATCGAATGAAATTTTTGTACTAACAGTTTTGCTATCCCCGTTGCTTCAACATCCCTCCTATTAGTGACTAAAAGAAGTTGCATGCAACAAATTTCATGACAAAATGCACCGTGTAAGTTCCGTATTTATTTAAATTTTATTTCAGTTTTTGGTTCCATTTCCCATATAACAATTTATTATATTTAAAGTAGAAGAACTACAAATTTATCCATACATTGTTTAAATACGACGCAAATCAACTTTGGAATATCGGGTTTTTCAACAAGAACTTGTTTTTTGAAAACAATATAAAACAAAGAATTAATGTGAAAATGATTTAAATATTTATCATATTGAAAATAGTAAAGTTTTACAATTATATATAAAAAAAATGTTATCGGATAGATGTCGATTATTTTATCAAAATTTTTGGGGGAAAAGAAGAAATAGCCCCATCCTCTCTCCAGATCACATTATGTACCATACAGTTACAAAATACGGACGACAATATTGCTCGCAGACAAATGAAATTGGGCTTCGTCTGCAAATATAAATTTTCCAGAAAAACCAAACGACTGTTCTTCAATCAAATTAATGCATCTACGGCAAAGTAAATGGTCAGTCGGCTTCAAGTCATGCACCAGTTGGACCTTGTAAAGCTTCAAAGTGAAATCTTTACGATAAATTTGTCATGTGGTCGTTGTGGATAGTCCCAATTGTTGAGAACGGCGAGGAATTGAAAACTTAGGATTTTCTTCAACACTGCGGCTCACGGCAGCAATATTTTAACTTGAACAAACCGTTCGAATACGAGTTGGTATTGGCGCATTATGTTGCGAGTCAGTTGACTCAAGCTTATCGCCCAAATTCTTAATAGCCGTCTCAGAAGTTGATCAAAAATAAAATATGAATTTTAGGAAATGCAGGTCCTCCATTTTCATGGTTTGTTTTAAATATTTTAATTCGATTTTCAGGTGTAATCAAATCACGTTGTAACAATTACCGATGCCTACACTATTGATACTCGTATGTTTACAAATGTTATATAATTCCAATATGCCGCGGTTGGAGAACAAAGTTCTTTTTAGAAGAAATAAATAAATAAAAATTAATATGAAAAAAAAAATATCTATCATATTCAAATACAAAACTAGAGTTAAGAATTAATTAAAATGAGAACATAAGAACTAAAGCTGAAGCTAATTGCGTTTAAAATTTTTTTTTTCTTTGTTAATGGAAGAAGATTCCTAGGACACACGGCATATAAATAAAACTACCATTCAGAGACAAGATAAAAATGATCTGGATCAAAGATCTTCTTACCTCTGAGATCTTGTATACCCAAGTTTTTCAAAGAGGTAGTGAGGAGTTTTCGTTTATATACTCTTAATTTTATGTAAAATTAGGAGAAGACGAATTTTAAGAAATATTTTCAAAGGACACACCTCAACCATATCTCAAAATATTGTTGCTAGCAAAATCGCAGCTTTTGAAAATTTCACAGCCTTAAGCTTAAGCTTGGAATAAGGTTCGATTTGGCAAGAAGCATTGTTATGCTCAAAGAACTAAATAATTGATTAGACCGAAATGACCACAACTTTATAAAAAAATTCCTACAACTGATTTGCCCAAAGAAAATTTTTATTGAAAATCATCCGAAGGTTCTCCACAGTATTCGCGCAATTTATTTTCTCACCTTTAAATAAAATGTCTGAATATATTATTTAGAACGATTTTGCGTGATCCCACGTCAAATTTGGTCCGTAAACACACCGGGTTCGTCTGTGTGCCATCTTGAGTTTGTTTTTCTTAAAGTACGAAAAAGAGGGAAAATCGTTCTAAAAGCAATTTTTACGATTTAAAGAAAATTCATTTGCTCTAGCCCAGCGGAAAATGTTGGCAATGGCTTTCTCAACAGCAGAAGAACCGAATATTGGACTGCACAAATAAAATAGTAGCACGTCATCAGCATTTCACAATGTGAAAGTTGCTTTGCCAAATCGTTAATGTACAATGAGATTGAAAAAGTTTACAAGAATTGACCCTTGGGATACACCTCTTCATAATCCTGAAAGAGAAGGTTGGGAACTCTGTGGTATATACACCGATCGCCAACAATCAAAGAGTCATGATGTTAATAGGCAAATTAAAACATGAGAACATTTCAAAAAGGATTTGAGATTCATACTAAGTGTATTATGGACGAGCGTATAGAAAGCTTTCGGGTGATAAAGGAAAGCTTTAAAGCCTAATTTACCAAAATCTCATATTCAGACTCGTCAATGTACATTTCTGTTGAGAAATAATCTTAGTTCTGGCTTAAATTTTTGAAAGTGCCTAATAAAAAGTATAGTCAAAATGAGCTTCAAATTAAGCTCTAAAAGATAATAGTGGATGTAGAAAATCGATTCAGAAAATTAACATTTATTTGCACACGTTTACTGTCATATTCAAAAAAGCTTTCAATAGCTTTACAAACCATTATTAAGCACAATTGCATTCTAAAACATTTATTGTCTGAAAACCTACTTTAAAATTTTTACTTTTTCAAATACATAAAATTACAATAGAGTTTATGCATTAAAAAAATAGTTGTTTTACCTCAAATATCTTTATTGACACAACACATAGAGATTCATGTTGCATTAAAGTAAATGTAATAGTAAATATTAATAAATTTTAAAATTGAATCAAAATGCACGATTATTTGGGGAGAATATTCCAATAAGTTTTAATATTAAGTATTTAAAATAAAGATTTTATTTTTAATTTTTGCCTGACTGAATACTATCATTAACGACCAACGGGCGTTGAATTGTAAACATGTTGCAAGAAAAATAAAATATACCCACTTTGAGTATAATTGTTTGTTGTGTTGTTTGTATCAAAGCATTCTAAGCCTACAATGATTATGTATTTTATTATGATTCATATACAATAATGAATTCTCATATTGTATTTGATTTGTATGATATAAACATCCGAGGTTGAATGTTTTTAAAATGCTTAAACTTCGCTGATGATTTGGTTTAGCGACCAATGAAATGTCGTCATATGAACAGCTAAAGCCACAACAAATAATGCATTTTAAATATATAATTTGTATCTACCAATATAAATACCTACAATTACAAAAATATTAACACCATCATAATTACTGTTGTTTAAGCTCATAACAAGTAATAAAAAATAATAATAATAATAATAAATTCCTATATTTTTTGCCAATTAAGTCCGATTACCACAAAGTTCGATAGAAAGTATTTGTTGTGCTTCTATTTTATTACTTAATGATTGTAATATTTGTAATAAATCAATATAGAAAAAAGTTTGTGAAGTATATTCTCTATCGCCATAGTTGCTGTTTACCAACGTGCATATTAAATGTCACTCTACTAATAAGTTTTTCTTTATCATTAATGTGTGCGTGTGTGTGTACATTTCCTTCCTTCCCTTAAAGTTGTGAAAAGAAAATTAACGACTCATTAAGCATTTTCTTTAGGACAATATTTTTGGAGGGAGGGGAGGAGAAGCAACAAATCATGCTTCGAAAATTTTAGGCTTTAATGTCGCAATTTGGTTTTATAAAACTATTTGTGTTCATGCCACTCACCACAACCAGGGTGGCGTAAAATCAAAATATTTTGCGAAATGAGACCACCTTTGCTAAACGGCTATTGGCATACACTTAAATTATTATATTGATATGTTTGTCATGCTCTGCCATCAGCAAATTGTTCAATAATGAAAATTGACAGCTGAGATATTGATTGTTACGCGGCTTAAAGTTACACGTGCGCTTCCCAATGGTCCCTTTAAAGTATTTAAAAATGTTAATTTTTTTAATTTTTTATAGCAAATCCACTAATGAAAAATTTTCTAGGCTGATTGTTATTTATATTTACATTTATATATATATTTTGCTTTTGTCCTTTGGGGGATAATCCGCATCATTAATTTATCCCTCGCTGACGATAGATTTATGAAGTGTTAGAATACTGGTGTGAAATTAGTGTTTAAAATTAAATAATTAAAAATTTAATTAAGTAACACTATTTTTTCCTTTTTTAATATATCTTTTAATTCATAAACGAGCATTAGGTCTTTTTATGAAAAAAAAACAAAACTTATTTTATTTCAATATTTCGACGGCTCTTTGGGCGTCTTCTTCAGGAAAATTTTTTTTATAAATGTGACAATAACAATTGAAAAAATTTGAAAATTGTTTTTACATACATACATGCATTCCAATTCCAGCCACTTCTACATCGATTTGCCTTCTCCAGATATGAGCTGGACGTCCTCTTCTTCGGCTTTCCTGCGGGTTCCAGTCTATGGCATTTCTTGCGATGTCGTTCATTTATCTTTTTAAAATGGGGCCAATCCAGCTCCATTTACGTCTTTTTATTTCTGTGGCCATGAGTTGTTGGTTGGATTGTTCTCAAAACCTGTTGTTGGACACCACTCTAGGCCAGAATATTCTTAATATGCTGCAAAGACATTGATTCACAAATACTTGGTATATCTCGAGAGGCAGCGTTCCATGTCTCGCACCCGTAGAGCAGAGTTGTCTTGACATTTGTATTAAAGATTTTTAACATTGTGCACTGAGAGAGTGTACACGGTTGTCAATGTCTTCACTTGACCCGCCATTTTTGCAAATAATGCTTCCAAGATAACAAAACGTCGAAATATTGAAATAAAATAAATTTGTTTTTTATAAAAAAGACCTCAAGCTCGTTTATGAATTAAAAATTGTTATTTATCTTCAGCTATTGTTGGTTATTTCCTCTGCAGTTTTTTCTTTCTTTCTTAATTTCATTTGTTACGACTTTATCCACAGCAAATTCAAGAGTAAATGTACAAATACTTTCTAATTATTGGAGAATTTGTTTTGTTCATCTAAGAAGAAATTAGCCATTTGCTATTAAAGTGACTTAAGTAAATCTAAGAAAAATATAAATGCTCTGAACAATCCCTACCCGGCCTAAAATTCTTCAGTACAAATGAATGGGAAGATATTTATTATTGTTTTCCTTAAACCAAAGTCGTAATATATAGTGAAAGCTCCCATAACTTGCAGCCCCCATGACAGACATACTCAGTTGATCCAAGCTTTTCAGCATTTTTCTTTATAAAATATATTCCCATAACTGGACACTCCAATAACTGGACGCGGAGTAAGCTAACGAAAGCTCAGAAAAACCTAAAGAAAAATTCTAGCCGCATTAAACAAGGTGAACTCAATCCCCCTTAGACGACAACTAGTAAAAAAATTAATTATCTGGCGACCATATTAAGTCGTACTGACCCTCTTTAATAACTCCGATTCATTATCAAGGCCTCTTGGCATAAAGTTGAAGCTACAGAGAATTTTGATGACAGGATTATATATAATATCTTACCTTATTCGAGAATACCGGACATCTCTAAATGTGACAGTGATACTTTCAAAGGCCTCACTGTCATTTTGGTGGGAGGGCAATGGTATGCTCAGAATGCACGCAATTCGCACTAGAAATTTACTATTACAAACCTTTCCAAAAAAAATCTATTGTTGTATTAATTAATTAAAATTCAGTTGAATATAATTATATATTGTATAATTAATTTCTCTTTTACAGACACTCGTAGCTGGCAGGAAAATTACAAAATTTAAACAAAGAAAACGCCCCTGTCGTTTGCCGCAAAGGTAAAGCCTCTTTAATATTTTATAAATTTCACTAACTAATTTAAATTTAATTACAATTTATTTTTAATTTTATTTCATAACACTAACTATTTAAAGCCGGGCGTTAGAAATAAATAAAAACATGTTAATGCCTTAAAATATCTTTTTTAATTCACTCATTAAATATGAACGCAAGTACGTTGCTATTAACAGAAATTAAAATTTTTTTTAAATTTTCTTGTATTTTTTTTTTTTTTTTTTTCAATACAATTTCAGTGAAATTATGTGATTACACAAGTAAAACATATAATTTTGCTTTTTCCTCCATTTTGCTGTTCGATTTAAGTCGCCTTTTGTGGATTTGCTTGATTAAAATTCGTATGAATAATTTGTGTGAAATAAAATCAACATAATAAAATATTATGAAATGACCAGAATTTGCAGTCTGTTATGGTATCAAAGTGTTGAAATGAATTATATTAGAGATACACTAGACTGGTTATTAAAATTTGGCTAAAAGCATTTTACATGCGAATATTGCCAACTTTTCAACAGCGTTAACATTACGTTACGTAAGGCCATTTTAAAATTATTATATACATACATTCATAAACACTGTATGCATATTTTCAAATATTAACAAAATTTTTAGGAGGGCATTTTTTTAACAAAAAAATATACACATAATCTAAAAAATTTTTTAGACAAGACTCCTTGAAATATCGTGTTCCTTTAGGATGGAAATTTATTTCCTTTTAGAAATATTTCGATAATAAATCTAGTGCTTTTTTAATCTATGAAGGCAGTTGCTTATTTAATTGATTGGTTCTGTAGCCAGGATATGGACATGCTTCATCGTACAACTAGGAAAGTATGTACAATATGCACAATAGATCAACAATGGTCGCAGTGCAGAAGGCCATCCTGGGCCAAACTTCCATTACATTACATAAGACTACATGTACAATATGAAGACAAGGATTAAGATAATACTGTGTTTGGATGTTCGATATGATCTTTATTTCATTGAAAGTGCCTGGGAAGACCTCGATAGGCAGTTTGTTTGACTTACGAACTGTGCGTCCAAAAACTCTGCTTCACAATACGCACTATTCATTAGCCAATCGAATAGGTGGGCCTACAATGAAGGACATGATTTATGCAAAAACATTTTCTAATTTTTTTCAAAATCTACGGAATTACTGTCATCGGTGGAGAGCTTCCAAAATAGACTTTATGTAACCAAATGTTACGTGAGAGCTGTATTTCCTTCTCAAACTATTATTTAATTAATGAACTACTTCTTACACAGTTTGAAATAACCGATGCATTTCGAATTCTTGAGATTTGAAAAACTTATATTATTCGATCCCCCTGTTGTAGCTCAGAGAATTTGAAGAGTTTTAAGCCCGTACGCACACATGAGGTGAACATTTGGAATGCACCTGAATATCATGACATTAACGCGAAAAGGGCCAAAGTGCCATAATTTTAATTTTTCACTTTTTCATCGTAAACAATTATTTACGATCATCAAACTCAAATCTTAATATTTTTTAATCGTTTTGGACTAACGACGTCATCTATATCAAAGAAGAGCCAGCAGATGTTCTGAAAGTTGTACCGAAAGTCCCTAAATACGTTGAATTCCAAAAAGGAAGTCATCGTACTTTTTATTACTTTAGAAAGTGAACAACAAATTCCTGCTGGAATTGTAATAGTATCCGTTTTTAGGACCTCTCCTTAATTTAATAAAGTGTAATAAATATTAATGTGAGAAATTGCATTTCGGCCTTACTTTTCCAAGGCCTTGCAACTTCAAATTTAATATACACACTATCGCGACTTCGAAATATTTGGGCATTTGGCACATAACTTCATAGATTATTCTCTATCGCTTTTCTAAGGAGTTGGATCTATTTAACCTTTACAACACAAAATATCTAAATGGATCCGCAGTGCTAGCGATAGGTCGCTATCTTGGTTTCTGTTGTATAGGATCAGCATTAATAATTCATTGGAAATTTGAAGTTCGAAGCCAGTCACTTATCGAACATTAATCGTTTAAGCACAGCTGTTATATGATTTCGCTAAGGGAGATTAATTACAATCAGTTCAGGATATATTTAGGGGACATGAGAATTAAAAACTCTGTGCAGCATAAACTTTTGATAGGGGTAATCGTACCACCAATAGGTTCGGCAGTGGAAAAGCACAAACATCATGATATTTTTAATCGAAAGGATATAATTTCTGCACAAAGTAGTGCGGGCAAAGTGTTTTTTGTAACATTCGATTTGACAGTTCTCGATTGATTTGCTGTTGTCAACAGTTCGCTGATATATTCCGTGATGAAACACAAGTGTGGTCACAGGAGAATTGCTGGATATGGAAATAAGCCAATTAAAATTATGATGATTCCACCAACATTATATACATTAACACATGAACTTCAGATTTTGCTACGTAGATATACATAAGACGCCGCCCCACTCATCCCTAATATGATAAGTATATAAACATTAATGATATACATTATTTTCGCAATATAAATGAATGTGACTAATATTTCCAGCTAATTAAAAGCACATTAATCAGTTGAAAGATGCAAGTAACATTAATCCGATTAATTTGAACAAATTGAATTTATTACCATCTATATGCCACATTTGCCACAAGGCTGCCACCGATGTTCTACAAATCGTATTCAGTTTTACTACATTTATTTTAATATGAATCATAAATATGTATTTTATTTAATAGCCTTATCATTACAACGTTTCGCGAAATTCCATCAGTTGTTAAATCAAACCCATCCCTCTTTTTTTTTTCTAACACAATAACACGGCTGCTGTTGGTGTCTGTCATTGTGTGTTGTAATTATTTATTTTTTTATTTAAATTAATCCTTTAATGTAACGCAATATACGACTAATTTAATTTAAAGGTGTATATTTTTGCAAATAATTCAATGAAAAAATATTTTACGATTACAAAAGACTTAAAAGGTCAAGTGTAAAACGTGATCTGAAATGCATTTAGATATTAAAAATATTTAATTCTGTTGTATTTCAAATAAACATTGAATAATAATTGTTTAACCCCTATTCAGCCCAAGTAGTAAAAAATTTTAAGGCCTATAAATTTGTATTTTAACGAAGCATTAAATTGCTTACAATTGCTGATGAGAGCGATAGAATAAAACCAATTTTGCCTTCTTTTTTTCATTAGAAACATATATTTTAATTAGTCATAAAATTAAATAAAAGGGTTGAAAGAAAGGATTTATAAAACGCTTTCAGCCATAAAGTTTAACTGCCTTAAATCAAATGGAAAAGTAATGGTAATAAAAAAAAATTTTCTATCATATAGAAAACATTTCACGTAATTTCCAAAGATTTTTTATTACATCAATATTTTCGGCATAAGTTCACATGTTTGATGGTGTTGCAGTTTAGTTGCTAAGAATATGATGCATGGGTTCGATCCTCAGTCACTCTCGAAAGTTTTGCTGTCAGTTGCCGCTTCCAGTTGTGACCTGGTCCCCCGACTCGTCTGCTTCCCTGTGGATTCCAATCTAGGCATTTTTACATTTCGCACATTTGAAGGGAAAAATTATTCACGATTGCAACTTGGGAAAAAGGAAAAATATTTCGAGGAGAAAAACATTCACGATAGAGGTAATTGTTTTACATAAATGTATCAAAGTTGTAAATAAGTATCAAAAATATTAAAACAAAAATCTATGACTTATTAAAAACCACAAAGTCGCCCAAAAAGAAAAAAAATACTCAAACTCGTTTATTTTGTACTAAAAACATAAACCACTTAATATTAATATTAATTTTTAATGAATTATTTATGGTCAAAAATAAATATATTCTATGTTTTACAAGCAAAATAGTTTCGTTTGTATTGCTTTAATAAAAAAATCTATTTATTTCTTTAATACTCGTAAGGAAATTTATGTAAAAAACTTATTCAATTTAAATCAGGTATTTAAAATTTGCCTACAACACACTCACCCTTAATTCAAATTGGGGGCACAGCATGCAACACATTTTCGTGTGACATATTGAAAAAGTTACGTTGTAACTATCTTGAAGGACTTCAGTTTATGTTTTCGTTTGAAAACAGATAATAAAACTTTCTATCGTACCTTTAGCGTCAAAAAAGCTTAAGCGGATTAATTTTAAACATTCGATTTTTTCAAAACAAACGATAATTAATGATGATCAAAATTGAACTGGGAAATAATCGTTAAAAGTGCCATTATAAGCTTATGGCGTGTTCGTTTCTGAACAATAGTTTACAAATGTTTGCGCTTTCAAGGAGGAACTTAGTAGGAAAGAACATGAGTTCCTGTAAGAGAGTTAAATTTCAAATAGATTTTTTTCTATAAATTGATCGAGAAAGTGTTGCACTTCTTTTTCAGAAACATTAGAGAAAAAAACATTTTTGAAAAAAAAAATTTGAAAACATATGGAACATTTTCAAAATTTTATTATAATATGATATTTTGTTAAAATGGGAATTAATTTGTCTAACTCGGGTTGAATTACTGAATTTGTCAATTCAGCATTTGGTTATGAAATAAAACGTTCCTGCATCCAATGCCAATACAATTTAAAAATCTGATTGCAACAACTGCTTTCAACTTCAAATGAAAACCAAATAAAACTCGCAATGAGAAACAAATTGGAAAAATAAACAAATAAATAAATAAAAATTTTTTTACAAGTAGAATGAGCATGATTGAGTGATTTGCATAACATGCGTTGGTTAATGGTTCGTTAGTGTGTAACAATTGACTGCTGTTTTTTAACTGGTTATTCAAGTTGGCTTATTTGCACTGCGTCTTCTAAAGGCGTTTATCGCATCATCGTTATTACCATCGCACACCAACCAAATAGCGACATCGTTAACATAATCATCACCAACATCAACATCATTATGATTTATATTTATGCCTACAAGTTGACGACGACTTTTATAAATCTTCCAGTATTTAAGTAAATAACAATGATGTAATGGCAGCAATATTTCTCATTTACTTTGCGTTCGCCGTCTGTAACAGTACAAGTCATGCAATACGCAACAAAAAAAAAAAAAAATGGAAAACATATGGTGGCAAACAAGTTGAGCTTCATATGTGTGAATTTTTGAAATTGTCTATTTTTAAAGGCCAAATATTTGTATAAGAAATGTTGTAAAGGGTTTTCGAAATTTAGGCAAGATTCAAGTTAAATATTTTCGTAATTTATTTATGTAGTTTTTGCTAATTTTAAGCCAGTCTATATCGTGCATTAAAAAAGGTAAGGAAAACAAGGTACGAATTAAAGATTAGCGAGGTTCATCACCACTACAGCAAATACTCGTACACAAGGGACGTTGTTTCAAGGCAACGATAGATGGCATCGCCGTTATCCAAGGACCTGCTATAGCAGATCAATCATCTACTTGGCTGGAACTACAAACGTGCAACGAAACCGATACAAGGGAAAATGCAACCTTACATGGGAAGACGCGTAAACAGCTGCAACAAACTGTGTTAGATGGTGATGCTTTCTTGAAAGCATATGCGCCCACCCAAGTTGGGTAATGGAGAAAAAATGTCGTGCCTTAACCGCCAAAAAGCTTAAGGGACAAACATGAAATTTAGCAGGAGAAGTGATATTATTAACTGCCTCTGCACTGAGTTGTATGGCTATTGCAAAATTGATTTTGCTTTAAATTTATGATGCGTACATTAAAATTTAATTTAGGTGATGGTAAATTATCGATTGCGATAGAAAAGCGGAAATCAGAAATTGTTACTTAAGCTTTTTCCATGGTAAGGGAACAATATGCCTGAGACGAGTATATCGATGGTAATAATGCCAACTCATCCATAATTGAAAGTTTAATTATAGAAACATTCCTAATAAATTATTGAAGATTTTTATAATAAAAAATTACATTTTTTCCCCCTCTTAAATGTAGAAAAATATAACAGCCTAATAAACACTTATGAAATTAATCTGATAAAAATTTATTTGCTATTTTATTCTCCAAAAAAGTGTTAAATTTTCTTGATCAATTTATATAAAAATAACTCTAATCAAAAATTTTAGCTTTCTTACAGGCTTGCGTGCTTTTTTCTAATAAATAAATTTCTTTTTTTTCTCTTGGAAAAAGCGAAAAACTAAATTTTTTTGTTGAGAAAACGCCATTAGTGTAAACATGGAATTTTACTATCTTTTTAACACTTACAACAAGCATAAATAAATTTAAAAAAAATCGTAGAATGTCTGATTATAATTTTGTTAAATTATGACTAAAATTTATTCAAGAAGCAATAAATGTTTACATTCCGTTTTGACTTCAAAGAACTTCATTCCTAATAAATCATATGATCTAGAGGTACGATTCTAATCTAAGAAGAAAGAGCTTATGCGTACAGGATTATCTGCTGCGGGGAATATTTAATTTTTCGCTAAGTAGAAAGTGCCTGCACATCATTTTGAGGTCACGCATCATGCTTATCGCCTGGCTAGGAAGCTATAGCTATCTATCGCCTGACTGCATTCAAGCGTGCGCAAAAATAACAAAGCAACAGGTGTATACGTAAGTATATACTATTCCGATTGATGTTTTTCACTAGAGCGTTTCTTTTCAATGAAAACCACACTCACTATTGCAGCTTTCATGATTGAAGAAAATGTTTTTCACTAGAGCGTTTCTTTTCAATGAAAACCACACTCACTATTGCAGCTTTCATGATTGAAGAAAATAAAGAATATACTGGTAAGAGGGTAACCTTCTATCCGCTCCTGTTCCACATATTTTCTACGTGACTCTCCGCTTTATATGAAATTTTCCAGTGGAAATTTTCTTTTCAATGACTATGCAGTTTATATTCAAAGCGATCCTTGCCAAATGTAGTTCCCCAGATATGAATAAATAAAAAAAATTAGAACTACTTTTCACCGTATGAAACTCGTCTAACGAACAGCAATTGATTTTTATGTATATAGATTAAATATTGCTGATATCTCCTTATATTCATCTAAACATTATGTTGCAATATCATTATAAGAATCCCTATCACATTGCTTAGGATTGCTGCTACCAGGACCCATTTTCTCCCGAAACAAGTACCTTCCGTGATACGAAATCCTTTGCCTCCTTTGTTGCCTCAATATTATATTCCATCAAAGAAATACGTTTGAGTTGTTTCTGTTTTTGCTGGGAGATTTCTATTTAATTCCATTAAGAAAAACATTTTATAACTATTAAATTAATTGAGAAAAATTACCACAAAAAGGAATTCCTGTGAAATACATTAATTTCAATATTAAATTACATTCTTCATTGTTTATCAAATAACTTTAGAAAAAGATTTCTATTTTTCTAAGAAATATTTGTATAATCACGAAAAAAAAAATATTTAAATTTTAGGAAATTCCTGTTTCCGTAGCTTTGAAATGCAAGTTTTACATCTACATACATACATACACACCTATACACATACACACACATATGTATGTACATATACACATACAAATTACCTGAATCATCATAAAAGAAAGGATGCTGCCCTGATAGACAAACGAATGATATGCTTGTCCATCAGTCCGTTTGCTGTGGGCTGGTCGCTGCTACGAGTGGAGGTGATTGTAAATATTCTCACCAATACATTTAATTTATTATCGCGTTTGCAATAATAATACATGAAATAAAAAATTAAGAAAATTTAAGTGAGCAAATAAAAATATATTTTTAATCTACTTCAAGAGAAATATAAAAGCAGGTCACAGCAATCAAAACTTCTCCATTTACAATTACATTTGCTAATTTTCTGCTTTTGAAAGGATATAAAGCATGTTTTTAGATGTTCACACATTTGCGTTGGGGAAGGGTTTTTGTTTGAAAACTGACTTGACAGCTGGCAATTGATTTTCAGGCAATTTATATTGTCATTTTATAATGAATAGACTTAAAACAGAGCAACGCCTGAATATTTTTAAAATATAATTTATCAATTAATTTAGTATGTACAGAAATATTTAATGAACGTATTAGTTCACATTAGTGTAATGTTTAAGTATAGTAAATTCCAAAAAAAAATCATACTTTCTTTCGTGCTTAACTTCTTTTGGCCCCTCAATAGTTTAACATGTTACGGTCTAGTGGGATTGGGTGGTACTCAAGTTTTTTATTGTATGTTGCCACACGCTTTGACACCACTGATTCAACTAATGGAACATCTATATCCTTATGAATGCACGATTTTTTAACATACCAGGAACGGCTGTAGGATTTGTATATAAATGCCCACCATTTTTTTTTTGTGAAAGGGATAGTGTAGACAGGTGGTGAAATGAACAACTTTTTACAACTCTACTATTACGCATTTTATTAGTTTTTGTAGCTAAGTTGCAGCGCTCTTGTGTTAAGTAGGCGCATTAACTCTCTTAAGCTGTATGTGTAGTCATTTTTATTGATTGTTTTACTTCACCAACAATTCTGCTAAAATTATCCATGAAGAGGGACACTGAAGAGTATTAATCGGTACTGTTCAGTGACCAGTGACATGCTTTCATTATTTAAACAGTCCAACAACAACTGACACAGTGCCACACTAATTCTACATCAGATAAATTCATGATGTTGACATGACTTGTCCTAAACAGGGATCGAATTAACGTTCAAGTCATAAACTGCTTTGTAATCAACGTTCTAACTACTTCATTCAACAGCACCCTCAATTATTTTGAATTTTTGTCGGTATTAGATGCCGAGGCGGTGTCCCATAACTGAACCAATTACACCATATTGGCTTTAGGATCTCTATCTTGACTTAGTATTGAATTTCTTTCCATAAGCCAATTAGTTTGAGCAGCCTTTAATTTAATTCTGAGTTAACTTGCCGTCTATATGCGATTTCAAGTTACCTTCTCTAATAATAAATATGAGGCCTTTTATAGCTTATCAATAGGTTATGTGTAATTGCAGGTAACTTCCGCTTCAATTGCTTAATTGTCATATTTTTATCAAAGGCCTGGGAAACATCAAAATATAATTCAAATCCCTATTTAAATAAGTTTCTTAATAAGCTAAAAAAAAATACTAATATTGATACTTTGGCAGCAAAAAGGAGGAACTTTTTAAAAAATGAGTTTAATTGCGTTATCGTTACGAAAAAAAAGTGCAACATTTCTTATCCTTTCAAAGAAAAGAGGGTATTAAGCTCCAACTTGCGGTGGTGAGGTGGTGTAGTGGTTAAAGTGCTTGCCTACAAAACCGAGTACCCCAGGTTCGCGCCCTGGCAGATTACAAAAAATTTTCACCATGGTTTTCCAAGTTTTAAAAATGAAGTGGCTTCAACACCCTCCTAAAAATCCATCCAATGAGCCCCCTGACCACCCCCTCTCCCTGGAAAAGAGGATAACATCATGAGAAACAAAGGTCAGGCAGAGCCACCACCTTCTGGGGAAAAAAGAAAGGAATCAAAGATTACACTACACCAAAATACTAAGGGGACAGATGGCACCCCCAATATCCTAGACCTGCTACAGCAGACTAATCATCTACTTAGCTGGAACAAGAACCGACTACCGAAACTTATACAAGATAAAAACAATTAATAACAATACGAAAACAACTGCAACAACAATACGTGTAAAGACTGATATGCTTTGTAGAAGAAGCTCTATGCTCCCTAAAGGAGTGGAAGGATCATATAAGCGCCAACTTATTAGGCAAGAGTTAAAGTTTTTAATTAGAGTGATAATCAGATTTCTTTATAAACTGAAAATAAAAGCGAAATAATTTTTGTTTCCATTTTCGAAAATATTTCAAATACTTATTAAATTAGTTTTTAAATCAAATTATATCTTATAGCAAACAAATCCTTGATATCATCTTGCGTTTGTTTTAACTTTTTATTTTGTTTTTTAAGTAGTTGCCAGTTTTGTAATAAGATGATAGACAATACAATGACCTCCCCACTATACAAGTATACGCATGCACACACACACACACGTACACACCTTAAAATAATAGTGTAATAAGACCTCTAATTACACCGTACAACCATTTTTAATGATACAAAGAAGAAGCCAGCAAAAAACTATAATTTTTTCTAATAATGACATGTTAACGATAAACATAAAACCCTTTAAGCTAAAAAGCACTTGCGAAATTAATCCACAGCTTCTCACAGCTTTTATTAGCTGTTTTAAAAAATATGAGCACAAAATATTTTTTGCGGGTGTAGTTTTAGAAATAAAATTAGGCGAATAGAAGAAGAAGAAAAAACAATTAAAATGTAGGCGTAACTAACAAACAAGAACGACTATTGTTATTTAAAAATAAGCTCCTTTATTAGAAAAAAAATTATATACAACAGACACTGAACGCCGTCGAAACTTCAAATCTATTTATGTATCCATCTATCAACGGGTATCCATTTAAGTAACATCTATTATTACATCATCCTCTTAATTAAATGTAACAAAAGTAACGTTGAGCACAAACATGAACATCAACATTAACACTTGACATTAAAATAAGTTGAAAGATTTAAAAATTTTATTATCTAACAAATGTTGAATTTCTATTAAATTTTGTGTTCATAATGAAAGGAATAGTTCCCACGCATAATATGGTACTCGTACTACTATTTTTTATTTGAAAGTATCAAAGTAAATTACAGCAAACATTTGTAAATTACAAAGCAATTCTTTGTTCAAGAATCTAATTTGTGTGCTTTTAATTTGCATTAGGAATAATATTGGTGATTGATACCAGTCAAGTTTGAATAGACTTTTTCCTCTTCTGCTCATATTCAAAATTAATGGTTAAGATATTTATTCAAAGCTGCAAATTAAATAGAGAGATCTCAAGGAATTGCGCAAACAAATAGAATTCAGAGAAAAGTTAAACTAAATATTATACGAGGTAAGTTCAAGAAGTAAGAAGACTTCATTTTTTCCAAAACAAAAAAATATATCGATTTAAACAAAAATCGTATATCCTTTAAATTAATCGCTCCATTTGAAATCCTCGCAGCACTTTTTGGCATCATCTTTAGGGCTATGAGCGATGCAGTCTTGATCTCCTTAATAGTTATCAATTTCCGTGGATCCATTAAATTTTTAGAAAAGTCGCTGTAATGCAAATTGTGTTGTGTTCTGTTTTTGGCCAAAAGAGCAAAAGGTTATTCACAAGTGACCCACAGTGCTTTTATCATCGAACAAAATTGGACAAAATAGAGAAGTTAAAAAAATCGTATGATCTGTTGTTCACCCTTCAAGTTTGGTTAAAGAAAACCTACGCAAGGATATGATTACTTCCCATACACCCTTAAGAATACCCAGAGCAACAAAACTTTCACTAAAACACGCCAAAGAGATTTTATCCGGCCTTTTATCTAAATCATATGACTACAAATCACAAATGAAACTCGTTGCTGTTTTGCGAATCACACGTTTTTGTATTTTTCGATGTAATTGAAACTGTTCGAAAACGTAAGGAAGTTGAAGTTGAAGCTAATGTTGGTAAGGGATTTAAATTGACTGGAACAGAGCTATTGAAATTCTGTGAATATGCTGAATTATGAGGTAAAGGTGATGGCAAGGCAGATGGCGTAGTAATAGTAGAATAGACAGAATAATCAGATTAAATTACAGAACCAATTTTAGATATTGACTGGCCAACAAACGTTGGATAGAACGTGTGGATGAAGATGTTGGTAACAAATTATTGGGTACAGAATTAACAGCATTAGCATTAACTTGAGTTGCAGCAGTTGAAGATGGCTTATTTCTTCTTCGAGAGCAAGGACTTTTCTTAAGAAGAATTTAATTTTATTAAAAAGGTTATTAAAATCAATAATCATATCGTTGAACTGTGCGCGAGTGTTTCAAAAAAATGAATAAAATTCAATATCGAAAGCCACAGATTTTCTGCAGCACCAGCGAAGACCATTTTCATTACCGCATTTCGGCTTAAAACAAGACATATTGTTAATTATTGTTTTTAATTAATAACTGTTTTTATGTTCAAGCACTCGTACAAAGAGGATTAGGTGTACAATGTAAAAAGTTTAATAATCGATCAATAAGGAAGAAAAGTTAAGTGTATATAATTCTCACAAATTCTTTAAACCGCTAATTTTTTGGTTTTGTTTTCACTCAATATATAAATTTAAAATAAACTGAAATTGATTTTTTTTAATTGGAACTATCTTCCAGACGAGTGTAACAATGTAAGATACAAATACATTGGAGTTATCTTGCCAAATTCAAAATTTCGTCTTAATTTTAGTACAGACCTCGCAACTACATACCGCTCATTTGTTGCAATAATGTCATAACCCAAAAATAGCTAGTTGTACAAAAAAGAAAACATTAAACAGGTTTCAATGTATATACAACAGCTCAATGGAAAAATCAAATAATATTCTTCGCTCAATAGGTCAGCTTTTATACAATATGGGGTCCAAGTAAAAAAAGAACTTCCAAAGCAGTGAATTAGATCCACAACGTGTGATCCGGAAGTAGAGAAAATACGGTTATTTTCCAATGATTTTAACATAAGGATTGTCATTTTAACATAAACTCTGATCATTAAATCTGTACTTAGGTTAGGTTGGTTGGAGGGGTGTGATAGCCCATGTCATACGACATACACTTAAGCCAGTGAAATCTTGTTGTGACTCCCTTTAATTATCAAACACAAACTGCTAGAGTTCTGCGGCAGGATTCGAACCTGCGACCTTCTCACTACGAGTCTAGTACACTACCTACTAGTCTACGAAGGCCAATAGATCTGTACTTATCTTCATAATGTAATGAAAAAAAGTTTTTTTTTAGAAGTATTTAAAATGTCATAAGTCCCACATTATAATATATAATGTATATAATGTACATTAAAGCTTATATATATTACCATCTTTGTCAAAGTGATTTCAAATCCGTTTTCTGCTGTCGAAAACAATTATAATTCTGAAACCATTATAATTAATTTTAAGCGGGTCCGCTAAATGTTTACCGACTTGAAATCACTTTGCTCATTTTTTCTAAGTATTTCGTTTGCATTTTACTAAATATATTTATGGTTTCAATAAAATCGGGTTTTATACATTAAAAACATGATACTTTCAAAATTTATTTCAATATTTAATTTAATTATTATTAATTATTTAGCAAAATGCATTTTTTGTTGTGCCTTTAGCTCTTCATATGCCGACATTTCATTGGTTGCTAAACTAAATCGTCAGTGAAGTTTAATTGTTTTTAACAATTAGTTGCGGAGAGTATTCCGAATAATAAATTTCAATATTAATTAATTATTTAGAATATTATTAATTATTTATACAAAAGAATATAAATCTTATTTTTCGGTTTCACTGATAAATGCAAATTTTTTGGCATGCATTTTCCTTCATCACAATCTCGACTTTGTTTTCTTACAATTATACATTTACATACATATTGGAAAGATACATATTTTCGACTTAAAATGTAAAAAGTGAAAAGAAGTTTTGCAGAAAATAATTCACAAAAAATAGTAGTATTAGAAATTTAATCGATTAATGTCTATGGATGATAGACTTGGAAATCTGTTTGTAAAAGCTGAAACCAGAAAATGATTTCAGCATAAGTTTGTCATTACAAAATTATTTTTAAAGACTTCAGCAGAATTATGAGCATCATATGAAAAAGAATAAAAAAAATTTCGAACACAAAGTTTTGAAGGGATAAAAATGGGTGATTTTCCCAACTAAATCTACTAAGAAGTCGAACAAATGCGTTAACGGTAACGCTGGAAGCAATGAAAATGTCATTCCTTTCAGAGCAACTTTAATTTCTTTTCACTGTGAGAAACAGTGAGACGATTAATTCTACTTTCTTAATTAGAAAATATGCTGTATGTAAAGAAATGTTAATAATGTATTCTTAACCAATTAAATCTCTACTTTTAATACACAAAATGGAGTTGTCATGTTTGGCCAATTAGCCGTTAAAAATGTAAACAAGTATTTGATTATAATTTAAAATAAACCGTAAAAATACGGATAAGAAACTTCAAGCAACAATGTCGCTTTGAGATACACAATTTGTGCATGCAGAATTGTAGCATCTTCGTTAAAACTTTTTCAAGGTTGCAAGTGAAGTTTATATTTTTATACGTTTATTTTTTTCTTTTCTTGTTTCGTTTTTATTTATAAATACTCGCGTTTGTAAACAAATATATTATAAGTAGAAGCAACACTAATGGTTACGAAAGTGAAATAATTTGTGTGAATTATAATAAAGGTACTCACATCAAGTTGTAAAGCTTATCAAACATAAGAAAATTTTGTTATTGTAGGGTCTTTTGAAAAAATGATTTCAACATCCCTACAGACAGACGGAGTTCGTTAAAAGGATTAACGAACCTTATGTTACAGATTACAGGACAGTTGCGTTGGAATGACCGGAAAATTTAATCGCTATAAATGGGCCGGTGTTATTTCTCAAGAATGTATACATACATACATGCATATGTTGCCCACAAATAAATATACAGCAGCTATAAATTCGACAATATTTAATGATGTTCCTGTAGAAAAAAATACAGTGAGCGTTTGAACAAAGTGTAACTTCTATCACAGTCGTTTGAAATAGATTTACCATAAATTTAACATTTTAGAGTTTTTATTAAATTCTGAAAAAGAGCTTGCAACAAATAAAAAAATAGCTGGTAGTTCATATATTACGCATCAAGAAAGTATACAGCCCGATTCTATAGCAATTTGACGATATTACAGGCAGAAAAATATACCATTATATTTGGTTATTTGTTTTATTGTTGCATTCCATAGAATCAAGATTAACATTTTAATACTACGACTTCTTACTTCTGACCAACACACAGAGGAGTATTTGACCCAAAAAGCTGGCCAAAATTGTTAAGCGTGTTTTTTGTTTTAAAAGTTTAACTTTTTTGACAGTTTTAGCTTTAGTTTGATAGACAAAATTTTGTGGCAGATTATTATTATTGGGTTAGTGTTATTTTTGACACAAGAAAAAGTGCCTTATGAGCAATAATAGAAAAAAGATAAAATTTTCAAAAAATCACCAAACGCAAAACTTTTTTTCTTTCTTCTTAAATTAGAGATCTCATATTTTATTGTGGTATATAACATTATTTGTACAACAGCTACCTACTTTCAAAAAACTTTATCTTTTTTTTGGTAAGAATTTATAAATAAATATATATATATATATATATATATATATATATATATATATATATATATATATATATATATATATATATATATATATATATATAGATTTTTTATAATTAATATTTTTAAAATAAATATTTGAGATAATTTTTTTTTTTAATATTGAAAATAGATGCTGATGAAATCTTTCAGGTAAAAAAAACTATTGTAATACCCCTATTCGTTTAGCCACAAAAAATATCAGATAAATATTATGAAATCGAAAAATTCAATAAAAACGCATGCAATTTTCTTCACTTTCCCGACTTTAACAGTGTCCCACAACTACAAATCTTAACTTACAATCTTTAAAATACGCGCTTTGATGTAGAATTTTGTTTTCTATCGATCTGCGTAATTACTTCTTAGGATTTCATCAAACAAACTTCGATATTCATAATCATAATCATTTGCTGAAATTTCGCATTGAAGGTAAAACGATTCTATTATTAACAAAAGGATAATAACGTGAAAAAATATTTATACGTAAATACAAAAGTTTGTCTTTTTTTTAACTTTCCAATCATCTGAAAGCTGAAAGTCATTACTACATCGGAAGGGGCCCATTCTTATCATATGTTAGTCTTGATCATGCAAAAATCATGACTATAAAGATGTTTCTTTCTAGGATAATATCCTAATCAGCGACGAAAGCACATTTCATGTGTTTGGCCAAAGAACACCCTAAAAATATGGAGATCCAAAAATTTCGAATATTTCAAACTAAATTTAGTATCACAATTAAGTGTGATGGGTATTCGGTGTGGGGTCGTATGGCCGCAAACTGGGTTGATTTGTATGGGAAGAACTATGAATAGCATTTTGAAAACTCTTTTTGCGCAGAAGTTGCGGTTGCAAGCAATTTGGATTTTTTCAAGAAAACAATTGTTCGAGACACACTGCCAAAAAGTAAAAGAATGCCAACTCAATCACATCCGGGGGAATCTAGATATTAAAAATTTTAAAAAAGGACAATTTCTAACAGGGATATTCTGAAATCCATTATAATCGAAGAATGACAGATTATTTCATAAGAAGTAGGGAAAAAGGCCAGCGGGGTCGTTGCCTTGAAGACCAACTGATGTTATAAAAGAAAATGGAAAAGTATTTAATACTAAAATGTTGACTTTTAAACACGCACTTTCTCTGCACATTTTTGTACAAGTTTTTCCATAACTTTGTTGCAAGATTAGAATTTGGTAAAGGGTATTATATTCAAAAAAGTGGTATTGTATTCAAAAAATATAAAGGGCCATTCTTATAGTCGCTCACTAAAGTTGGTTTGTTTTAGAAGCAGCTTTAGATCAAGAAACATGTTTTTATTTATATTTTACCATTATAGTCAAAAATTAACAATGTTTTAAATTGAAACAGCTTTAAGTGGGTGACTAGTCAAATGTAGAAAAAGTTTCTATACAATCGAGTATAAAACATAAGCCAGTAGCACCTCGGAACAGCAGAATTTTTGTTTAGTTTTTGGCTTTAAATATTATTGATAATGGTGGCTCTATATCATTGAACACCACTGTAGAATTATGCAGAATTATTTAATTGTTTACATGTGTAAATATAAAGTTGTATATGGCTGTTTGAAAACCGAATAAAATTAATGAAATTATTTGATCTTCAATCAGCAGCCAAAGACTCCTCTTTGTAAATATAAATTTATTGTTATGGGAATATAATAATATTTAATAATAGAATTTAGTTGATTCGATAATATACTTAATCATTTTAATATTGAAGATTTTTTCTATTTCTTAATTTTAAAAAATCACCAGAGATTTAACTTAACAACACACAAAAAATATTTTGAATCGCAGCCAACTCGTTGCAAGATGGAAGTGGATGTGAAGTTTTCCCACTATGGTTTACCATAAGTTAATTGTTTAGCAGGCAGATGTAGTCGAAAAATATTTACCAAACAGAATTTTTAAGTATGACCAAGATTAATATTTTAAATTACTAATGACGCATGGTGAAGGCTTATTGACTTACCCTTGTATATATTTGTATAAAAGATTTTTTAATGCTCATCTGAGTTCTGTGGTAACAGTCAGGTGGTCTATCTTGTTTCACTGCAATGAAATAAAGATATGATTTAATTCTTATAAAAATATAATTTCATTCCTACAAAATTTATTATTAAAGGAATTCAAAAACTTTTTAGTTCTGTGGGCTAAGCTGTCTATGTAGCTGCCTTTTATTGGTGACAATGCCAACTTAAACATCATTTTTGAAAGGAATTCAACCCCGTATACTAATATCACGACTCTTGAACAACAAATGGGAATTACTAAAAAAAATGTGACCATTATAATGGTCAAGCCTATAGGCTTCAAACATTATAATCCTAGACACAAACCTTCATGATTAGCAGAGATTTATTTGTTAATATTCAAATATGGCTTTGTTAAAGAAACAAAAACTTGAAATGTTAAATTTTAGGAGAAGTAACCATATGAACAGTAAAAGTAAATGGAACAATATAATATAGCCTCTTATTATCCTACATAAATGTTCCGTTTGCTTTTGTTGGCTCTTTTCAACAACAACAAAAATATAATCATCCCTAAGACAACCTTTCGAAAACTCTTTCCATTTCAAGCTGCCAAAGATTCTATTTATGCACTATTATAACGTACTATATTATGCCCTAAGACCATTTCTCTCAGAGAAAATCAATTTCCAATAAACAAAATTAAAAAATTTCAAAAACTCGTTCCATCTAAGACTGTCGGTGTTTCTATTTATGCATGGCTACAGCGGACTATATTATGATCTAAGTCCATTTACTTTAGTCCGCTAATGTTGACTCATTTTCAAAGCAAAGGTGGTTATCCCCCAGGGAATTCAAATTTTCTACTTTTTAAAAAGTGCAAACAATTTCATTTAACTTTAGCTGTTAAAGATTCTGTGTACGTTCGTAATAGATAATCATATTTCGGTTAAATTCCATGCACTTTTGACCCAAAAATCTATGATCATCCCTTAGAAAATCCGAATTTAAAAAAGAAATTTTAAAAAATACCAAAAATCGTACAAATTCATACTGTTGAACGAAACAAAGAACTTTATTTTGCCCTAGCTCCATCTCCTTCCCTAAAATTTATATTTAAATTTCTTCAAACAAGACTTTTCTTATTTAATAGGTTTGTGTCTAGGATTAAAAATTTTACAACTAATTTTACACACAATATCGAATAGAAAATGTTTACATGAAAGTTTTCTTGTAATTCTCATTCATTCTTTGAGAGTTTTTACGCAATAATATGAAGTTGAAAACCTTTTAATCATGATGGTCGAAATCTATTGATGAGTTGGCAATGGCATCAACGAAATGAAGGCCTAAAGACAGCTTACCACATAAGAAATGACAATTATAAATCTTATCTTTATGTGTCAGTAATATTTAAATATTTGTATATTTTTCGAAGCCTTTCTAATATGAAAGTTTTAATTCTCTTATATTAAGTTATTAGTATTTTGACCTTTTTTTCTTAATCCATATTTTAATTGACATATTCAATGCAACATGTGTGACATAAATTTCAAGAAACAGGATTTTTTTGCAAATTCTGTTTTATTTTTAATTTTTTTTTTTAATTAAACATGTTTTAAAATCTAGATATTCTAAACAACTTTATAAATATTATTGCCTTTTTCATTGTATGCAAATTTTTCAAGTTCAGCTAAAAACTCTCGCTTTTGTTTAGTAACCTTTTTTGGCTAAAAGAATAAATAAAAGCGATTAAAATGTTCAACCAACCGAACAAACATTCATTTTGTCATTATGACTAACATGAGCTTTTTAGATGATGGCTGAAAAAAATTTTTTTAAGTTAGTTCAAAAACGATTACGCAACGATTAAAAATGATTTTAAAAAACATACAACAGCAACAACAACGGCGGAAGTGAGCTTCAAAGAAACTGCATATTTTTAACGTTTCGTAGCACTTTTTTACATCAATAATTTATTAAAACCTTGAGCTAATTTGGTTAATATAATTCATGGTTACGTAAAGCATTTTAAAGAACATGTAGTTTGAGAAATTATCGATCGCATTTGTGATTTTTCAATTTCATCGATTTTATTAATTTTCTTTTATATTTTGTGATTTTAAATAACTTTTGTGCTGGTCTACAGCCCTTGAAAATTTTTCTAGGGAGACCTACAATCTTTTCACGAAGAAGAAAATTATAAGTCACTCTCTCTGATATTACTTTTTTACTCGAGTCATATCCGACCGAAAATGGAATACATGAATGGGCCCACGCTTCAAAGTATATGTTAATGTTACTCGATCATGTAGAAGAGAGAGCGAAGAAGCTCATCAGTGACAGTAGCAGTAAGTGTAGCAAACTCAATTCACTCACTGGTGCATCGACGCAACTTAGGGTGGGTTTCAATGGAATATGTTCTAATGAAATCAGTTATATCTTTTTTACGAGCAACATGTTCCTGATTACCAGCATATCCTTTTTCTGATTGATGTGCCAATGAGTCGCACTTCGCTCATTACCGAACAGTTCGTATGTGGTAGAGATCTTTCCGGCCACTTTCAGCTTGAAAAGGATTAAATCGAATATTCATAAACACTACACAGACCTTTATGAGCCCATGCTTGGGGATTATTTCCAACATAAGAAGACTAAGCTTTGAAAATTTTTCGGATATGTGTGAATTTGTAATGAATGGCGCGATATTTTTAATGGACTTTAATGTCTCTACTAAAAAATTATAATGCAGAACACAAAATGATAATGAAAAACATGAAGATCTTCCAAATGATAATGCTGAGGGCATCTGGGAACTGAGGCTGGCGAATAGCAACCCAACTGCTCGGTTGTCGTTTATAATCGACCCATAAATTTTAAGAATTTGTTTTTGATTTTATTATTTTTTATTTTATTTTTGTTTTCGTTGCGATTAAACCATTCCATTCCATTGTCATTTTCAAAAAAAAAAAAAAAAAATTGTCGTTGTTGCCATTTCGTAGACCTTGAGAACAGATTGTTATAGACTGTCAACAGTAGCCAAATGCTGCCGACAATAGATCGTAAGTGGTAATTCTTTGCTGTCTGATTTACGCCACTTCGACAAAATTTATACGATTCACAGATTCATGTGGAACTAGAAAAGCTTGAAAGCTTAAAATTTTCTTTTTTTAATTGGCTGCATATTTTTTCTTTGCAGTTTGTATCATTTTAGAACATTCCTCGTGGTTTATTGATTGAACTCTTGCTTTTAATATACTTATGTACATACCTATGTACATCAACGTAAGTGTATGTTTTTGCAATTATTTTGAAATTGTTCTGTAATCTGTCGTCAAGGTTCCGAGTGGGTTGTATAGACTTTTATAGTTTTCAAACCATAAACTTAAAATTATACAATTTGTATGAGTGGGTTTCATTTCCATCCAAGCTGTTATAATTTAATGTTTATATTTAAATAAAAATTAAGAATAAAGAACAACTCAATGGCTGATGTAGCGAAAGCAATTTAAACGAGAATTCTCTGTCTGTCTTTCCCCTTTAAAACATCATCTGCATGGTACTTCAAACAAATTGTTGCAATTGCATTTAGCATGAACACGTACAACTGCTTACAATCTTACAATTACAATTCCTATAAGAAACCTCTTACTTCTATTTGAAAGAAAGACGCAATTGGAATCAAAAAACAAAAACTTTCTCAAATAGAAAAAAATATTAAAACGAGAATTTCTTTTAACAATGGGTGTGGTTTTCAAATATCGTCTACGGCAATTGTTTTATTCATTTTTTTCTCCCTCTCTCTCACTCTATTTACCCGTAATTTAACCTATTTTTTCTAGCAAAAAAATATATAAACAAAAAATGGGCAAAAAATCACACAAGAACAACCAAAACAAGTTCATGTTGCTTTAACTCTTTTTTCTTGTATCCTTTTTGTGCGGTTGCAGCAGCAAATGTTTTTAAAGCCACATCAAATGCACCACAAAAACAAATCAATTGTATTTCACATTTGGGCGATTGTTGCCATAAGTATACGAGAATTAAATAGAATTGTACCCTACAAGGTTGAACACTCATATGTACATAGAAGAGCTCGTATGTGAAAGAACATAGAGAATTGATACTTTCAACTGAAGTTTGTAATGGAAATGCGCTGTTTGTTTTATGCCTTAATTATTGGAAAGTAAAAAAGAAAGGCTGAAGAAAATGCAACAGTTGCCTTCTTTGGCGTTGGGTCGTTTTGTGTATTTACGAAAATATGTAAATAGCCAATTTGAATGTAGATAAGATTTTGTAAAAGTATTTAGGGAAAGCTTGTCTATTAATTTCCAATTTTTGTAATATTAGTTCTACAAGATAATAATAATTTTTTTTAATAAAAACAGTTGTTCTATATTAAACTGATAGCTGATTAAGGACACTAATTGAATTAATTATTATTGTTACAAAAACTATATTAAGCATTTAAGCCGTGTTTTAAAACTGATTTAGTCGCAGAGATTACAAAGTCAAACGTATGATATAAGATGACTTTAATACTCGTATTTTATATGAAGCATAATTCTCAAAACTTTTTCAAAGCAAGGCAGAGGTTTGAGTTTAATTTTTTTGTGGTTAGTTAATAAAAAGAAACTGCGTAACTACTTGCCTTGTTTGCAGAAACACCCAGAGTATTCGGCAGGAATCGAACCCGCGTCCTTCGGAATACTAGTCTAAGTATTTTAGTTAATAATGTTTTTAATATGAACGTTTGATAAATGATTTTCTTTGCCAGTTTGTTATCAAACGTTATTTTCAAATCATTAATAAACGTTTCACTTTATTTAATGCAAAAAATCAATTTTAGACATTTTAACAATACGATGACCAAAGTTAATTTGCTGCTACATATTGTGGAAAAATTAACTGCCTGTTTATATAAAATTAAAAAATTTGTATGTTTTCAATACCAGACGATACGAATTTTTTCTTTGTTTTCCATAAACATTTGACAAAAAAATTATTTGAGAAACAAATTGAGTACTTATCGACTGACCTTCGTAGACTAGTAGGTAGTGTACTAGACTCGTAGTGCGAAGGTCCCAGGTTCGAATCCTGCCGCAGAACTCTGGCAGTTTGTGTTTGATAAATAAAGGGAGCGCACAACAAGCCTTCACTGGCTTAAGTGTATGTCGTATGACATGGGCTATCACACCCCTCCAATTAACCTAAACTAACCTATTAAGGTTAAATGCCAATTAAAAATGCATACAAAATTTGCATATCAATCGTTATTCCACAACAAACATTTGAGAGCAATATAACAAGTTATTTGCCATTTGATTTCAAAACACTCTTTATTTGAAATCAAATATACTTGATTGCTGAGAAAATATAAAACGGTTTTGTGTCCTAAGGGCACCAAATTCATACATCATATATTTATTATGTAACAATAATTATTTACAATCGAGTTTCAGGTGTGAAACTACGAGTTTTCATATCAAAATTTTATTACTATTTTAGTTTCGATATTTAAACGGTTCATTTAATATTTTATTGTAATTTATGAAAAAATTAATATTAACAAAAAATATGCTTTAAAGAAATGACAATTGTTAATTTTGAACATCTTATACATTTCATACTGAACAACCCAAATCAATACACCAATGTTCTCAACCCCAAATACCATCATCAAAGACACAATCCACATCAAATAATTACAAATGGGAAAAGTGTAGGTGTCTCGAGGTTATACTTTTAAAATTTTTTATATGCTCTAAAAGTACTAGTTTGTAGTTCTTCTAGAGTCGTGGACTTAAAAAATTAATTTTAAAAGCCATCATTGTAGTGCTTGCTGAAATTTATTAAAATTGGGGAAAATTAATGAACTAACTTTTGGGAAAATTTACTGAATACATTTGAATTCAGTAAATTTTAAGTAGAATATGTTTCCACTTCACTTTCGTATTGCTTTGTTTATAGGAATGCCTTATTAAACATGTTGTAACCACCAAATCTTAAAGGGCCGCAACTACAACTTTTAATTTTTTTTTTTTTTTACAAGAGAAGCAAAAAACATTGTTGAAAAAACTTATTATAATAAAAATTGGTATTTTGGGGGATGCCAGCAACATGTTGTATCATCGCCTAAAATTCAAAATTCCATAAGAGGACACTTTTTAATATTTTTTACAGGAGAAGCAAAGAATCTTGTTTAGAAAAAACTTTCGATGATAAAAATTTGAATTTTTTGACGTATGCGATTAACATTTTGTAAGTAAATGCATTTTGGTCACAATTAATCAAAAAGCAGATTTTAGATTAACTGCATCTCTTTTGATTTTAGTTGGGAATATGTATTGAAAATAAAAAATCTAATAGTTTTTTCTTCTTAAAAAAAATTTAACTTTATCTTCTTTCCATTATTGGAAAAATGCTGTAAACAAATTGCTTTTTTTCTGTTAAATACAAAGTCAATCTCTTTGCAATTAAAAGTCGTTTCAGTAGAACGGGTTTCCATTAAAAAGGACTCCTTATAAAGGAATTAACACGCTTTGTATCTAATCAAAAACTAAATTAATATTACTATACATATATTTTTTCAGTCAAGCAGCGTGCGCTTAACCGATTCCGACTGTATCCAACTGACAAACACAATCGTTCCATTTCAATTAACTGCAACGGATTTAAAAAAGTTTCTTATTCACTTCTACTAATGCGTTAGAACTACGAGCGTTATAACGTTTAAAGTGAGTAAATAAACATTTTATATAAAAGACTGGAATATTTACAGCCACCAGAATAAAAATTTAAGCACAAATTAAATTTAAATTATTAGATAAAAATTTATTACTTCTAAAAAGCTTTTAGCAATATACGATATATATATATATATATATATATATATATATATATATATATATATATATATATATATATATATATATATACATATACATATACATATATATATATATATATATATATATATATAATGATTTCGTTTTAATTGACAACTGAAATACAAGACCGTTAAGCGTTTTTTTTAAATATATTTCTTTTTTAATTTTACTTCATTTGCACGTGTGTCTAAAACGGTGCACAAGAATACAAAATTATTCGTTTGAATTTTTATTTATTTTTATTATTATATTCTATTTTATTACGTTTTATTTTAACTTGGTTATTTGATCTCTTTGCTTTAGACAAGTTAAGTTTAGATACACAAAGTCAGCGTGTTGCATGTCACATTCTCAATTGAAATGCGATACTTTTTGATGTTGCTATTGTTTGTTGTTGCCTGCTACTGCACCGCCACTCCATTTCAATCATCAGCAATCGAGTTAAATTTTAAATTTTTTTATTGTACTTATTAGTTCTATCTTTTATCTTTTGTTAAAAACAAAGTAATAAAACAGAAATATTTTAACTCATAGAATTCACCTGTGGCATGTTAAAATTTCAGTGTAGCAAGGTTAAACTAGAGTTGGTGTCGTGAGTGATTGTTCATTCACAGTCACACTTGTGAACCTCCTGTTTTTAGGCTTACGTGAACACATGAGAAAATGGGTTCTAAGGGAAACTATTCACGATCACGAAAACTCACTAAAACAAAAATTCAAAAATCATTTCGATACTTCTAACCTTTTGAAATCGTTTTCTGAAAGATTTGCTGTCACTAAATAATCGCTTATATTTTTAGAGTGTTTTACCATATGAACCGGACACTACTAAAATTATACAAAACATTTGATTGGCCCATGTAAACAAGACATTATGCATATAAAATGACATTGTTCATATGGTGACACGGTTCTAATAGATCCAATTTTTAGTGCTTTGCAACATAAATCCGGCAGAATTTGAAGAATGCCTTGATTTATGTTCACTTTGCAAGCATTGATAGGTTACGACTTATTCATATGTACATCAGGCTCCAAACAACCTCATAAAGATAAATCGATCGGCTGGCAAATTCAGTTATCGTTTTCGAATGCAGAATGTCCACTGTGTCACGTTCATATCGCTCATCTCGATTTAAATGAACTTAGTTATCATTGGTATGCAGCAGCCGCTTCCCGCTAACGACATGTTATTTTAGCAATTCACACTCTAGCACAGAAAGGCTAGTCAATACCCCACAAGGACTGTTGCCCTCCCTGCACAGTTATGGACAATTGCTTACTCGAACGAGAAAATCCCGTCTTGCCCCACAAGCAGTATATTTTCGCATCCGCTAATGGTTTCCTGAAGTCCTAATGTCCGGGAATATTTAATGCTACTGAGAGGTCCAAAATTAATAGATTTTAAGAAATCCATCGGTTATCATTGTCACCAATAGGACGCAACAACTTTTCTCTTGATGAGGCCCCTAGAGGATCACGTAGTAACCATGATTTAAGTCTACATCGATGTTATAGAAACGTATGTCGATTTCATTTCAGAAAAATGTGCTACAAATGTTGCCCTTTTGAAGAATTACCAGGCAATTATTGCGTCTTTGGAACATGGAGTACACAACCATGTACAGAGCACAACAAGTTTTGCTGCAGCTGCCACGATATTGATGAAGAGGAGAGTATATAACACTTGCTTTGTCAAGAAGTCGACTGGTTCCCAATGGGTTTTTTTAATTTGGTAATTTCTTCGACGTTGGAGATATTAAACTGCAATGTATAATTCGCTTAATAACCTCCGGCTGGTTCGTTGGTGGGGACTAGACTTGAGTAGAGTTTCCGTGGTATTACAATGGACCAAACAGTCGTGAGGGAATTCTGACTGCCACCCTCCCCTCATCTAGCCATGCTAGTTATATTATAGATATATAGACAAGTAATAAATAAGCTCCGGAGCTATAGGTCCTAAAGCATCGTCCATGTAGCAATGTATAAAGATTCCTAGCTGCTGTGATAAATTTTCATTTGATATTAGAGTAAGTGGTAGGAGTATTGAGTTTACACGGTGTTAAGACCACGAGTACATTGTCATCCCTGCTAATCTTATTCGTCATTTGTGGCACTCGATTTGGAAAGCTACTGTTTGGCGATGCTTTACTAAATAGTAACATTTTATTCGAATTATTGGATTTCAAATTCGTTGTTCGTTTTGTTTCTTTTTCATAAAAAAGTCCAGGGAAACACCTGGAATATGATATTCTTCATCGAATGTAGAGGATTTTCTTGCAGGCAGTAGTCATTTACATGTTTTCATTTGTCATTTTTATTTAATCTGAATACCCACGCTCCCACTGTGCCATATATTTATGTGTTATCAATTACATAATGTTTCCTTTTAACCAAAAAAAATCTGTCACAAACCCGGATACATTACCAGCGTTTATGCAAAATTACCAAACTCAATTTAACCATATTATTGGCCAACTTAGCAATTCCCGGAACATGATCTCCAATCATACTCATAACCATAAAATAATAAATACTAGTAAATTAATCTATTTGTAATGATTTTAAATGTACAAAGAAAAAAACCCCAAGATATTTGGTATATAAATAAAATCTTGATTTTATTTTTCCATATTTTTTCTCCTCTGGAAAAGTTGTCACTAACGTGTTTTTATTTTGCTGTGGAACGGAGTACGAACTGGTGTTGTTTATGCAGTTGTTCAGCATATTTTTTTTGTTTTCCCACGCCAGTATTTAGCATAGTTGTCGTTATTTTTCTGGTGTAATTGTTCTGCGCTTTATTACTCGTACTTCGGTCTGTGCCTTTTTTTGGGTCTTGTGGGTAACAGTTGCATGTTGCATATTATAGAAAGAAAAAAATATTATGCACATTAACAAGAATAAATAAGAAACGGGTAAATGCAACACAAACATGTTTGGATACTTCTGGTAGAGAAATGAATGAATGTGTAAATTGCATTTGCATTTGTGTGAATGAACAAGTTTGTATGTCTGTTGAATTGTACGACGGCTATTTTAGAACGAATCTAAATTAATTTTAGAACGAATCAATCAAAGGAAATGCAATCAATTTTGACACTTATCTTCCCATCGTGTTCGTAAGCACTAAGAATTAAAACTATTATTGTTGGACTTTTATACATTCCAATAAATATAACAAGCATTCTGGAAGGAAGTGTCTGGGTAATAGTCCGTTAATGAAAATCCTGATTTCACTTAATACCGAGATACGGACTTGTCTCAATTTATACCGAGCTTCGTCAGAAACGCTCTATACAAGTTGTTATAGATTGCATTTTATCAAACGATTACGACATTAATCCGAAAGTAACACAAGGCTACGAAATTTCTCCTATTTCTCGTATCGCATTTCTTATTTTTCTCAATGGCCTTCCTGTCAAGCCTATCCCCTCTTTCTCGGATGACAGCAGCACTTGCAAATCATATACATTAAGCAATAAGCCCATCCCATACTGTCAAAGAGAGATGGGGAGCATGAGGCAGAACATGAATACTAAACATAATTACGATCTTGTAACAGTCTCCTTATAGAAACATGCGAATGGGGTCTATTTAAATGCTTGTAATACCCAGTGTTATATCCTTATGCTTAAACATATCATGGCCTTAACGCAAAAAAAAACGAATGTAACATCATTTTTATTTTTACTTTTTCATCGCAATCGATAAATCACGATCACTATAATTAAATTAAAAAATGTTATAATCATTAGAAGTGGCATCAGACATTTAAAGTAAAATCAATTTTGCAATATCCATACAATTTAGTGCAAGGGTGGTTAATAAAAAACCTCCTCCTGTAAAATTTTGAGTTTTCCCCTAAAGATATTTTGGCGGTTAAGGCCGATCATGCTACACCATCTGTAATTATGGGTGATATAAATATTGAGTAATCAGAAGCTCTTGATCAGATGTCCTTGGCTGGGAATTCAGTCTGATATCCGATGGAAGGTTTATTAAGTCAATGACGGAGATATTTCATTCCCTCTGATCATACTATTTATGTATATCATATATAACCGAGAGTGAATTGGAACCAGTGCCTCAAAGTCTATTTTGAAGTTATTTAACCACTTGCAGAAGAGGACGTAGACGGTATTGCAGCCCACTCTGTTGACTCACTAGAGCTTCGATTGAGTGTGGGGTGCGACTTGTTGCGTTATTGTTGAAATGTACACTAATGAAACACACTCTTTTTTATGAATAATTTGTTCTTCACTAAGAAAGCATTCATTTGAGATTGGTGAGACAACGAATCGCAGTTCGCATTACACTTAAAGTTCTTTCTACAGTCAAACTGCTCCTGCACAGGTCTTTCCCGTCCCTTTCAGCATGTGATAGTTCAAAGCGAATGACCAAATTTGCAACGTTTGGCCCCACTGTCGATACATACGCTTTTAATAAATTAATCTTTAACATTATTTTACCACATAATTTATATTTTGACTGCTAAAAGAAACTAAATCTGGTATTCATGAGCTCAACATTGGATCCTTTTGTCCTTGTCATCAAAAAGTGTTGCTTCTTATCATTTAGCTTGGTAATTCCAATACCCCCCTCGTATGTTGGCCATAATTTATGATTAAATTATTGTTACCGTTTTATTATTTTTTTACACTCTTTTCCACAACTATTTACCAATACAACGAACAACTTTTTTATATTTTTTGCCAAAATTTGTTTTGTATCTTACAATAATGAAACAGAACAAAATTGTTGCTGATGTTGTCGCGGCAGTTGCTGTAACTTCTGTGGCAAGTGGTTTAATTAATAAACAAATTTATCTTTATGGCAGCATAAATGTGCTTAAAAACATAAAATCTCTAGAAGAGAAGCTGTAAAAATAGTTTTTATTTTTTCAATGGGACACCATTGCAAATTTAAAGCAAAAGTTTTCAGTTTTTAAACTTTTATGGTTTCGCAAAAAATAGTTCACATCGATGTATGTCTCGGAGTTTTAGAACTAAATTTTTAACAGCCTTTACAAATAATAATTATAATAATAATATTAATAATAATAATAAAATAACTCAGCAAGAAATAGATTGCAACGAAGTCAATAAGATCCATAATTTGAGATACGGCATTCGATATCGGTCGAAATTCCAATACATTAAATACAAAATATTGTTTGAAATTTCGTTCGATATTAATATTATTAAATTATTATTTATTATTAATTCCTTTAGTTCCTATAAGGAGCAGGCCCTATGCTCCTTATAGGAGCATAGGGCCTCATTTCTTGAGGTTTCGGTAATCAGTTGGTTTAAGATGATTGGGCTTCTGCATCCGATCCTGGAACTGTGGATGCCAGCACGGTCCCCAGGCTGGCTGGCTTAGAAGTCTTGCATCACATGTATATAGCGAATAAAAAGAGCAGTCGCTGGTATTCGTTGGCTATTGGTTATTTGACGGTGCCAATCACTCGCCTTAATGTTTCAAGTATCGTAGGCACTCAGAATTTGCTAGGAGTCCGGAGTCACTCTGAATGCAGAAATTGGGTCTCTGTTACTCCACAAACAACGTGTAAAATTTTGCGGAAGGATTTGAGTGTAAAACCTATTAAAATACAACTGGTGCAAGAATCGAAACCATATGAACTACCACAACGGCTGACTTTTGGTGAATGGGGGCTGGCAAAATTGGATGAAGATCCAATTTTTTACCGGAAAATTTTGTTCAGTGGCGAAGCTTATTTCTGGTTGAATGGATACGTCAAGAAGCGAAATTCCCGTCTTTGGTGTGAAGAGTAGATATAAGCTTGCATCCCGAAAAATGCACTGTTTGGTGCGGGCCGGTGGTATCATTAAACCGTACTTTTTCAAAGACGACGAAGGCAGGAACGTTACTGTAAATGGCGAGCGCTACCGTGCGAAGATTACATTTTTTTTTCGCCCAAAATAGAAGAGCTGGACTTGGCTGACATGTGGTTTCAACAAGACAATACCAGATGCCACACATTACGTGAAACAATTGTCCAAATTAGAGGCGAGTTCGTTGAACAGTTTATTTCATGTTTGGTGCCGGTAAATTGGCCGCCTAGATCGTGTGACTATTTTCTGTGAGGCAATGTTAAGGCTCAAGTCTATAGGGACAAGCCCGCCAACCGTTGACGCACTGGAAGGCAATATTGATGAATTTATTCGTGAGATACCGGCCGATGTGATGGAGAGGGTGTACCAAAATTGGACACAGTGTATGAACCATTTGAGGCGTAGCCGCGGTCAATAGTTACATAAAATCATCTTTAAACATTGAATTATATAGATTTTTCTATCGACTCAAATAAAGATTTCATATATTTCTCTAAATTTTAAGTGATTTTTTTAATCAAATCCGAAAGGTCTTAAAAATCACCCTTTACCTTCCGTATCCCTTTATTTTTCACCAAACCTAAATTTTCTTTAATAAAAATGTGTTTTAATATTTAGAACAATTTTGGCGTCAAATATAATCTTTTGCGATTTGATATTTTTTAAAAATCGATGAATTTTGGAACTCAAAATAAAATTTTATTTTTTGGAAAATATTACTCTTATGCAAAATTCCCCAAAGTTAAAAAGTAATATATCTGGTGAATATATTAGTAACATTAAATTCGAATATCTACTCGTAAACTTAGTTTTTGTTTTTAAATCGGTGCTTCAAAGTCTATTTTGAAGCTACTGGACCGAGTTCAGGAGAGGGCGAAAAGACTCATAGGTGACAATAGTGTAGCCAACTCTATTGACTCACTGGAGCATCGTCGCAACGTGGGATGTGTTACGCTGTTTTATCTTTACTTCAATGGACTGTGCTCTGATGAGGTACGGGAACATATTCCCGAGATCCGCTCTTACTTACGAGCAACACGTTCCTCATTAAGAGCGCATCCATTTGTGGTCGATATAACAGCGAATCGCACTACGCATTACAGAAATAATTCGTTCTTTGATCGAACGGCTCGTATGTGGAACGAGCTCCCTGCAGATGTCTTTCCTGCCATACCCAGCGTGGAGGGATTCAAGTCGAATATCCATAAGCACTACTCCCGCTATCCTCCTCACCCTATCCTATTTTCCTAGTTCCAGCACAATGCACTGCATAAATAGGGGTCATCCCCTGAGTACTGGTCCAATTGCAAAAAAAAAACCTTAAATCTGTATTAAAATAAACAATAATAAATAAAAAAATAACATCGTGTTGTTTGTTGCTTAGACACCGAATATTTTTTTCTTAAATTCCTTTTTTTTGCATTTTTTTTATTAATGATCTAATGCATCTAAGTACTACAAGATTATTTCTGTAACCATGTTCTTGAGCTCGTATGGTTGTGTTTTATTCGAAATGAAATTCTGAGATACTTGTTACTTGGATTTTTTATTGTTTCACAAACAATTCTGCACGTTCTAACTCTTGATGTTGTTTGTAAGTTTGCTTAGATAAATATTTCTCACAGATTTAAGTTGGTACAAATGTCTGTCTTTCCATCCGTCCGTCCGTGTGGTCATGTGTCTGCCAAGCAGCCAGCAAACGGCATGAGTGTACGAAAAATATTCAATGAATTGAAGATAAATGAATGAATTAAATTTTTTAAGAAGCTTAAAACAAAGAGAAAATAAAAAGGAATTGTAACAAACAACTTTGCATTTTCTTTTGTTTTTACATTACGAATGCAATTAAACGGAAAACTTGAGTTTCCCATACATTTTTAGCGGATAAAGCCATTTTGCTGCGATTTAATTAAAACATTTAAATAAATTTGTTTTATTTATTTTTTCAATTAAGTTTATCATTTTATTTTTTTATTTTTTGGTCGTTGAATAAATTTCTGAACAAAGTAAAACATTTGAGTGTGAGATTTTATTTTTGTGAACTTAAATTTTAGTCTATGACGGATTACTATGACAATCTAGCGAATTGGTAATAACAAGTCATTGGAAACTAAAATATTTTTATTTTATTAAAGTATTTTACCGTCTGGCTTAGTTGAAAGTAACTATCGATGGCCAAAACTTGCTTTCTTAATGACAAAATAAAACTCGATTTCGCAAACACAACGAGGGCGGATGCAAGTATTATGGAGTTTTCTTTTCTGGAAATGGTGTAACATTTTGCTATTTATATAAAAAATGTCTATTGCTTTACACTAGAGCCCCGACTTGCGTCGTCCCGATTTGTGTCGTTTCGATTTGCGTCGCTTTTTAAAAACTGGAAAAATTCGATTTGCGTCGTTGCAATTTCAAGTTGCCTCGTTTTGACCCCGATTTGCATCGTTTTGATTTCGATTTGCGTCGTTTTGATTTCGATTTGAGTCGCTAAAAACGGTTAAATTGTTTACTACAGCATTGTGGATTACCATTTCTAGCATTTGTAGTGCCTGATATAGCATCTTTTCTGTCTTTTAGCATTTTTGCAACTTCTGGCCTATACATTAAGAAGTTTTCAAATTGTGTAAAATATGGGGAATTCCCTTTTCTTTGTTATATATGTAAGTGGTGCTAAGAACAACTGGTTTAAAATTATCACATGAAATTCACTGCATTTCCTCCTCCAAAAATCCTGACTTTGTGTTAACGGATGCAATTATGATAGGTAATGAATTCGGTGAATACTGGTCCAATAATTCGGAAGACTCAAAGTTCTCTAATACCTTCAAATCAAAAAAACAAAGTGTGAACATTGACTTCTCTAGAATATCAGTATGCCCTGACGCCAAAAAAATAGAAACTGAAATTAAATTTATTGAACTTTCTTCAGTTTTAAATAAACTTAAAGGAAAAACACCAGGAATGGATAGAATTTCTTATCCTATGTTAAAAATGTTACCTTCCAACCTGAAAATGAGACTTTTGAATCTATATAATAGAATTTTTACCAACTTTATCCCGCAGTATTTTAAAAATAGTGTAGTCATCCCCATTCTGAAGCCTGGCAATAACAAAACAGCGTTGAGTTCTTATCGCCCCATATCACTTAACTCTTGTTTAGCAAAAGTTCTAGATAAAATAATTGCTAATAGGTTATGGTGGTTTGTAACATCCAACAAACTACTGGATAACCGACAAAATGGCTTCAAGAAGGGGTGCTCTACAATTGATAGTCTACTGTATGTAGATTATCAAATTGCTAACTGCCTCTCAACTCGAAAGCACGTGACCGTTCTGTCATTAGATTTTGAAAGGGCATTTGAAAAGATTGGCATTCATTCTGTACTTGACCAATTATTAGAATGGAAAGTCGGTCATAATATCATCAGGTATGTAGCAAATTTCATGACGAACCGAAAAATAACCGTACGCATCAAAAGACAATATTCCAATATATTTCCTTTACACAATGGTATTCCCCAAGGTTCCCCTCTGTCTGTAATAATCTTCCTAATAGCTTTCAACAAACTTTGTACCATCATCACCTTACATAAAGAAATAGACTTTTGCGCGTACGCCGATGACTTTAACCTTATAATCAAATCGCAACGGAACAGAAGACTTATATTAAATATCGATAGTGTCATAAATGATATAAATAATTGGTGCGAAACTTCGGGTGCTTCACTATCTTCCAATAAATGTAAATACATTCATATTTGCCGGCTTAAAAACTGTAACTGCGAAATTCGTGCGTCAACTATAAACATTTCTAGAGTTGAATCTTTACGATTATTAGGTCTCTTCATAAACAACCGTTACAACTGGACAACACATATTGATAACCTGCAAAAATCTTTATTCCAAAGGTTAAATATAATGAAACTGTTGTCTAACCCTAAATGGAACTCAAGCCCAATTACTCTTATTTCAATAACACGAGCACTTGTTCTTTCAAAGGTAAATTATGGTCTGCAATTTTTCGGCTATGCGCCAAAATCTCAAATAAATAAAATCAACACAATTATAAACGCATGCATTAGAACCTCATTAGGATCATTACGATCAACACGGTTATCAAATTTATGGTACGAATCTAATATAAGATCCCTTGACATACAAAGAGATATTCTCACAACTAAACTTTTTTCTGCTTGCCACAACAATTCTATTAAGTATATTACTAGAAAGTTGCTTCGATCAAAGAAAGTTCCAAAAATCCCTTCCTGTTTATACAGAATGATTCAGCTTTGCAAAAACATAGAAATTCCAACTAACCACTTACAACAAAAGAATAGACCACAACCAGATTGGTTCTTCAATAGTTCATCGATTAATACATCTCTCCACCAGTATGTTAAAAGCAATACAACTGCTTCTGAATACTACAAATTATTTGCAAGCTTAAAACAAGAGCTCTTAGACCATGAATTCCTATTCACAGACGGATCAAAAACCGCGTCCGGTGTTACATACAGTATAACTTCGGATAATAATATTCTAGAAATTTGCCATCTTCCTAACTACAGCTCAGTTTTCTCAGCAGAAATTATTGCAATTTACCAGGCTTTGAAGAAAATAGAAAACAAAAGTGGAAAATTTGTAATTTGTTCTGATTCCCTCTCTTCATTGTATTCGGTTGCCAACATTTCAAACACTACAGTATACGCATTAAATATAAGAAATATTTTAATCAAAAGATTTCCGGACATAAAATTAGTATGGGTTCCTGGACACAGCGGGATTCGCGGCAATGAATTTGCCGACAATGCTGCAAAAAGTGCAGAAAAACAGCCATTAATCTTTGCTATTAACCTTAATCAAAAGGACATAAAAGAATATATTGTGCAGCATTATACTTCCAAGGACAGGGAAAACATGTTTAATAACTGCTCAATCTGGTATCGAATGATTAACAAGGATAAAAATACAATAACCGACTATATGAAAGACTATGACAAATATATAACAAGGCTGGATTTTATCAAATATATTAGATTCCGACTAGGCCATTCTAATTTAACACACGGAAGCCTATTTGGCACTGACTTTAATCCATTTTGCAGCTGTAATATTACGTACCCAACAACCCCAAAACATTTCCTTACCGATTGCCAAGATACCAGTAATGCAAGAATCTCAATTTTCCAAAACTTTGATCCTTTATCCATTTTAACCCACCCTACTAAACAAAATATAATACTATTAACCAAATTCCTAAAAACATCAAAGCTGTATAATGAAATTTAAGTAGACACATACATATGTATAAGAGAAACAATAAGTATTATATGAATAATTGTAAATATGTACCTATAAATATATTATATATGTATATATTTGTAACAATATAATAATGTAAAGTTCTATCCTAAACATTTGTGAGCTGAAGGCCTGCGATGCTATTGCTCTTTTTTTTCTAATTTATCTTATAATTTTTTTTATTGTTTTATTTCTTTATAATAATTATAAGCATGTGTTGAAGTAAATGAAATAAATAAAAATATATTCATACTTGTTTTTTTATCAAAAAAAATTTTTTTTTTTGCTTTTTTTGAATATTTTTCCCAATAAATTAAATTTCAGTGCATTTATATAGAAAAAGGTGATTCGATTTGCGTCGCGTTTCTCCGGTCCCCATTAACGACGCAAGTCGGGGCTCTAGTGTATTTTAAAAAATGTAAACCTCTTGCAAAAAAATGTGTGCCCCTTCGTTATAATTTGTGTACATCACAGAATGCTTAATTATACTTCATTCACTTGAAAGGGCAAATAATGTTACACTTTTTTTTAGAAAATAAAATTTCATTAATGCATTTACATTTAATACAGTCAATCGGTAGGAGTTTACTATACTCTTACTTGACAGCTAAATTAAGAAATATTTGAAGTTTTTGGCAAATTGGTGTAAGGACACGTGTATCCTGCATACCGTCAATTGCAAAAATTTCAAAATTTTTTGAATTTTAGCTCATGACTAATTTCATTTGATTCAATTCTGGCTCCTATCTATACCATGTATCTAATATTAAACTTTAAGTACATTTATGATTAGGATACAGCAAAAAGGTACAAATATTTCTAACATTATAATCTTCAGGTCTGCCCATAAGTTCGCCTAGTTGGGTACAAGACCCCTTTTATTGCATTTATAAACAAAACACAGCTAAATTTTATTTCTAAAACTGTTTTGGTTTCTATATACGATTCCTAATATACGATTTCATAACATTTGCTACAAGGACTATCAATATCTCATATATCCTTAATTTTAGAAATAAAATTTTTATGATTACAATCAATTAAATGTTTCTAAATATTTTGAAATTCTGTCTCTAGTTTCATTTCCGGCAAGGTATGAAAGTTTTCCAATATATCCCTTGTGTTAAAAATTTAAACTCCCTTCCTTTGGTTTCGGTGATGGTGCTTTTTACTTAAAAAATTGTGTTTAATCAGCAAATTTACGAGATTCAACGAGATTGTCTACTTTAAATGGCTGCCACAAACAAACTAATAGACGCAGATTTCTCAAAATGCGGCAGTAGTAATACATAATTGATAAAAAGTAAAGCAGTGGTGCACTGAATATCACTACGCTGGAAATACAAAATGTACAGACCGGGGTTATCATTGTCCAATCCATGCAACAGGCATGGATGTCTCCTTAAAACAGACCCAAAAAAAAAACCAAAAGAAAAATTGTTAGTTCGCTGTACCGAACTTTTAATTTAATTGTAAAGGTTATCGGTTCAATACCCATCAAAGACTTTGACCTATTTCACTGTTACGAGTGAAGGTCTTTGTTGCTAGTTACTAGTTGTATTTTTAATCTCATTAAATAAATAAAATGAATAAATTTTTTTAATCGCATACTGCTCACGCTATTCACCTTGAAATAAGCAACAATTAAACAAATTTCAATTGCATATAAATATTAGCAGATAATTAATTTTACAAAGCAAAACAATTTCTCTCCCCAAGCAACCGCATATTGACCTCTGAGTTTAATACGAAATCTAATGCACTTAAATTACAAAAAACATAGTTGTTTAAAGGAAAACTGTTGGTATTACAAGTATTTGACCACATTATTATTTGTAATTTTCAAATATTAAACCACAGAAACACAAAAGACACCGCGCATTTTACAAGCTGTTTAATAAATACCAACTCCTTGCGGCAATGTGGCAAGTAAATTGTTAGTACTCGTAGTACAACTGCATCGACAACAAAAACTACCATTTACTTCTAACTACAACTTGCAACAACTGCTTTAGTTGTTGTTTTATATTTCCATTATTCATTTAACGGTGCATACATAGAGAATTTCTGTCTATATATCTAACGATTTCATATTCAAAATCAGCAACACACAAACAACTGCCTCTAGCGAACCGCATCTCTCTATAAACCTTAAAATTATAATCATTAAGACGATAATCACGATGTTGGTGGTTGTCATCAGCGGCAACATCATTATCGTCATTATCGTCATCGTTGTAGGCAGTTGAGGTGTCGTAATGTTCTGGTCGTTGCGCTTCAGGTGCCAAAATAAAAAAAGCAACGTCTGAATAAAAAATTGTGTTTAAATATGAAATCTGCATTTTTCATTTTTTTTTCTTATATAAAATTTAAACACTTGACTCAGCATTGTAAAATTTTTTCAAGTGTAACGGGTTTCAAATTGTAAATATTTTTTTTAATTCTTTTATTTCTATTGAAATAGAAAAATACAAGAAATCGACATAAGCATATACTCGTACAGCTTTTTTTAGTTAAACATTAAATAGTTTTCATTCTAGATAAAGACACAAACATAACAAAACAACATGATTTTGTAACTAGAAACTATTTGTTGCAACCCTGTCTTACTCGTTAGAAAGGAAAGAGACTCTTAGCGGACGCCTGGTTTAAACAAGCAAATTATGGCAACACACAGGACAAATCACTTCGAAAAAAAAAATAAAAGAAAAAAAATATATGCAGGATTTTCAAATAAGGGCGAATCGATGTGTGGACCTTCAAACTATAAAAATCCATGGCCGAAATGGGTTCTCATTAGTTAAAACTTTTAAGTACATGGAGTCGTCTTTAACCGTGAAACACATTATTTTTACAAACGTCTATCTTAAAGGGCGATCTCAACCTTCACAAAATTCACGAGGTTTCTGTGCCGATTTTAAGCAGCCGTCTCACCATTTCAGTATGCAGAGAGAGCAAACCCTATTCGTAATGATGCAGTAAATACTTTAGGTTAGGTTAGGCTAGGTTGAATGGTGGGGTGTGATAGCCCATGTCATACGACATACACTTAAGCCAGTGAAGGCTTGTTGTGCGCTCCCTTTAATTATCAAACACAACTGCCAGAGTTCTGCGGCAGGATTCGAACCTGGGACCTTCGCACTACGAGTCTAGTACACTACCTACTAGTCTACGAAGGTCAGTCTAAGTCTTAGCAAATACTTTAAATGAAAATAAAAGGAATACATCAGAGCTCTACGGCTGACGAGGATATTCCCATCAACAAATAGAGATCAATAGACAAAGCGCATAACAAATCTAAACTGAATTATAAATTATGTAACTGTTCCCAATTAAGATTTATGATTTAAGAACTGGAGCCAAATTACGCCATTCGATATTCAACGAAAATATTCTTGATATTTCCCACGACTTGGAATGCTGTAATTTCATTCACCCTCATTTATTTCGACACGACTGAATTACATGGACTTCTCCTCTTCTCTTCCTGACACACGGCAAGTGGCATAGTGGAAGTTTGTTGCAGCTTTTCGACTTTTCTTAGTTCGCAGATCTATGGCAATGTAAAATCTGTATCTATTTTCTATACTGCGGCGGAAGCGGCGACAGTCAAATTCCATATATGAAATTTTATAATATATATAATATTACCTTAATATATCGCTGGGCTACACTTGGTACACTCGGAAGTAAAAAGGATAACTGTGATGCCCAGATAACTAACTACATCCTCATATTTCTATCAAAGTCTGAAAATTTAACTTTTCAGAACCAACCGGAACTTTTTACAAAGCCTATAAGATCAGTCAATGACACTTATATTTTAAGCTGGCCAGTAATTAAGGCTCAAAATTTCTGAAAATCCTTAACAGAGGCAACAATATCTGAAGATTAGCAACATTTACGACGTTTCAACTGCAACTAAAAAGTCGAAGTTTTTGAAAAAGATCGAAATTAATTGAATAATAATTTTTAAAGAATCGGTTAAAAGTAATGATACAGATTTTTAGTTTAAAATACTCAGTTTGTAAAATGCACTGAGAATTGCATTAAAAAAATATTCACTACCCAATAAAAAAAATTTAGAAATATGTAAATCCACAATTTGTCATCCGGAAGTGCCATAGTGAAAATTGGAAGAATTTTCAATTATCTTCCAACATGGTCTTGTCGTTGCAAGATGTTTTCCTTTTTGGATGCCAAAAAAAATATTTCTTAGAAGTAATTAAAAATATATATTTTTAATAATAAATTTTTATATTTTTGTTGACTGGATTTGAGCTCAATCTTACGAATATTATTTCATGATGACGTTTACTATCTCAGCCATGTGAACATATGAAACAGTAACAGCATTAAGTTAATATATGAGAATAAAAGTAAAAAGTTAAGTAGTTAAAAAGAGCTTCCTAGGAAGTAATGAAATGCAGCGATTGCGATGTGGAAAAAATGCTACTTAGCATTAGATTTTCACAAGGACTTATACTTACATCTGACATAACTTCTGATTTTATGAAAAAAAAAACATTTTCTGTCATTAATATTTTAATGACTTCTTTATTATTAAACAATTTGAAGCCGTCTCATACTTTTTGTCCTCTTTTTTATGTTTTTCCACCAATATAAATTTTTTCTATATGAAAAAACAACTGACGTTAGATGCTTTCTCAGACTGAAATAGAAATTTTGTCATCTGACTTTGTATCTGCCTCTTACTGAAGCAGAGTTTGAAAGCTTTCACACGACATGTGTTGATTGTGGAGTCTTCGGCTTTGTCGAAGCGTAAACTAATTTTTAATTCCGTTGCAAAGGTAGGGCGTGACTATATTATTCGAAAGTCTTGTAAGTGAGATAGATGTAAGTGGATGCACGATTTCAGACCCATAAATTAGCGCACTGTAAGCCAATCGACTGGGGCATCCAAAACATATGGCAGTAGTATAATTAAATTGTCAATTTGATACGTAGCTTATTCTTATATTTAAATTTTAATTAAAAAGAAGAAGAACGTTATACCCGCATAAAATTCGTGCTCGTCGCATGATATATTCCCACTGATAACAGATGGAAGTCGTTCTCAAGAAACAACATTTTCCTTGCTTCCGAATGTCCAATAGTGTATTTCTTTAACGTCCTACGAAGTCAATTTGAAAAAATTATGATTAAAATATGAATTACTTGCACAAATCTATGAAACTCGAATTTAATACACTTTCGATTTCATTTTCTTTAAATCTACATGAACACAGTATTTCTCTTCAAACATAAGGGATAAAGCACATGCAAATTTGAATACCTCTCAGATGTGAACTTTATAAACAGTAGTAAATAATTGACCCTAATTTAATATAAAGTTATTTTCTTTGCAAAAAAAAAACATCAAAAGTTTACTTTGTTAAACGTAATGAAGACAGCTTCCAAATCGGTGAATAAGAATCAAAAAAGAGAACATCCTGCAATGATGAAATTATGATAAATTTATAGAAAGAAATCCAAATTTGCACTACCTCCGCATCATAATCTCAAAATTTTCATGACTTTTTTGGAAGTTATTTTCTTAATGGCTTATAATAGCTGTAAGTGGCATATTAAAAATGCTACAGAAGATTGAGACCTACTATTACAACTTGTCTTTAAAGTAATATTTCACAGGCATTAAACACATTTCTTATTTCTGAATTTTCGGGTACGAAAAACACGTCGTAATTAAGTCTAGTTCTTTCAGCTCTTTTGCGCAGTTATACGTAAAATTAAATTAAAGTTTTACTTTTTATAATTTTCAACATACATACATTTTGGATTTAAATTCCAACATATAATAATAATTATTTTAAAAAATTAATGTGTTGTTTAGTGTCTTCTTTTTCCAATTTCAAATGTAATTTGCATTTGTATTATTTTTATCTTATTACGTTTTTATATGAAAATAAAATAGACCGCCAAAGATGTTTATCTCTTGACAGCAATAATGGCAATTTTATGTTAGATTTTTTTATTCACACAGCACAGTGCTTCGAAATCAATTAAATTCTTCTTGAAAAGTTTTTTATTTTGATTACAAAAAATTATGTCTGCCTGATTAAGTACATACATACGAATAGTTTTAACAGCTTCCAAACATAATACTCCTATTCATAATCATATGCAAATGGCATTGCATCATAGTGCTTGTAAAATACTATAGTATATTTTCAATCTCAACAAAATATGCCTAATACAGAATTTGCACTTACAAGTTTGCACGATCTACATCTTTGAAAACATGCAAGACTTGAAACCATGATTTTTGTTTACTCTGCTTATGAAAAACATAATTGCCAACTGACAGCTGACATTATCAATAAGAAAATATAGACAAAAGATGAAAAGCTCTGAAAATAGTGACAACGAAAATCATACATGGCTTTTAAGCAACAACTATGGTAAATCAAGCCATCTAATGGAAAACATTTATCATTTATCACTTGCTACACTTTTGTAAATATGCAATACCCAAGTCCAATAGTTTATGTCTACTCTAGGCATATACAACATGCCTTAATTACAAATCGACAGCTGGCAATAAGGAATGGAAAACGGATAAAAAGACAATATATAAATTTAAAAAAAGTTGTGAATTTCGACTTTTGTAACAATTATTGCAAATATAGCACGAAAACAACATTCACAATTGACGTAAAATATTTACAATTACCCAAAGATGCAACCTTACATGCACAAGATTGTGAAATGGACTAATAAAAGCTGTGAAAATATTTTTGGTGATCTCAAGCTCGAGTCTTAGCAAACTTCATTAGAAAATGATGATATTTATTTTTTACATTTTCACTTCCTTTTGCAATCACGCAAAGCATAGAAAAATAAATAAATAGAGGTTAAACAATTTTATTTGTAATTATAGATATTTCGATATTTTTTAATTAAAAAAAACATAACTTTCCTGAAGATGATAATCAATGAGTATGGAAATATCGATAATTACAAATAAAATTGTTTAACCACTAAAAAGACCTTGAGCTTAAATAATATTTTAATCAAAAAGTTTAAAAAAATTTAGAGATATTATTATAAATAAAAATAATTCTCTAATTCCAAAATTTTAGACCTAGTCTGAATTTCGACTCTCTCTAGTATTTTTATTAACTATACATATTCTTCATTTATTTGCGCGCTATATGATGCATAAAGCAGTACGACACTACTTACGGTTGCAAAGTTATAGCCCTCCAAAGTTTGATATACCGGGAATTTTTTTGAAAAATTTAATACTCCATAAATTTGGAATGCGTCACCAGATTAAAATAAAATTCGTAACGTTGAAAGGCATTGGATCTACTCCTTCTCTATTTATTAATTTAATCTCTTTACACCTTGAAAAAGAAAGTTTCAATGGGTTCAAAGGAATTGTTTAAATGGCCAATTAAATTTTTTTTAAATAAACTGTTAATATTTATTTTGAAATTTCGAATGCGGTATCTGTCTGATTCAGATTTCTAAAGAAAAATGTGTTTCTAACACTTTTCCAACAACGACGTTTCAAATTACAACAAACTATTTTGTCGAATCTGAAACATAAACTCGAAATTTCAATAGTTTGCATGAAAAAATGTTAACCAAACATTAAAAAAGTCCCATTGAAGCCCCGATTTTTAATTTTCTGTATAAAATATTGAGAGATACGTATTCAGTTTATGTGAGAATCAAGAACCTATTTCTTATTTCAGAAGTACTTGCAACAAAAATGTAAATTTGCCATGAACTGTTTTCTACAAATTGCTTGAAATGTCCAACTTTGTACGGCTATAATTTCGAAATCAAAAGCGATATCGCATTAGTTTATGCATCGTATAAGGCTCAGCAGGCATTATAAATTAAAAAACAAAATTGCAAAAAAATTTAAAATTTTCTATTTTATTTTTAGGTAAAAACACTGTAATGGCCCTATTTACAAAACCCCGGCGAAAAATATTCAAACTGATGGTTTTGTGCCACAAAGAGAAGGCAATATGAATTATTCCCAACACATTTTTCAACGATACTATTTTTAATTGATTTTTGTTTGTGTAGCGAAGTTTTGATATATGTAGTTTAAAAAAAGATTTTAAGTTGTGGAATTTCTTTATTAACGTATTTAAATACAATTGTTTCAAAATAGGCCTAAGCCATTACACTGTGCCTTGAGTAAAGATAATGTTTTAAGTTTTTTTTGTTCTTTATTTTCTTAAGCACTCTATTCTAAATAAATAATTGTTTGAAAGAAGACAAGACTCTGACAAACACAAAATCGTTTTACATCTCGCTAAACAGGTGTGGCTGTTGTCTAAACTTGAGCTGGCGAAAAAATAACTTGAAAAAAAATTAAACCATATCGAATTTTTAACATGTACTCGTAGTATTCTATGTGCAATTTTTTTTTCTTTTCTTTTTGGTACAGTTCATTATATTGACAGTTGTGTCTGGCAACAAATAAGGCGGCATATTAAACGTGCAAAATGTGTACTCAGTCAGCGACATTAACGTTCTACACAAGAATAAAATTTTGAGGTCTATTTATTTTTAAGTTTTTAAGCACTATTATTTTAAAATTTGGTGGGTAAGTTAATGTTTTCAAACTGTTTATAAAAACAGTCAGTAATAGTAGTGGATTTATTAATGGAAGTTTTAATGGACATTTTTTTAAACTAATCAGTTCCATTTTATTCCCAATTCAAATTATGAAATTATTTTTCGATTAACTAATTGTAACCCTCTGCCGATAGTTGTTGTGAAACTTTATAAGCCCAACGTTTGTTTTGGCTATAAGAATACAAAATCTCAGCTGTTATGGTATTGCAATTTTTTACAACACCAGTTTGTATTGCAAATTTGCTCGACTGTATGTAGTCGATCACCGTTTCTTGTTATTTTTTAGGAACTGTAGCATCACTGCTGGATTTGCTAGAGCTGTAAGGTTTATAAGAGTAGGTGGCAATGAAGAGGCATTTCTTCTTATTTTAAATTTAAATATAGTGCACATCTAGTTCAGTGCTTCAATTGTAATAAATGTAAATAATGTTATTTTACTAATTCTAATCATTGGAATTTATCTTATCTTTATTGCAGGCTTCCTAAGCATTTGCCAGTTTTAAACATCCCATAATGAAAGTTTTAAATTTACTTTAAATCTATGTTTATATTAAACATTCCCAATATTTATAATTGTAGTATATAAAACATTGTTCTTATTTAACATTTTGTACTATAGAAAATAATATTTTGACCTCCTTTGTGTATTGTTAGCGTTTCGTGTTCTTTAAAATATTTAATGCGTTTAATAGACAAGTAATGATTTAGTAATTAAGTTCTTTTTCCCCTGCTTTATTTAATGTATTTCCTGCATGTCGTTTAAACAAAATTTGTTGCCACAATTCACTTTAAATTGCCATATCAATGCCAATAAAATAGCCAGCAAGTCAATAATAATTAAAAAGGGCACTGGAGCGATGCACATTTTTCCCATGATCACGTTGCCATTTGAAACAAAATTAAACTCTGAAGCAAAATAATGTATTACAAATGAAACATACAACTTTTTAGTTCGTTTTCAGAGTACTAGGAAATGTCCTTAGCAAGTAATTTTTAAATATACTCCTTCTACTGCTTTTGTAGTGAAAGTTTCCTCATTTTTCCACCCCTTAGCGCTTTACACTTATTCTCATGTGTCGCAGCATGAAAATTAATAATAATTGTTTTAAATGCTGTTTAATTACATTTTACAATTTTAAACAAATAATTGCTTTAATTCACCGCTGTCATTGCAATAACAATTTTAGTATCTGGAACTCAAAAACTGTTATTACTACCTTTTGCGCCAAATAAATTCGACTACTGTAACATTCTCTTATTTCAATTTCGAAATGCTTTTGTTTAAAATTCAAACATGGTATGAGTAGAATGCAACACACGCATTTCATATGCACAAATTGAATTTTTATTCAGCAACGACCACATAAATTTGAATTTTTAGTTCATGTCAATAATGACTTGTAGTTTATGCCAGTATTTACGCAAGTAAACTAACAATTAATAATTGAAAACTTCAACAAGTGCAAGTAAATTAAAATTACAAAACAATATTTATGTACGAGTATGTTGCACAAACTCAATTTTCAATTTATGATATGTTTCTTTAACCGACTTAAAAAAAATTTATATTGCATTTTGTTATTATTATTTTTTTTTTTTAATTCATATTGGAATAATAATTTTATGGAATGGGAGGCAAAAAATTCTGATGAAGTGTTCACACAAAAAAAAAAAAATTGTAACAGTTGCATAATCAGTTTATACAAAAATGTATTTGTAGCTCTAATTTAAATAATGTAAACCCCGTATAGGATTGTGTGCTCCTTCTCAAGAAATTTGCGCTCATTAAAGAACACTAAAATCCTTTTTAAATTGAACACAGTTTTTTAATATTTAGAATAAAGAACACTACCGTTTTTGCCCATCAGGCTCCTATCCTGTGCACTGGCATAGCTAAAGGACCGAAACTATCACAAGATATGAATGTTACAACAATAAATATTAAAATTAAAAGCAAATTATAAAATCAAAGGGTTTGTTCCAGCAAGTAACCATACGTTGACAGTGATGTGTCTTGTGAACATTAATCATTCAACACATTAATTTTATTACAATGAATTCATATACGTACGCTCTCGTTTACGAGTCAATTTATTTTGATTTATATGCCACAACAACTTAACATTATGACCCAAGCCCAAGTCTTGAACATTTGAGAAATGCATAATATATTCTCAATTCTCAATTTTGGCTATTATGATAGAAAGCTTATCTACTTGCTATACCCTTGCAAAAATACAACACTTTAAACCCATAATTTATATTTACTTTCCATATACAAACTGACAGCTGACAGTAAGAAAATAAAATATTAAAAAATATAAGGGAAATAAAGGAACCTATTACGAAAGCTCTATTTATCGTCGGCACTTCTCAGCTGATTATTTTTGTTTACATTTCGACATGTCAAAATTATACATATATATTTTCTTATGTATTTGTATCTGTACATTTCTTTGTTTAAAAAATCTTTAAAAATATTCATAAATTATTTTGTATTGGTACCAGAATAATCAACATGAAATTATAAAACGATTTTACAATACGATTTTTTTTCTTCATAATTTTCATATGGAAAGAATGTGATTAAATTTTTATGCAATTGATGAAATTATTTTCTTTTTTGACAACTGTTTACATGGATCTTTATTACTACGTTTATACGCACGTCTTATTTGCAAATAAAAAAGAAGAATGTTGCCGTATAACTTTTTTATTGTAACTTATTAACTCACTTAAACAAGTCGTGAATAACGACACTATTTGCAAATAAAAAGACGTTGCCACTTCATGAACGTTTTTTGTGTTTTACTCACCAAACAATCATATTTTCGTCACATGGCATCACTAATAATAATATAAGTTCTGTATGCAATTACCCGTATAAACAGTGAATTAGTTATTTGCAAATAGTTCTATTTGCAAATAAGACGTGCGTATAAACGTGGTATATATCAAGTTGTAATAAACTTGCAATATCTATCAAAAACAAAAGGATATATACATACATACGGTATTCATAGGAACTTGGCGTAATAACAACGACATATTTTACATATATTATAAGCTATGATTTTTGGTTAAAAAATATATGCTCTATTGCTTGATTTAAAAAAAAGGATATCTGAGAGGTGTTCATATACCTCCTGCATTTTCAAAAGTGTTGGGCACAAATCACAAGCCATGTTTTGTAACTTTTAATAAATTTTTGTCATTCTTGGTGCCTTACTCTATTTTTCCACATGGGATATATAAAACTTATCCATTTCCTAGCGGGGATTTATTCTAAAAATACATGTTTTTCATAATTCGATCATAAAAAGAAGATGATACTCGATGATTACCACAATATCGATAAGAAATTAAAAAAATTAAAAGAGACCTTAAGCTTAAAAATAAATTAACTTTATTAATCATACACATTTTCTTTTAAATCTTTTTCTGCTATTTTTTAGATTTTTTTCGACGGCAAAGCACTGTACACTGCGTTGTATAGAAGCAAAATACACGTCAGGGATGGCATTGGTAGATGGTGTAAATTTGATTCCTTTTACAACTTTCAAATGATATAAGATAAAATATACATACATAAATTTATTTCACTCATTACTCTTTTAGTAACTTTGGCTTGATACTAGAATTTTGATTTGATTTCATAATTTCGACATTTCATTTTACTAAAATGGCTCAGTAGATTTTAGAGTTTTAATTTGAATATCAAATTTTTCGTTTAAAACATAATTTTTTTGCAATTGTTTTAAAATTAAATACTACATCATTTTTAATTTTACTTGTTGCGAAAAAAAAACTGCATTTTTCATCAGTTATAAAGCAGGCACTAGTAAAAGGCAAATAACAGCTTTTAACTTAAGATCTAGCTCAGTTGATCACATTTCAAACAGTGCAGCGATTTTGCCATCCCTGATACACGATGTTGCAATCAGCTGTTTTTGGCAAATGGGCGTATTTTACACAAACAAAATGTGTTAATGTTAATGGCTAATGTTTGCAATCCCATATATTTGCAATATTAAATGCATAAGATTAACTGAATATCATCTTTGCTCTTTGAGGGTAGATAAAAAAATTACAACTTTTTGGATCCATTTATGTACATATACCCATATTACATGAATTTGTTGTCCTTGAAAATGCAATGAAAGGTAAAAATATATTTGGAAATTTCTGTATACATTTGGTACTTGCTAGGCGTATAGTAAATTTGCAACTAATTTAGTGTTGAATAGAATTTTGTTAAATATTCTGTGGACTATTTTAGTAATTGAAAGAGCAAAATGTAGATTTTATTATATGATATTTTACAAAAAACATTAAATACAAAAATATAACTGATTTCTATTAACAAAAAAAAAACTTTATGTCAGAACAGCTGGGCAGCTTTTGTCTCCTGTCCAAAAAGAAATGTTTGTGCAATACTTCATTTATGTTTTCTATTAAATATTTTAGATTAGTTTTCCTCTCTGCTATTAATTTTCAATATGCTGATGAAAATATTACATGTCAATAATACAGGTGCCCTTGAGTCGAGCATAAATATTAACAATTGTAATAAAAATATCATATAAACAAGAATAAATAGAAACATTTTTATCGTATGTCTGTTTTATTATGGCTTTAAAAGCTTATTATGAAAATGCATATTTGTGGTAAATTAAATCAAGCGCACATGTTGCATATTTTGGTTATTTATGAAACGTTCCCAACCACATTTAAAACAATTAAATTTATATTGTCATTTTTGCGACAAGCAGTTTTGGAATGAAATAATATTTCATGATTAGATGATACTTGCAAATAAATTTATATGCATATGCCTACATATTTGCGATTTATAATGAATAAAATAATTTTCTACAGTAGTGGCTAAAATATTAGACAACCTAGAGCGCTTTTTCGCGGATTTAAACTCTTGATTAGAGATTTACAACTTTATTAGAGATTCACAACTGGATCGGAGTTTCTGTTTAGTTTGCTTTGAGTATTTCGCACATTTTATATGATTTGGTATGTACTTTTTAGTTTACCCTCGTAACAATATTTCACAATAATAACAAATTAATTGTACATAAATAATCAATACATTAGCGGAATTAATATTGACTGTAAACAGTGTTACCAGAAGTTTATATGATAGATTTTTTTAAGAAATATGCTAAAATGTGAGGCCCTATGCGCCTTATAGGAGCCAAAGGAACCAATATATTATATATGCTATTAAAAAGTGATAACAAAATTATAATAAAAAAGTGTTTGGTTGGCGTAAGTACATAATATGTATATGTATATGAAATATTATTCAATATTTAAGCATTTCGGTGTAAAAAGTTACGTTGTAACGAAATCAGCGGGATCCGCTATAGCAAAAGTTCATTATAACCGGAATAAGTAGACTTTTATTTCATTTATTTCAATGTTTTTTTTATGTTTACGCAACATATTATATATCTTTTTACAAATCTCATTTACTTTCAATTATTTTAGACTGCTTATTTATTATTATCTTAACGGTTTCGGAAATTAGGTCAAAAATTATGCGACTTTGTTTAGTTCGTAAAAATTTACAATCATTTTGTTTTATTTGGGACTCGATGATTTGATTTCGGTGTAAGCGAGAATTCGCTATAACCGAAGTGATAGTTTTTTCTTTTTTGTTATATTTGTACAAAATGGTTGGGACTGGGAAAGTTGTTCGTTATAGGCGATAATTCGTTATAACTAATACTGAATTAGTAGACTAAGTTTTAGCCGAACTCCACTGTATAATAAATCTATCAAGACGTTTATGAAATCAAGAGTATTTATCCAAATGGTCTTAAATTGTTCTTTAGCGTGTGTTATTTTGTTTAAGAAAACCAGGCACTTCATGAGACTATATTCTGAATTTCGGTTATAGTGTGATTATTTTTGATAGCAGATACACAATATGATTAAAAAATCAATTTCGAATTTTTTTTATGATACGTTGTTTGGCATTTCAGATGACGATATGTACGTATATATATATATATATATATATATATATATATATATATATATATATTTTACTTTATCTACTATTAGCTGTTAAAGACTTGCCTCTGACAGCCGCTTATTCCAGCATTTTAATTGCCTTTCCTTATTTTATTACGCATAATTATATCGTTTAAAATGTTCACTTCTGATTATTTACATGTTTTTCTTCAAGTTAAGAGGTGCCAAATAACAAGGGGCCAAAAATGGCTTTGTTTCTTCATTAAACGTTTAGTGGGAAGGGATCGTGTGAGAATTTCTCATTTAAAAAATTAATTTATAAAAAACGACTGGATTTCTAAGAACTCAACTCAAGAAAATTTTCTACATTTCGCTTGTTAATGGCAAAATTATCTACTAAATGTTGATTTGTGATACAATATAATGAGGTGATCGCATTAATAAAGGTAATAAAAATATTTTGTAAAATAATTATTCTATCTTGCTGGCAAATAAGAATATAAAGGCTTATTAAGAGTCATTTTAAAATTAATACATAAGTGTTTCTTCCCCGCATGTAAGAATACTTTTTGTATAGAAATTTAATTTACAAAATAAAAAAACATGGTTGACATGTCAGTTCATCCCAGTAAATTCCGGCTAATTCAAATTAAATGGATTTGAAAATTATAAAATTTTTAGTGTAAATTAATACAGTGGAGGCTCATAAAAGTTAAGACGCGCAAAAGTTAAGAATACGGAAAAGTTAAGCAGCTTTCTGTCACCATACGGAACTCTAAAAAGTTAAGTGCTTCTTAACTTTTTTGAGTAATTTTTGTTTTTATTTAATTTTTTCTATTTTTAACATCATTTTGAATTCTTATATGTATGTCGATTGTTGCATTAATATATGTAGTACTATATAAGTACATGGGTAGCATAAAAAAATTCAACACACTCGTCAGTTACATTCGTACGTAATGTTTCATACTTTTTTTGCATCAGTTATTAGTTTTCTTTTGATCGTAACAATGTCAGCAGCACGTAAGCAAAAAAGGTTATCAGTTGCCGAAAAATGCAAGATTTTAAAAAAATTAGATGAAGGCGTTTTGGATAATCGATTGGCCATTAATTTTCATGATTCTGAATCTTCAATTTCTAAAATTAAAAGAAACAAAGCAAACATTTATGCTGCAGTGTCAGGTACATGTGACGAAATTGAGAGAAAGACTTTACATAAGGCAGAATTCGTAGATTTGGAGAAGCAGCTGTACAAATGGTTCTTATATCAACGTGAAAGAAACTGTCCACTAAGTGGTCCTATTTTAAAAGCTAAAAATTAATACATTTGCATACATACATATATACATGTGTATTAAATACATATTAATAATATATATACAATGTATAAATACATGTATAAACACATGCATTTTTCATATCACGGAAAAGTTAAGAATTCGGAAAAGTTAAGCACCCTCAAAACAAACTACTTAACTTTTTCGAGCCTCTACTGTATTGCATTAAACTTGAACTAATCGTCACAAAGTGAACAAAAACTGATAGAGATATCAAAACGATATCTTTTGAACCAACTATCCGATAAAATTCGGCGCAATCGTAAAAATCAAAAAAACCCCATTTCATAAAAATTTTTGCAGTTATTAAAAACATGCTGTTTTAGAAATTTGCTGACAACGATTTCTTTCAATCAGTCAAAGAGTAAAGGTGGATTCACCCCTTCGTTCGGGACGAAATTTTTGTTGTGAGACAACTTTAGTTTACTGAGAGTTTGCTAACAAACGATTCACCCACTTCGAACTAATGCTCTGGAGAAACAAAGCTACCATATGGAACAACTCTTTAAATAATGTGTGTTACTTTTACAAGCAGGCAGCACAGTGGCAGATGATTGCAATTTGCTGTATTCTAAATTAAAGAAGTTTTTATAAAACAAAAATATATAAATGAATAAAAGTCCAGTGCATGTTCTAATAGCTATTGAGTTTAATAAATATAAAAAATTTACAAATATACTTGTATATTATTATATGTACATATGTATATTATTATATTATGTATTATATGTATATTATTAGATGTACATATAATATGATGTGGCAGCTCAGTTCAATTTTGCATAAAAAATGTATGTAGCTGGCAGCACAGTTCAATTCGTTCGGAACGAAAATTAAAATTAAACCAATTCAAGCTAAAATTGTACCGCACAAAATTTACTCTCTTCCCTCTCTCTCTCAAAAATAGAGACATCAAACTACATATAAAAGCGTTCCGCACGAAAATTTCATTCAGAACGAATGGGTGAATCCACCTTAACTCTTTCGACAGTTTACCAAGTTTTGAAAAACTTTCAGATTTTTATTGAAAAAAAATTTTTTTCTAAAAATTTAAACACAATAATATCTCTCGATCTACTTTAATTCATACAGTTTATTTTCAGTTAAGAAAAAAGATTATGAAATTTTAGGATTGCTTTTTTCAAAATCGCAATAATAACCACGTCATTTCGAGTAATACTTAATTTGGCAGCTTGTTGGAAGCTTTATTGCGGCAAGTTAAGCCATTCAAGAATTAAAGGATATTCAATTACACAAAACAAATACAGTCAGAATTGTTTCCTGGGATTTCAAAACGCCAATATATGGTAAGAACTTGATTTTTGAAAATTTCGTTCAAATTATTAACATCCCATTTTTTGATAGAGGAAAATCAAAAAATTATCAAAATAAATTTCAGAAAAAAATAAAACTTATAAAAATGTATGTTATTAGCATGAAAGTGAATAGAAATTTTCTTTGGACTAGAGAAATATATACTTAAAATCTCAGACGTTGCATCCAAGTATGCTCGCAACTGCAATGTATGGACTGATGCTTCAATGTCAATATGGAACTACACGGAGGTAGTGGAAATTCGGATCATTTCCAATAATTTTAACATAGTCTTGTCTTTTTAGGAGCTTCGCTTTGATAAAGATCATTCAATGATTCGGATTCTTCAAGATCTTGGTAAAAGCAAATCCATACAAATATTTTTAAACTATTTTATATTAAATAAGGACATGTTATTTAGAATAGACTTTACATCTAGAAAGGGTACAAGCTTGAAAACAGCAACGACTTTTGAGAAATTTGCAACTTATAATTGAAAAAATTTAATGTTTCTTATGTATTTAAAGAAGTAAGTAATATTTTTCATTAAAATATTTTAACAATCAAAAGCAGACTTTCACAGATTTGTGAAAGTAGTTCGAATTTTTAATTGAGATTTCTTTTATTTGATATCCTAGGTATTTGAAAAAATGCTTTAATAAAATTTTTTAAGTCATGAAAATTTGATTCCCTTGGGATTTATCGTTATTAAGGCTCGTACTATAATAATGGCATATTAATTTTAATTAAATCAAATCCTTTATCCTTTATATTATACAAAACTTTGAATAGATTTTTAAACAGATCAATTTGTATTAAATTATTTCCGAATTGTGAGTCAAAATCATATCAGACATCTTGTTTGATAAAAATTTGACCTGAAAATGCAATTTTTATGCGTAACCAATTTAAGGTTTTCAGGACTATGGTGTAGGATCTAAAAACCCTAAATAAAAAAAGTCCATAGTTCAACTCTCTTCTAACGTTATAAAACTGAAATTAACAGAAATCATAAATCATATTTTTTTGCATATTGATGATATATTTATGAACGTACATCTGTGTAATAGACTCAAATGCAATGAAAACTTTTGTTCATTAAAATTCCATATCACGTTTTAAAGATTTATTTCTGTTATGCTTACTTTTATCCTTTTGCACAAATAAATCAAAATATTTACATATTTTAAATTGATAGATAAAGAACATGGATATAACACAGTTGCAAAGAAAACAAATTTGTTTAAATGGAAGAAAAAGTCGGCCATATCCCAACACCTTCACTAGAGAATTTGAAGCAAAAGCTATGGGAACCCCATACCAAGATATGGAGATGTTTTACATTAATTTTAGGCTTTTTGGCCTTACATTAGAGAAGGTTCAGTTCTGTATTGGAAATAAATTGCCTAATCCACGCATAAAGCTATTGGGCCTTGTAGTGGTTGGCGAATTTCGCCAAAGGCTTCGACATTTTGTACTGCATTAGAGATAAATGTTGCTCGATCTTTTTCATATAGTCTAAGCTGCTGAAGTTAACCCTGCTGTTAGATTAGAAAAAACTTACGAATCTTAGGTTTAGGGACCATTTGGTCCATACTGCAATTTTCATGCAAAATAATAATTTTATCTTATTCTTTGTAAATATTTTGGTTCAATAATTTCTAAAGCAAGTATTTGACATATCAAAAACATCCTCTAAAGGAAGATGTTCTTTTCGTCAGTTTATGCCATCAAAGTCAACAAGGTATGGTTTGAAGTTTTGGTTATTGGTAGACTCAAAGTCAGGCCACGTATGGAAAATATAACCATATCTTGGTAAGCCTTGAAATGGCATGCCAAGGAGAAACGTCGTATTGGACTTGACAGAGGGCTTGAAAGGGCAAAATGTAACAGGCGATCATTTTTTTCCACATTTGAGCTGGCAAAAAAAGTTCTTGAAAGAAAGCTAACATATGTGGGAACCGTGCGCAAAAATAAAACTTCCATTCCTCCAAAATTACTAACTGTCAAAAAACTCCCTTTGTACAAGTCTACATTTGCATTGAATAATATTGCGACATTGGTATCATACATCAGTCATAAAAACAAAGCAGCGATATTGATTAGTACAATGCACAAAGATGATGCAGTTGATGAAATTGGATCTAAGAAAAATCAGAGATTGTTTCTTATTACAATTCAACAAAAGGTATGCTAGTGTTTGATCGCCAATAGTTTCTAATGGTTTGTTTCTTTTAGGTGGTGTGGATACTGCTGATCAAATGATTGGCTCCTACTCCACAAAACGCAAAACAAATCGATGGCCAACCCTTGTATTTGCAAACATACTTGACATATCCGCTTTGAATGCGTACATAATATTTTCTGAAATCGATGTTTCATGGGCTCCAACTGATCGGAATCGAAAGAGGCCAGAGTTTTTGCGGCAACTAGCACTTTCTTTAGCTAAGGCTCATATGATGAAATGACTAGATTACCTAAACAAGGGTTCTCAGCACAATTATTGACAGAAATTCGTACAACATGCACAGTTTCAGAGGCTTCCTCAAATAATCCAACTTCTCATTCAGGGACTCGAAAGCGTGGAATTTGTAGTTGCTGCAGGTCGAAGTCTGATATAAAATATTCCATTTGCAGCAACTTTATTTGCAAATCAACCGAAAAACATTGTGCTCATCTTGCAATGAAAAATATATTCAAACCAAGTAATGAATTCTTATTTTTTAAAAATAAAATCAATAAAAATGTACTATGGACCAAATGGTCCTCTAACCTAAGATTCGTCACTTTGTATTTTTCTCAGTCGTGAATAAAGTTACAAAATTTAATTTTCGCACAAAACATTGTTTTATTAAAAGACCCCATTAGCAGAAAAATTTAGTCAGTATATATCACCGTTCCAAAGTTACAAGGGAAAACAGAAAAAATTTGGACCAAATGGTCCTAACCTAACAGCAGGGTTAAAGGTCGAAAATCGATAACCGCACTAAGGCCGATTAAATTGTTGAATTTTAAAGCAGAGAGAATTTTACGCCACTGTTCCTCATTAAGACATGGTTGTTTGTCTCCCCATGTTTTTCATCTAATGCCAAAGTTCAACTTAACAACCAGGAATGTTAGCATTTCTATCACTAAATTTTTAATAATTGTTGGACTACCTTTCATACTCAGAGCATTTCCAATACGCAGATACGATGTTTCTTCGAAGGTCTTTGAATGTCTATGAACTCGTAGAAGGATGTTTGCTTACATCCCTGATACTTTTCTATACTTTAACAAAATGTTAAACGACTGTCATAGTCGATTTAGCTGGCCGATTGGTAAATCCTCAACAAAAAAAGCCAAGTTCTTATGTAAAGAAGTTGGTAGTGAATAATAGTGGGATCAAAATGAGAATAAAGTTCTTCCTTCGTACTATACTTAGCACTACAAGTTCTCGTTATTTGTTTCTTAAGCACCACTAGTGAATTTTTGGCTTGATAATGACTAAGAGATCAATATCTAAAAGCAACCATGCATTTTATGGTGCTGAATTTCCTTTCGTCGCCATCAAGGTACCATCTCATTTCTAGGCGACCTTCTTGGCAATATTTGTTATTCTTGTAACCAAAACCTACGATATTGATTTCTCGCGCAAAAGAACCACTGTTTTATTGTCTGTGTGGCAAGTGGCACCACCCTGTTGGAACCCCATATCGTCCAGATCCATATCCTCAATTTCTGGCCACAAGAAGTCCGTTATCATCTCGCGATAGCGAACACCATTCATGTCAAAAAACTGATATAGCAAAATGCTAAAGTACGTTGGGCAAAAAACGTGACCTTAAGGTGTGACTCACAATTAACATCGTGTTGGACCACCATTTAATACGAGAAAGAATTGTGGATATTTTTAAAATTCTACTAAATGTAGAAAATTACGGAATTGAAATTAGTGAATTAAACTTAATCCAGAGATAATTCTCCTTATCCAGGATTTTCTCTGTATTTCTGTTAGGGGATATATAAGACTCTCTTGGGTCAGTAATATTTTCATATTAAAGAGAAACCATAGAAATTAACATAAACTATAATTTAAATTTAAGAAATAAATTGCAACATCACGACTAACTCTAATATAAAATAATAAAAAAAATATATGTATACGAGTAATTATGTATGTATTTTTTTTATTTTTACTAAAATCCACAAAACCACTTGAATCGTTGTTGGTCTCCCATTTACATATATATTTTTTAAACAAAATCATCAAAACAGCTTTGATTTGAAACTCATTTCCAAATCCTTTTAATCAAATTTCATTTTAAGACACACACGCACACACGAACGCAAACATATACTCTCAACATTTATGCATGAGTGAAAGAAAAAATTTACAAAAAAGAAACTGTGATTTTATCATAAAAGTAATAAGTAAAACAACAACGATAACAATAAAAAAAATTCTCCTTGATGGATATCAGAGCTTTCACATGTAGTGCCATCACATTGGAACATGTGGTCACACCATTTAAGCTGAATTTCAGTTTATGACCGGAACATGTATAAACAATGGCATATTCATGCTAGTGTGTGTATATGTGTGTGTGTGTGTGTGAGTTTGTATGTATAAATATATCCTTGATACGTATACTCGTATTGCTTGTAGCATTAAAGTTGTTTTCCCATTATTATTCCATTTTATTAGTAACTTTACAGCTAAAGCTTTTAGTTGAATTCAACTATAAGGTTTTTGTTGTTGTACATTTCCAAGATCAAAACAATTGCAAGTAAACAATTGAAATACTTACATATATACATATATACATACATACATGCATACATACGTGTACACACATTGAAAATATTGTGTTGTTTCCCAGTTTCAATTAGATTTTTTCCTGTTGGATTATGAAGCCTTTCTTCCCTTTTGCTTTAAATACAAGTATTTGAAAGTATGTATAATTTTTGTTTGTGTTTATTACTATGACACACACACATATGATATATGTATGTACAACAGTGTTGCCAGAATTCTTTCGCCAATAATGGCTAAATACAGAGAGAAAAATTGTTAAAAATGGCTGAACGACTTTGAATGCAAAAATCAGGTAATTGTCATAGATGACTTTTTAAACAACTCGGAAGAATTTGTATACAACGGGACTAATGACATATTGACCTCGTGATTGCAATACACTACTGAAAGATATGGAATACATTCCTCAGACTGCATCACTCCGACCAAGAACTTCGCCTTAATTATAGGGACGATATTTGCAACTTTTCAACTGACGGTTCTAAGATGAAGGAGGAGGGGACAGCTGCGATTTGCTGCCTGGAGCTCAGCTATGACCAATCCTAGAGACTTTCCAAGTACTGTATTATATTCCAGGCTGAGATCTATTAGGTCGAAATAACTACATTAAAAGCTTTGGCTCCTCAAACCATGAACTCACGCTTGAATTTATTGAGATTCGAGCGGCAATCAAAGCTATTGCTGCTAATTGCTACTACTCAATGATTGTATTTAGGTGCAAGGACGCTATAAATGCATTATGTGCCGGCTGACTGAAACATATAGTTTAAGTCCTTGTTGGAAAAGAGATGACGGATGCACTGGCCAAAAAGGGGTTTTACTTTACCACCAGGAGAGACAGTGTTAGTTCGCATACCAGCTCAGAGTCTGAAGAGAGTCATAGACTCCAATTTGAGGGATGAAGCGGAGAAAATTTGGCTCAATATGAGGACTTTTAAAACTCCTAGCATCATGTAGAGGTATTATAACCATAAGTCGTCATTCCTTTTATCACAGACCAGAAGAGACTGTAGATTTCTTGTGGACACTGTTAGACAGCTTCGTACGCTGTCAATATGGGTCAGATGCTCGTGATGAATGACACAATGGAACACTTGTCATTGTTCGGCTCTGTGCCGCACAAGATAGAGAATAGGACTGTATGATAATCGTTAAGAACGATCACCACACTCTGGGATGCCATACTTATCGGGTTATTGCTATCCGCTGATATCACTTGAAATACGTATTTATATTTGTGTGAATAAACAAATCCTTATGCAATTTGACTACTCAATTTTTTAATTCTTTTAAACAAAAAAAATCCTTTTCTGTTGCTTTTGCGTGTTCAACTCTTGTAAATGGTTAATAACTTCCTTAATTATTTGACACACTGTTTTCAACATTATCAAACTACTCCAAGCAACTATCAAGGTTTTCAATATTTAAGTCTGACGTCTGACGGTCTTAATCAGAGAAATTGATTTCAGAACACTTTGGTGGACTGTTTATTGCAATCTTATATTCTGGCTCTTACACAAATGTGTGTTATACTTGGCGTTAAGATAACGTGCAGCTTTTACTAAGAAAAAACCCAGTAGTCCCAAATACAGAGGTAAAATTTGTAAACTGTCCGCAGTATTGCACTGTCCCGACTAGCGAGTGTTCGGATTATAGAGGTTGTACTGTATATATTGAATATTACAATACATAAATTCTTAAAATGTCATATATGGAAGAATTGCTTTAAAATATTTAAATTAAAAGAATTTAAAAAAACGGCAAACAGCTAAATTAACTTTTCTTCTAGCTAAAAGTGATGAAAAATGTTGTTAAGCTGGCAACACTGATATACATATGGATTTGGGTATCCTTATGCTAATGGAAACAAGTGTTTTTGACGATTATTAATCCCATTTAATGTTCAAAGTGTGGTTACTGTGGCCCAATTTTTGTTCTTTATAAATATTAAAGAGAATTTGTTGGGTCCCTTCAGCAATTTTTGCCGCTTGAATTGGGAAGCACAGAGACTTGAGCAAATAAATCACAACATGCGGTTACCCAAGTCTAGATTTTTTTTATTGTGAATTTTGTCAAATTATTTTTGTTGATGATGTTTCTATTTATACGAGTAAAGTTTTCAAGGTTTTGGAGAAAAACATTTTAATGGAAATGTCACACATGCCCAAGTGTAACTATTACATGGCATATGAAATGTTTATGTAATTTTTTATTTACGTTTATTTCCATTTTACACTCTAAATCTTTTGATAAGGAAATAAGCAGCAGATATATTTTAAAGGTTCTTATATTAAAAAAAAAATAATTTGCGAAAAAGTGAAATTAATGAAACTACTTAATGCTTGCCCCTAAAAAAAATACTCCTACAAGCCAATTGTCATATGAAAACAAACGAAAAACTGTGTTAGAAAAAAATCAAAATCCACTTTGTGATTAATTATGACGCACCATATTAAAATACATGTTCCTGTAAAATTTTATATTCCTACAGCTAAATTCGGCGATTTTATTAAACCTTTTAATTCAAGAACAAAAAATTCATAGAACAAAGGTAACTCACGTCTTTCCAATAAGAAGGAGGAAATTTATATTTTTTTTTAAAGCCTTAATTTTTCCTTGGTTACGTTTTGTATTAAAAAATCTAAATCAAACAAAGTACTAAGATATGAAAAATCGAAAAGGTGGGAACATCGTAAGGATCTCAAGGCCTTCTTGCCAGATTCTGTTTATACCGTGTTGTTCAATTAGTACAGGTAGATATTGAAATGAAATAAAACATGGCGAACAGGTATTAACCGAAATATTTCATTGTTTGAGAGGTCAATTCATGTATAGCAGTACACATGAAATATAACATCGTTTAAATGTATGAGGCGGCTGCTCAAGTTAGGACGTATCCAAGTAGTAAAATTTTTAGCGACTCTTGCATTAAGCCATGGACTCAATTATATTGACATTAAAAGTATTGGCCAATTGCTGCTTATTGGTATCGATCTCGGAAAAGTCTAGCGGGTTCAAATTTCAGCATCTTGGCACGGCAATTCACAGCAACCGTGCGAGAGATGTCCATAAACTCAAAACGTCCATGTGGAGTTTTAGAAAAGTTTTACAAAAAACGAAACTTTTATACTTATATGTTCTGTAAATCGAAAGTAGAAAAATATTATTGAATTCTATGGAATTCTCATTTAATACTAGTTGTTTTTTTTATAAGTATATGAGTTTGAATATTTTTCAAACATGATTTGGCAGGCATACTTATATTCAGCTAAGCCAAGAACAAACAATATTTTTTCAATTAATAGAATAATACTAAAAAGTTTAAAACTGGGCAATACAAGAGTTTTTAAAAAAATGAGAAATATGAAAAATATCCAAAATATCTTCTAATAAAATTAAAAAAAACGTCCAATTATTTGTTTCATTACAATTATAAAGCAATACTCATCATTTAATCAGACTATAGTTCACTTACCAAATAAATATGCTAACAGTTGTAAATATTAGTATTACCTGGAAATAAAAGAAAAAAAAATAATTTAAAAATTTAAAGTAAAATCAAAAATATACATACATATATTTCTTTATAAAATTTCTAAAAATTAATTGAAGAAACATATCGAATAATACTCTTCCAGTTAATGCTAAAGAAGAAACATTTGTTGATGGGTTAAGCTGGTCTTTATTTTGGCCTTCATTTCGTTTGCTGGTAGTTTCTACCATTTTAATATCTTTGTAATTCTCATTTGTTCTTTGCGAATTTTCATATAAGCATACGAAGTTGAATGTCATTCAAAAACAGAAAATGTCTACGGCTGAGATTACGTTTGCAACAAAAATAAATAAATAAATAAATGAAATTGGCTTAATCCTCTACAAATAGCAATACTTTTTATAGTAAAACACTTCCCTAAACAAATATTCCATAGTGTATATTACATGGAACTTGTGAAGGCTTCTCATATTTGTTTGTTTTTGAATTTGATTTTAATGGAGATGTAAACATTTTCAAACAATATTAAAAATATTTTTTTTTATTACATGCAAGTGGAAAACTTTCTATCATTTTCTTTTAGATAATGCGAAAGATTTATTTAAGGAAAATGATTATGTAATCAAATCCATGGACAGTTTCATAAAGCCCTCTTTATGACCAGAGACAGAAACGTGAGTGAGTTTTCATGCATGGACACACTAATGAAATACGTACGAAAACAATGACATAAATTAAATATATAATATAATTATATGACAGAAATTATATTGAAATAATTTCAGTTTGGAATTTGTTGCTCAATTATGAACGACAATCGAACTTCAGTTAAGTTGCCAGTAGATACACAATACACAATAAGTAGTTGCATAAACAAACAACTGAAATGTTAAATTTTCAGTAACATAATTTCTACCCACTGACATCTGATCTGACGTATGGTTACAAACTATAATTATCCCAAAATTTTATGATTAAAATCTGCATTTCCCAAAAAATATATCGATTTTAACAACTTTATTGCGCTAAAAATCTGTTTCAACACAAGTTTCAACAATTATATCGGCTAGAACCGAATACATTTGCTATTTCCTATTTATCCGTTTTATTTTAATGTCCAAGTTTTTATTCAAATTTATAGCCTATATAGGCCATATATCTGGTCTTCCAAACTTGGACAGTCGATAGCGGTCGTGTTGTGGAAGGGGCATCTGTCGAATTGGCTGTCTTCAATTCAGCCTGTTTTACTAAATCACCATGAATGGCTTTAGCGTTGAACGGCTCATGTCGAAATTGTAAAATTGTTTTATGAAAATCTGTGTTCGCTTTAATCATTTTACGATCGCCATAATCGTCCTACAGAGAGGAATATTCGTACTGGTTCAGTAAACAATTGACCAGCAACCGTACAACGACGAAACGCAAGATCTCCCAAAAACATCGCCGTGACGTTGCCTTGCACCTGTATAAAATTCAACTGACGCTGTTTGGGTTGGCGGCCTCATCGATCTATATTTCTTTGAGAATGATATCGGCCGGGCCATCACCGTCAATGGAGAGCGCCATATGTCGGTGATTAACAACTTCTTGTGATCGTTTCAATACGATGGCGCTACGTGCCACACAGCTCATACCACGTCAAAAATTCTGCATGAGCGATTTGAGAGCATGGTTATCTAACGTGGAAGTGATGACCACGATCGTGTGTTAGACAAAGCCAACATAAACCATGTCATCGGTAAAAATTCAGCCAATTTTATGCGTCAGAGCCATAAAAAATCGGATATTTCGGAAGCAAGCAAGCGAACCATGTTAAGCCCCGGCGGAAATTTGCACGATGTTATATTCTATACATAACAGCATTGGTAGGCCTTTCAAATTAACAAAAAACAAAAAAAAAATAATGATTTATTTAAATTCAAAGGTTGGAAGCACCGAATTAAAAACCCTCTATAATCTAAATTTATTACGGCATTCGATATCGATCGAAATTTTAAACAAAATTTTCTCTAAATGCCTTAAAATTTCGATTTATGTCGAATTCTGTAATTTGAATCCAGATGAATTATTAATAAAAAAGGATAACGAACGAACACTAACTTGCAAATTTTCAGAGTGGAAATTTTTAAAAATCACCAAAAACCATGGAGTTGACAACGTGAGCACTTCTTTTTACATGTGATTAAAAAGAAGTGCTCACCATAAATAGAAAATTTTCAAACATTTGCAATTTAAAACGCATCAAAAATTGAGTTCCGCCAATATGTATTCGCGTAGTATTGAATTTTTACCAACTTCATACTGTCAGCCTAAAATCACCTTTTTTTATTCTGCTTTAAATGGCAGAGTATTCTTTACTTCACTACACAATCCCGTGAACTACAGGGTAATGGGGAAAAATAATACTTGTCATACTTACAAAACAAAAAATTAATTACAAAAAAAATTTTTGTTTGCCAATAATTGAGCCGCATATCACACGGTAATTGTTTCCGAATAAAATTCGCTTAAATAAAACTCAGACAAATGTTTTACCTAAAGTTATTTATTATAGAAAAAAAAAAAAATAAAGGAAAAACGACAAAACTCTTGAATGAATCAGTAACAAGTACTGAAACTGGTATTGAGCGTTTAAGCCATTACAGACTAAATGGCTAAATGCCAGACTGAATTTCAAGGATAGAATGAATGTGGGAAAATCTCAACGATAAAAATAACTAATTTCAAAGATTCACTGTTGAATTGTCATTTCCAGTGATTTTCTTTCCACTCGCACATTCTTGTTAGTCTGGCAGAGGATTTTTCGTTATTCTTTAGCAAATGTGAATTTGCTGCTGCTTAGAAAAACTTGGTTGCAGAATAAATTTTTATTACATTTTTATTGTTGCTGGACTATACGGGAACAAAATCAGTTGTTGTTGTTTTTTCTTTTCAGATTTTGTTGCACCATAATTTCGTTATTTTATGAGTAGCATATTTGTTTAAATATAATTTTAATTAAAATTGGATTTTATTAAAAGAAAAAGCTTTTTCATATAAATATTTTAACTAGTTTCTGTCATTATAATTGTGAAATGGAAGGTATATCAACTCCTAAACATAAATCCGTATATCAAGGCATTATTTAAAGACGTTTTTCGCTCTTCCACCATGTTCTGTTCTGTTCTTCCACCATGTTGTGTTCTTTTCTAAAAAAAATGCACAGTATGAAAATAGCACATTTCACAGAAGGGGACTATAAGAATAAGTTTAATGTTGACTTTGGAAATGTCATAGAGTTTTTCTTACCTGCAAAATTGTTACACATATTTTACCCTTCCAGCAGATTTATGTTCTTTTCTAAAAAAAAAAAACCTTTCACAGAAGGATACTTGTAGAATTGGTATAATGGATCGTAGGCTGACTTTACAAGGGTCGTGGCACTTTCTTTTCTAACAGACATGTTCTTTTCCAGATATGTCGCGCATGTAAATATGTAGCATATTTTCCATTTGACTTTATTTCACGGTTACCGTTTTTTCGGCAGCAGTCATTTGAAAAAAAAAATTTGTTTGGTGAAAAGTGGCGACCGTATAAAACATATGTTTTAAATTTCCAGACGTCATGTATTTTTGGAGCCATCAAATTAACAATCCCTGAATTTGTATACATGGAAAAAATTGGTAGCCGTTATGTGATTCAATACTCTCATTTTAAAGGTCAATCCTGTCGAGCTGTACTCTACTCCAAGAGAGTCTGCTCATTCGTTTACGACTATAAAATATTGGGTGGCGAAGTTTAAACGAGTACTTAAGGTGTCCACGCCACAAATGCTTTAAAAAATCGACAAAATGGTATTGGATGATCGTCGGCTGAAGGTGCATGAGCGAGCTGAAATTATAGATATTTAAAAAACTCCTATACATTGCATATTGACCGAAAATTGGAAGATGGAAGAGGGCTGTGAGCAATATAACAAAACAATAGAACAAACAAAAAGAGCGCCGCGAAAATAATTCAATAGAATTTTTGGCATTGTTTTACCCCAATAACAATATAGGCGAGTTTTTGCGTCAATTCGTAACAATGGATGAAACATTGGTCCACCACTTCACACCTAAGACAAAGAAACAGTGAAAATAGTGGACTTAAAAAGAAGAATCGTGTTCAAAGAAAACGAAGAGTTGCATCTGCAGGCAAGTTCTTGGCGTAATTTTTTTTTTTTGCACCAGGGATAATTTTTATTGATTATCATCAAAAAGGAAAAACATTTAAATGATGGTCAAATCAAGGAAAGAAGGCCACGTTTGGCTAAAAAGTAAGTGTTGTTTCATCAAGACAATGTACCAGTTCACACATCCACTATTGCGATGGCTAAAATCAATGTTCGAATTGCTTTATCGCGCACCTTTTTTTGCCAAATTTATCTTCCTCGGATTATTTCCTATTTCCCAACTCATTCGGTGGCAAAAGATTTACGAACTATGAACAGGTGGAATCTACTATTTTAAGGAGTCAGACAGTTCTTACTAGAAATTGGGTATCGATGTTACTGAATATAAGTGGGAAAAGTGTATCGAGCTAAATGAAGGTTATGTTGAGATATAAAGAAAAAATTTCCCAAATTTGTTGTATTTTCTTTGTTAGGTCAGCTAATTTTACGACCGCCCCCGTATCTAGGCAACCACATGATTTACTAAAATAAAAACATTAAATAGTATTTTCTCTGTGGGCTCATCATTTTTTATATATTTCGTTAGCACAGATCAGGGAGTGTTACTCCAGAGAAGAAAGTCCTAGCGATAATCATTTCGTTGATAACAATGCTTTTTTATGCTTCGACTTATCAGGCCTGAAAGTAACCTCCGGTGATGTTGAGGGAACGCATTTATTTTACTCAGGATATAGTTTGCCACGTTGCCTAAAACCCTACTTCTTTCTCCGGGCTTGCAACGGGCAGACTAGCTCCAGGAGGAATTATGGGAAATTTAGTAGTACCGTACAAACAAGGATTCGTTATAAATGAGTTCGCTTTAGCGGAGTTTTTTTTTTTTTTTTTTTTTTGTTGCATTGATTGAAAATTCAGTATAAGCGAATTCCTTATAATCAATTTTTAATGTATACAATTTTAAAATTTTCCAAGAAAAAACTATTAGCAACAAATATTTATTTGATTCAATGTCCTTTTATTATTCATTAGGATTACTGGCATCTAGAAAAAAGATGTCTCTGTGCCATGATTGCAATAACGATATCATGTTCTCCTAAATAATATGTTGTTGCGGCAAATAAATTTAGTTGCTTTTCAATATAACCAAATTTATGATTAGAAGAAAAGACTTGTCTCAATTTAAATTTTTAATTATCATCATTTGAAGAATTGAAATTACTCCGACTTAAGGAAACCTTCCAACTATATTGTACCTCGGCTTAACTTTGATAGCAGTTACAATGTCCTTTTACTCACCAGATGGGTTCTTAAAGTAAAGGACTGTGGTCAAGCATTATCAGCTGTATTGTTTTCTCAGACGACCTTAGCATAAAGTACTCGCATCCACTTCTCACCCAACCAAGTGTATTCCAGTCAGAAATACTGTCTTCAATTCTAGTTAGCCAATGTCCACATGACGTCCAAATGAAGATGTTGAACAGACGTGGCTTTTATGTGTGGCTTTCCTGGCAACGAACTGGCCATGACTGAATCCGCCCTGATTGACATTGATGCGGTATCGTTCGCAATACCATTTAACTCTACTAGGAACAATATCTTCAGCTTACTTCGTCAGAGTTCTGAACACAAATGACCCAAGCTCGATACTTTTAGGGTCGCAAAGAAAATGTGGGCATGCTAAAACGACAAAACCTCAATTCAACTGATCGATAGAAACCGCAAAGATGTCTCCAGACACGTCGCAGTGCATACGGATCACTGGACACCCTATAAGGCAATGGCTACCCGACATTATGTTCTGCCGTAGATGTGGTGAAGTAGATAAAATAATATTTTCTGCTTTAGTTGATTTTTTTTTACCGAAATATATGTACGTATATTTCGAAATAATATTTTGATTACATTCAATATTTTTGATCATACACTGATTGCGTATAACAATATTAAATTTGAATTTTATTAAAAACAGCAATTACTAGTTTATACGCAAATGTGATTCTTAGAGCACTGTTTATTAAATAAAACTATTTGAATAAAATATCAAGAGTGAAATTATATAATAATATGTGTATGAAGATAAATTTTAATTTCACTTGCAGAAAAATCAAGGCTTTTTTTGCAACAACTTCATTCTGTTTTCCAATATCAATATGCTTTTCCATATGTTTGTTCTTAGTTTGAAACCATTTATTTATTCTACATCAAAACGTAGTCTGCATAGTATTTTTTGAATATGCCTGAATATAAACACGTCACTGTCGTCACATACTAAATGCTTTTAAAGCATCGTGGTGGGATTTTTTTTCCAATTTATCATTACATAACGTATGCATTCCTCTTTTAGTAAAGCAATTGAAAGACCATCCCAGAAAGTCTGTGGACCAATTCCCCCACCTTCGGATTTCTAATAATATTTTCTATAAATTAAAAATAAAAAAATTCGATCTTAACCCCGCAACAAAATACTTTCAGTTCCCCCAATATCATTGTCCCTACACGAATGTGGTTTAACCAGTACGAGTAATTAAATGTTATTAATTATTTGAAAATTCAGTTTTACTATTAAAACGTTTAGATCTGTATGAATGTACAGATGAGGGCGGATCAAACAGTACGTAGTAGTCTTTTTATATATTTGATAAATATTTTGTGGCCAATAACTGAATCCCTTATACATTATTTATTTAATTTAACAACTTAATAATTTATTATAATCTAGGCTTAATGTATAACATATTTAAATAAGCCAAAAAGTTATTAAAATAAAAGCCATGAAAAAATTCATAAAATTTCTTAGTGCTTTGGCTACGGCAACTACGCCTTAAAAACAATAAATAGACTATATTAAGACAAAATTAAATTAAATTATATTATAAAGATAACAATAAACTTATACTTGTTATTGCTCTTATATTTAAAAAAAAAAAAACTCCTTCTTGTATAAATATCTGTCTAAAAGCAATTAATATTTTTAAGGTCCCCTAACCCGAATTTTCACTCTTTGCCAGACAGAAAATTTTAAGAACACATTTTTGCGAGAGCACCCAAAATCCTTATAAAATTAAAAATGATTATTATGGCACTTGAAAGCACAATTTGCTTAAGCAACAACATAATGGAATTTAAAACAACCTAGAATTTATATAAAATTAAGTAAAATAACATTCTGTAAGAAATGAATTTAATTTTTAACAAAACGATTTGCAAGAAATTCCCACAACAATAAAAATTACCATTATTTATAATTTCTTCCAAACTCATTCCCAACTATTTGCCTTTACATTAAATACAAAATTCTTTTTAATCTTGGTAATAAAATATTTGTCTCTTGTCTTTTATATACCCTGTTGACACATAAACGCTTACTTACACACACAAACACGCACAGGAGTACTCACACTTGGACATACTCACGCGTACATGTATTCAGGAGACTCAACAATTATAAATTTAATGTCAGCAAATAAATGTACGCCTACATTTGTAAGTGTAATTTAAAAAAAAAAACACGTAAAGGAGAAATTCGGTTTTCATTAAATTCAACGAAAGGAATAGAAGGAAGACACCCTAAGGGAATATGCAGAACAATTATTAAATAATGAAATAAATTCAAAAAGAGAAAAAATATTTGCGCAAATAACAAGTAAAGCAAAAGCAATGTTGACAACAATAACAAACATCTTAATTAAGTTGTAAATTTTATTGACACAAGCATAAAGTATACTAAAACCACTGTAACACAGATCCGCAGTTGCACACACACACACACATACACATATACATATATATACACGTACTGGCAGACACGATATATCCTAGGGAGTGGGTGTACGATGGTGTTAAAGCACCAAAGAAACATGGGGGTGCCTTTTAATGTGTATCTGTTTGTGGTTTTATTGCAAACACTCGTACTGCATTTAATTGAAGGTTATATACATACATGCCACACGTTGGGATTTTGTCTAGAGCTCCCCCGGAGTCGTTGTACTCGCCTCTATTTCAACTACAAAATTACCATGTTTAGATATCGCATCAAACGTATGGGCCGTTTAATAAGTTTGTGGAAAGATTTTCGATCCTACAGGATAAATGGTGATTCATCAAAGTTGGAAAGATAAAACAAAAACAATTGTACTTGAAAACATTGATTTAATTTTGATCTTTTATTCAGTCCTGAGTAGCAGCTGTTTAAAGATTACGATTTTTTTATGACTAAACAAACAAACACAATATGAGAATTCTCTATCGTATATGATTATTACAAAGTACATAATCATATTATGAAGTATTATGAGCCTATTATGATTATGTATTTTGTAATAATCATATGATATCATCATATTGTCATCACTTGTTTGTTTTGCCATAAACATATGAGTTTGAATGCTTTCAAACAGGAAAAATAAATTTATGTAAAACTCTTATACAAAATTAGAAAAGCATTTTGTCTCAACATTAATTTATATTAAATTAGATAAGGACCAATAGGAGATGGTTGAGCGCCAGCTTGGGTTACCCAATCTGGTATATAAAAAGAATTATTTTAAGATCTTAAGTCCAGGTTCAAGAATCTCAAGAATCTATACTACATATAAAAAATAAGTTCAGAACTTTTATAGGAAGAGAGATTCGATTTAACGATATCCGTAAATCCAAGTAATGGAAAAGATTTTTTCGAAGATTTCAAATAATTTGAAGAAACAAACACTAGACTCAACACATCTAGTATAATAGTTTAAAAGTAGCTGATATATGAAAAAAAAATCAGCAAGTGTTTCTATTCAATGTTTCTAGACTAAAGTTACGATCCCACTATTTGAGCAAGAATCACCGTGGGTACCGATTCTATCGTGGTAAGTCGCAACATATTTCTTTGGTCAATATGTAAAAGAGTGTTTACATTATCTAGGGGCTAATATTTATTTTGATTTTTCCATAGACAGCAGGATTTTGGCAAAAATTGCCCTATTTTTCGTACACAGGTACGTTCACACTATCGGGACATGGAATACATATCGCTCCTTTCATGCAACATAGAAATCGAACTTTATAAAATGGGATAAACCTTTATAAAGTATTCTTGGGTGTAACTTCGATGTACCTTCGGTTTAACTTCACACATAATTCTAAAATTTCTATATATAAATAAGATATTGAGAAATAATTTTTTTCTCATTAAGTTAAAAATTTACATCATCTGGGATATGACTACCTTGGATTAAAAGGGCAATATCCATATCTACTTTGCGCCGTCAGCGTTATCTTAGCTTAATAGTTGAAAAGCTATTAAGTTTATATTTGAAGCTTGAATATTTCAAATACTACTAAATGCAGCCACGTAAATGCAATTATTGCGTTATGTGAGCACAGGTGCTAAACAGTAGGTAACACCTACTCATTCAGATCCACATTTAAATTTATACAGTCACTTATAATTGTATACACGATAATGCATCGCGATAGTGAAACCACTAGCAGAATAAAAGCTCAAAAACAAAAGAAAGTGTGTCTTAACGCGAAGTTAAAATAAAATATTATAGAAAATTCTATTCAACCAAACTAGCAACGGCAATTGAGAAAAGAAGTTTATAATTTTTTATTTTTATAATTTGTCAAACTACATGAGTTTCAGGCTTAAAACTATTTTAATCATACTTCAAATGCCTTTCTCATATATTTGTTTTATAAAAAGGGATTTAATTTATAAACTTTATAAAGAAAGTTAATTTTTACTGCACCCTTATTCTTAACCCATTGAGCTCTGCAACTCCTTTTGATAGTAAAGCAAAAGGATTGAAAAGACGTCAGTAGTACAAATTATACTCATATTGTGTATAGATTAAAACAAACCGAATTCGATAATTAAAGAAATGTTAAAGTTAATATGAAATGAGTAATAGTTCCACTCAAAATCGGGAATCATCAAACTTGTTTAACGGGATGCAAAAGGGGATGGAAGAGGTCTGCACCAATGTTTAAAAAAACAATACGGGAAATATATGTCTTCAAAATACATTTTGAGCGAGCCCTTTCATTGATTATAAAAAGAATAAGAGAAATATATGTCTCCAATATCAATTTTTAGGATATCCAGGCATTAATTAAAAAAATATGGAAAATATAATATGTTGTCTCCAGAGTGTCTACCATTAATTAGTAAAAGTATGCAGAAAGTATATGTATGACGTCAATATCTATTTTAGGAATGATTTTCCATCATCCCATGTCATATTTGGCTTCTAAACAGTACGGCTTCGGCTATGCGCCATCTTCATCACCTTTTTTATTACTTTATGGGTCTCCTGGCATTAATTCGAAAAAGAATACGAGAAATATACATATGACTTCAATATTCATTTTTAGGGTGCCGCTGTAAGCCGATGTCTTGTGTGATAATCACTTACTTTGGAAATTTTTCGTTCGATGCCCATTGTACGAAGGTCTTTGCTACTGTGTTCGTTAAAACAAATTATAATGCAATTCATTATCATATTTAAAACATTTAATTAATAAATAAATGAAATATTCATTCCGAATGCAATTTTTTCCTAAGAATTATATGGAACTAGGTTTAAATATCTATTGTCTTCTCTATTACTTTTTCACAAATATATCTTCCTCCTTTTAATTGAATTCATTAAATGCCCAACATAGTGTAAAAGAAAAAAATAATTTAAAATTACATACACACTACAAATGTTTGTGTTAAAATGACCATTAACGAAATGGCAGTGAAACTTTGCTGACAATTAGTGTTTTTTTACTCATTAAGCATTAGAAACCGATAAATTTTAATTATCTCTAATTGTAAATTAATTCGTTCTTGACTTTAACACCATAGTCACTAATAACATATTGATTATTCAAAAAGTCGTTATTTACTTTCAATAGCATTAAATGTTTGTTTTTTTTTATATTTAATTGTATACGTTTTCGTTTTCATTACAGAAGATGAATCCAACAGAAGTCGATAAAATTCTTTGTCGAAAGCTTAAATGCTTTTATTTACATTGTATGTAGTCTTTTTATATGGATCCTCTAAGGCATGACGATTTAATTAAAAACGTACTTTAAACAGGTTTAAAGCCATAATTGCCCAATTTACAAACGTCCCTTGCAACTTGTGAACAGTCAAGTTTTTAAGTATCGATTGTCCTTGATAAATGTCAAAAAATAAATAAAATTTATTTAAGAAATACTCGTAATTTTCTCATGAAATAAATTTTAACTAAAAAAGGAATTGTAGTGCATAAATTAACTATGTACAATTATGCACCATTACAAACAAACCTAAGCTCTGGGTGTGATGACCACATTAAAAATATTTTCAAGTCATTAATCAAATAAATTAATTCCAGGTATGGCTTCTGTACCAACCTTTGGTGATTGTATTATTTTATCACATCATTTCATGCAAGACTAAATGAAAAGAAATGCAATAATGCAACTCATACAATTATACAATGATACAAGTGGCTTGTGAGCGGAACAAATGTTTATTTATTAAAATTGACTTTTAATCGCTTGATTTTATTAATTTAAAATAAAATTTCCTTCGAACATCTAGGTGATGTATGTTTCAAAGTGTAACAATAAATCTTTAAATATTTAATGCGTTAAAATTTAAATCATTACTTATACGCAACTTCATACGAATTTCACATAAGAAAAAGTATAACCACTAGTGGTTGTATTTTGTGAGAGGGATATCAAAGCGATCATAGTTATTTTCTCGTATGTATAATGAACACAAGAAGAAAAACCTCCTATTCTATTTCACTGAAAATGTTTGAATGAATTTTTTGTTAAAATTTATAAAATCGGGCAGTAAATAAAAGTGAAAAAATAATAGCTCAATTCATAAGTTGTTGTATGAGTCGCATGTCGCTGTATGATACAATCTCATGATTAATAATAATTCTGCATTTTATGAGCGAAGGAAGCCAAAAAATCTGCATTAAAAAACTGCGTTTTCCATCTCTGTTGTTTTAATAACGTACGAACGATGTGACCTACAATGGTGAAAAATGAGACAATTTTTGAAAAACGATGCACCAAAGATATACCCAATGCTTGATTTTTATTTAAAAAAAATTAATTATAATAATAATGATAATAACAATTATTTAACATTGAAAATTCATTATTTGGGATATTCTCCCCAACTAATCGTTAGAAACAATTAGAGCTTTCGCAAAATGCATACAAAAAACCAAAAGTTTGTTGTGGCTTTAGCTCTTCATATGCCGACATTTCATTGGTTGCTAAAACCAAATCGTCAGCGAAGTTTAAGCAGTTTGAAAACATTCAACCTCGGATGTTTATGCCACATAAATCAAATACAATATGAGAATTTCAATATTGCATATGAATAATAATAATGAGCTGGGGAAATGCATTACTGCATTCATAGTGGATCATCATCCACTATGATGTGTCGGGCTCTCCCATGTGGGCATACCGACTAAAACTCCACCTCATCTCTTTGGGAGATACTTCCACCTCTGAACCGCTTTCGCATTACTTCGAGGTGGCTCCGTCCTTGGTCAGAAGACCGTCTTCCCCATGCCTGCATCCAGGCACCCGCTTTTTTTTACTATCTTAGTCGATGTCCTAGCATATCCCAAGTTGCTGTGCGATCTATTCAGATCCCTCTTCTTAGCTCGGAGCTCGCATTCGATGTACGTTGCCACTGCATTCCACGCTTCCGTATTACTTGTCATCTTGTCAACAATATTTGCCGACGTGATCAATCCGATTTGCATCTCCAGTTGTTCTCGTCTTATGACACAGCGTTGGCAGGAGAAAAACGTGTGTTCCGCATCGTGAACTATATCGCTTTCTTCGTGCGAATATTTCCTAAAATAGCCGTGTCCGGAGAGCATCTGTGTAAAGTAATAGTTCACCTCTCCGTGTTTTCTTTCCATCCATTTCCGTATATCTGGTATAAGTTTGGAATAATAATAATAATAACAATAATAATGATAATAATAATTATTATGACAATAATAATAAGTCTTAGCACAGACAAGTTCCAAATTTTTATAATATAGTACATAAACTATAAATAAATTTACAAGAAGTTAAGAAAATCATTATATATTATTCGAATAATTTTCTTTTTTCTACGTGGAATTTTCTCTCATTCTGCGTTAGTTATTTTCGTTAAATTTATTTAAATTATACTTTTATCTGTTAAAAATGTTTAAAGTTTAACAGAAAATATCATACAACAGTATTTACAACTACTGCAGTTGTATTTTCTACAACTTGTCCTTTACGCACATGTTGTTAATCGAGCAAATATATATTTTTGTTGGAGAAAAAGAGATAAAAAGTTTAAATCAATTGTTTTCGAATAAATACAAGTTAAAAAATAACAATAAATTTTACCAGAAACTATGACAATTATATTTTGACTTTTGGGTAATTCTGAAAAATTTCAGGTTGAATTTTGAACACATCCGATTATTTTGTACAGCAAAATGTTATTTGATAGTGGAGAAACAGTCATAATATTTGAGCCAAACACACTTTAAAATTTTCAGCAAATAAAGACATTACGATTGTCTACCTTCTGATTTAAACAAAAAAAACGATAGTTCCTTTTTCAGGATATTTAAGAATAGAGGACATTTTTTCATTTTAGAGGTACATGCCACTAGAAGCTAGTAAATGATATTTAACGAGAAGAAGTTTGAGCTTTCTAACGATGCAAATTTTATTCGAATCCGATAACGTGCTCCAAATTGTTTACAAATACGCCCGATATGTCCAACTTTGAAAGGTTTTGGCATCAAAACCATGATTGACATCATCTTGGTTTGTGCATTATATAAAGAGATAGATAAGGACACGGAGCAGCATTTTATACATTAAATTTTATTATATATCAAAACAGTAAACAATTTTAAATGGTATTATTGGGTTAAAAATAAAAATGTTTGAAAGTCCCTTCATCGTCAGTGAAGCGAGAATGAAAATATTAAGACATAAACAGTTGTCATTCACTTGTCAGAATAAAATTATTTACATTTGATGTCGTTTCAGAGTACAGCAATGACTGTTCGTGCATAAGTGGGTACCACTGCTGTACTCATGCACGAACTCACTAACGTGCTCCCATTCCGAGATGATATTTATTTTTTTGTCACATATTAAACACATTTTCCCAAATATTTTGAGGGTTACGAAGTACTTGAAAGTAAAATTTAAAAAAAAAAATTCTACTCTTGACAATATTTCTTATAATTGACAAGTATTTAAAACAAACTCACCAGCATTTGAATTTTTTCACTTCACTGAACCTTTTTCGAACTCACCCATAACTTTAATCAAACAAGTTGTATGAACGAAAATAATTCTTATCTAATGCTTTTATTGCTCATTGCTGTCAATGAACAAGGTCGTTTATTTAAAAAATTTAATTATCTATCCATCCATCAAACGAACGGAACAAAATCAATTTAATATTTTCTACCATTATTTTCTTTTTATTTTTCAGACGAATACAAAAAATGAACTTGAATTAATTCATGGCGTGTCAAAGAATATAATTTCAACATAAATTCAATTATTTATCAATACGTTGCCATTGGAATTAAAACATTTTAAAGGTAATAAGAATACAGGTATTCAATATATTTAAAAAAATTACCTTTTTTAGTTGGTAATTTGTTGGCCTAATAATCCGTATTTCAAGGCCAAAGTACCAAAATGCTCACTCATGTGCATGAGTACGTACGCTTTAGATTTTTCTGTTTCATCTCATATGTGAATAAATGATTGAGAGACTAGAAAACATTTTATTTTTGTTCTTCCATATTTGAAATATGTATGGCGATTTCGTTTCTGAAACAACTGGAAATATGTTACCGACCATTTACGCTCAGAAAATTATGTCTTTTACTTGAAATATTTACTCGTAATTATGAACTTTTCGCAGAAAAAGAAATATATATGTTAACGAATATGAAATTTGAAGAACCCTTATTTTATCCATAACCCAAGTAGTCCATGCAGTTGAAAGGAGAGGTAGTACCTAACCCCGATATAAAAAGATTCAGCACAAAACATGTTGCATATTTAGATGTCTTATGTGCAGCATATTTAAAAAAAAGAACGTGCTCTTTTTTTAGAATAGAACACCAACATGCAGCTGGGGAAAAATGTGTGTAACTTTTCTGTCAGAAGCGAACACGCCATTTGTTTATTTCTTACTATTAAAAAGTGAAAAAATTAGATAATGAAATCTTCTTTCTGTTGAATATATGTTACTGGAACTGTATACATTGTGAGGCAAATTAATATGATTTTTATTTATGGGCTTGAGTTCAAATCTCATCAGAATCCATTATTTATTTTTCATGTGTTTAATGATTAGAAATGACGGGAGAAGTAAATTTGTCTGTTAGATGAGGGAACATTCACACGTTTTCGGTGGCGCCACACATCGTATCAGCACTCGAGCCTACCACTTGAACGTTATTACTATTTAAACTTACGATTCTGCTGGAAAAATAATGCGAGAAGTTTTTGTTATTCAACAGTCAAAGTTTTTATTTATGAAAAGGATATGGTATGGAGGATAAAGGGAGTAGTGCTTGTGGAAATTCGATTTTAACCTCTCCACACAGGAAAGACATCTATAGGAAGCTCGTTCTACATACGAACCGTTTGATCAAAGAACGAATTGTTTCTATAATGCGTAGTGCGATTCGCTGATATATCGACCACAAATTGATGCGCTCTTTATGAGGAACGTTTTTTTCGGAAATAAAAGCGGGTCTCGGGAACATATTCCTTTACTTCATTAGAGCACATTGCATTGTAGTAACGATAAAACAACGTAACACATCCCAGAATTGGCTATACTATTGCCACCGATGAGTCTCTTCGCCCTCTCCTGTACTCGGTCCAGTAGCTTCAAAATAGACTTTCAACCACCGGCCCATATATGAGAGTTGTATTCAATTTTCGGCCGGATGTAGGTGCTATAAATAGTGAGGATATCACATGGAAAATGTGCTCTGTCAATCAAACATCACACTGAATTTTCATGCCCCGAACATCAAGAGCTTTTGATTCCTTAATATTTATATCATCAACAATTACAGATGCAGCAGCCTGAGCGGGGTCATACGTTATACGTATGCGTAGGCATACAGCACTGTGTCTTATGAGCATTAAAATCAACTCGATTCCTATGACACCCTTTAGAGATTATTACAAGATCTTGATTAAGCGTATTATCCATATTTTGCTTCATTAAATTAGTAGGAATACCCTAAGCTGCCATCATATGCAAATGAGTAGATGGAGTTTCAAGTTTTACATAAAAGATCATTAAGAAAAATAAGAAACAGGGTAGGAGAGAGAACGGAGCCTTAAAGAACCCCTGAATTTATCTTGAACCTGTCTGATGAGATTCCATCTATAACGATCCCTGAGAAGTTTTTGTTCTTTATCAGCCAAAGTTTTTATTTATGAACGAAGTTTGTATACTCTGCATAAGAAAAAATTTTTTAAATTGTATAGTTTATACAAATAAGATGCAGGAGTTAAATTCGAATTCGTTACGTTATTACACCATTCCTGAAGAAGACTCCCGAAAAAGTGCAGAAATATTTGCTCAATTCCCAAGCCACTGTATCGGTGGTATTATCGCATTTTAAGCTTTTGATGAAAAAGTTTGATACAACAGTACAATTTCATTTCACACGTTTTGGAAATTTTGCATAAAATTCATACCAGGGATTAATTTATTTGAGTAACTCAAATATTTTTTAAATATTTTCGATGTAATCATCACAATCAGTGTTTAGGTTTGTCTGTAATAGTGCATAATTGCAGTGCATTTATTTTAAAAGGAATTCCGTTTTTTTTCCTAAAATAAAAAAATTATGTTTTAATCAAATTTCATTTCATTTCATAAATACTGACTGTTCACAAGGCATATTTCAAAGAAATATTTCAATACACCATACAAGGGGAGCTTTTGAATTAAGAAATTCAATAAATTCATTTACTAAAATATCTAACCTCAAGCTCAAAGGCAGAAATTTATTAAAATTTAACAAATTATTACTACCAAAATAATAATTGGCCTTAAGCTCATACATATGTATATGTAAATATTAAAGATCAATTAATATATGAAAATGGTCAAGAACTTTGTAATAATTAAAAATATTTTCGTTAAACTAGATTGAAATTTGTTTTTATGATTTAAATTTGACTAATTTAAAAATAACAAGTAACTAGTGATGAAAATCTTCGCTCAAATCCAAGTACAAGTCACATGGTATATGTGGTAATAAAAGTTCCCGTATTATATTTTCATTAATAATTGGTATGATGAACACATGTTTTCATTAACTAAAACTGAATAAAACGTATGAATACTGGTGAGGGGATGTAGTAAAGATTGCATATTTGCTTCGTCCTGTTTATACTTGTCATTCATTCATTTCATAAAAACTTATCCACATGTTCGAAAATAAATTTCTTACAAAATGAGTCTATTTAGCAAACAAACAAAAAAAGATAGTAGTAACCGCTTTAATAATAGAAACTGTCAGCTCATCTCTCATTTTCTGTTTCTATCGATTCTAAACATAAAGACGGAAGGTTCTAATATAGAACTGAAATATTAACTTTCGCTTTTCCCACGAAATGTTTTAATTTACAATTTTTATATAACACCTATAGCAACAAGACTGACCTTCGTAGACTAGTAGGTAGTGTACTAGACTCGTAGTGCGAAGATCCCAGGTTCGAATCCTGCCGCAGAACTCTGGCAATTTGTGTTTGATAATTAAAGGGAGTACACAACAAGCCTTCACTGGCTTAAGTGTATGGCGTATAACATGGGCTATCACACCGCTCCAATCAACCTAACCTAACCTAACCTATAGCAACAAGAAATATTGTCCTGTCAAATAAATAGTAAAAATACCAAATATTTAATTTTTAAATTTGAATGTCTTTCAAAAATCGAAAACAACTCACAAAGTTATAAAGAAAAGCTTTGTAAATGTTAAAGCCTAATTTCGCTTATCATTATTAATGTACATGGATACAAATGTAATAATTGATACTAACACATGTGCAAAATGAATTGGTACATATGAGTGCATCTAAGAGTGTACGCAGTGATATGTAGATAATTTGTAAATTTTTCCTTTAGGGTTAAAGTTTTTTCGGATTTTTTAATTCCCAGGAAATGGTTATAAGAAGATATAAATCAAGGAATCCTCCACACTGCCTTTAAATCAAGTACAATTATTTACAAAATAAATACATGTGGAAGCAAAATAGTGTTTTAGAGGCAACCATAGACTATACAATATTATAGTTTTTTTTTTTTTTTTTTTTTTTTTTTTGCTTTAATTATTGTAATTTTATACACACTATCCAAAAAATTGCTAAATATTTTCCAACAAAATATTGCGCAATTTTTTTTACAATATACATACTATATAAATGTAGACAAAGCCTACACACATATAAAGGGAGATTTTTAAGAGCTTTAGGATTTGTTTTAAAAGAACACATAAAATTTAGAAAAATGTATGAAATATTTATTTGAGTCGATAGAACGTTCTATATAAGTCCATGTTTAAAGATGATTTCATGTAAATTTTGACAGCTGCTGCGCCTCAAATGGTTCATATGGTGTTTCCAATTTTGGCATACTCTATCCAACATATCGGCCGATGTCTCACTAATAAATTCTTCAAAATTGGCTTCCAGTGCTTTAATCGTTGCGGGGTTGTCCATATAGACATAAACCTTAATGTAGTCGCACCAAAAATAGTCTAAAGCCGTTAAATCGCACGATCTAGGCTGCCAATTGACCGGGCACAAACGTGATATAAACTGTTCACCCAGCTCGCCTCTCAATTAGTTGATTGTTTCACGTGCTGTATGGCATGTGTCACCGCGTTGTTGAATCCACATGTCAGCCAAGTCTAGCTCTTCTATTTTGGGCAAACAAATTTGTAATCATCGCACGGTAGCGTTCGCCATTCACATTAACGTTCCTGCCTTCGACGTCTTTGAAAAAATACGGTACAATCATGCCACCGGCCCATAATCCACACCAAACAGTGCATTTTTCGGGATGCACTGCTTCTGGCTGCTCTTCACACCACTACGGCAATTTCTCTTGTTCACTTATCTATGCAACCAGATATGAGCTTCGTCGCTGAACACAATTTTCCAATAAAAAAGTGGACGACGCTCTTTCTTAACCGACCATGAATTTTGATAATAAAATTCAATAATCTGCAACCGTCGTTCCCTTCTAAGTCGATTTATGGTTAAATTATAGACCAAAATGAACATGTTTAACAGTGTTGCCAAAAAAAGGAAGTTGCTAAGAAATCTCCCTTTACGTGTATACATATGACAAGTTGACATAAATAATATTAAAAATGCAAATAATATTAAAAATACAAAAATTGTCCTCGATTTCTGTGGGAGAAAATTATTGTAACAACAACACAAAATATTCCATTCTGCGCAATATATGTAAACCAAAATACTTGTTATTTCATTCAATATATTGCACCATCTTCTAATGTAATATATACTCCTACACAGGCAATTTTATTGCGCAATATCACTTATTGAACAATAATATTATAAATGTATGGGTGCTTGAAGGGAAATATAAAAAATAGCATGAAATAAATTACAATTAACAAAAATATATTTTTCAAAGATAATTGTTTTTCAGTTGCAGGGAAAAATCCCTTATTTATTTTATTTCCTGTTTTTAGGTAATTTTGCTTTTCCCCAGAAATTCTTGGTTATCGAACCCCTTACTTTAACAGAGCTTTTACTCATTTTCAGCTTGATTAAATATAATTTAAATTTAATAGAATTTTCAACTCAACTGTAAGTGAATTGAATGTTTTACATTTATTTATATTTGGTTTTTGGCTTTTTTTTACAAACAAGCATGAGTGTATTAGAAATGTTCATTTCTGTCAATTACAACTTCTTTTAAGATAAAGTATAAAATGTTTAAAAATTTAAGGAAAATTACTAAGGCTCTTTTTAAAAAGTCATTGTCAAAGTGTAAGAGAAAAAAATTTTATTAAGAGATGTTTTGAAAAAATTTATGTTTTTAAAAACATTTTGGAACAAGTATTTTTAAATATATATTTTTTTTCATTCATATTTTAATAAATTATTTTTCAAACGTATTTTCAAAGGTATTTTTCAAACAGCAATTAAAAAAAGATAAATAAATATTTACTTTTTCAAGAACCTAATCTTTTAGATAAGAATTTTCCACAAATATAATAAAAAAGTGATTTTCCCAAAGTCTTTTTTTTAAATATATAGCCTATATAGCCTCTTATTCAAATAATACCTTATGGAAAACAAATGTCTATAAGAAAAAAGTGCTTTTTACAAATGTCCTTTTCTTTAAAAAATAAATTTTTGAAACACAAATCTTTCCCAGAAGTTTTTCTTTAGGAAGGAACTTTTCAAATATATTTTTCTAAATGTAATATTTCATTAAAATATTTTGAAAAAACGATACTATTTCTAAAATTGAATTTTTTAAGAACTTTTTCATACAGGTAATTTTTCGAAAATTTTCTTTTTTTTAAAGCATTTTTCCGAAAAGGTACTTTTTCATAAATGTGCTTATTCAGAAATGCTCATTTAAAAAATGTAGTTTTTAAAAAAGTACTTCCTCAAACAGGTGCTTAAAAATTTACTTTTAAAAACAGGCATTGTTTAAAATTATAATTATCTTAAATGTACTTTTTTTAAAAGTACTTTTCCCAAAAAATGCCTTTTCTAAATAATACTTTTTCCCAAAGTAATTTTTTTTAAGATAAATAGTACTTCTTTATAAAGATACTTTTTCCAAAAAATGCGATTTCAAAAAAAAATTCTTTTTAAAATGTTATTTTTCAAAAAGTTACTCTTTTATAACAAAACTTTTTCAAACACATATATTTTAAATGAATTTTTTCAAAAAGTTACTTTTTCAAACTAAATTCCTTTTTCTCAAAAAGGTACTTCTTGAGGGAATGACATCTTCGAAAAGCTACTCAAGTTATGTTAAAACGTGCGTTCGATCGCAATGTGATTTTTAATGATGATAACCAAGTGACGTTTTTAAAAAGACCTGGAGTTTCTTTTTTTCATCCTATTTTTAGTGCAGAAGTACGATAATTTCTGCACATCCCGCTAGTGATAACTAAAGACTGCTTGTCATCCGCTTTTGCGACTTAAAATATTCCGTTGCATAGACTTCGTATTTAACGATTTAAAACCAAGAATTTAAAAAATGTGCTCCAGGCAATTTACTAACCGAGGCAGGCTTATACCAGTTCATGGCAAAAGTCATGTTATGTTATGAGTATAAGGACTCAGACACATAAACATACATACATACAGACACATAGACATACATGTGAAAAACTTAAAAAAGAAGTTCCATATTTCAATGTTTTAATACACATTCAATATTTATATATACACTTGAAAATTATTTTATATATCTATATATATAAAATAGGATGTGTGTATGTATGTATGTATGTATGTAGCGTAATGGCTCCAAAACGGCTTGTCCGACTTTGACGAAATTTTCAGGAAACCTTCAGAATACTCGGGCGGGTGACACTGTGATTTTTTATTTTCGGTCTGTGGGCGGAGGGGCGTGGCAAAATCCAATAATTCATAAAATGAGAACGGCTTGGCCGATTTCTGTAAAACTTTTTGTCAGTTGTTCGTATTTTCGATGTTTTTATGAAAGAAAAAGTTGGAAAATTGGAAAAATCGAAAATCGAGTTTTTGTATGAAATTTTGTTTGAAATTATTACTTAATGTCTTTTCAAATTAAAAAATAAAAAACTTGTCTGAAGGCTTAAAATTGGAGCGAGGCGAAGTTCACCTGGTCCGCTAGTTTTATATAACCCTGCATGTTTTGTATGCACTAACAGAGACACAAATAAATACTTGGGATCTTTTTCGCTATAAGAAATTGTTTTTACAAAATAATTTATGTAAAACTTTAGCCGGTACGAGTTCGTTAATTTTTGCGCAAAATCGAGTTTGTGGAATTATTTTATTGAAGCTGAAATTCCTTCATGGAGAAATATATTAATAAAATATTTTGCTACTTCTACATGTTTCTGTTTTGTTCAAAAAGAAAAAAATAATAATAATAATAAGCAGTAGTGCAAAATATGTATTCTATTCTAAATATGTTGCGAGTGCATATGTTTGTGCTCTATTTCAACAAAAAATAATAATAATAATAAAAATAAAAAATAGGCAGTAATGCAAAAAAAAACTTGTTCTATTCTAATAAATTTCATATTAAACATGCAAATATGTAACATTTCTTGCACTCAATTATATTTCATGGTTAGACACTAATTCTCTTTTCAACTGGGTTAAATCCTTTGTTTGCACAAATAAGCCATTTGGTTTACTTTATTTTCCCTTACATATTTGTTTTTGTGTGGAAAAGGCAGCACTGCGGGGGTGTCGGTAACGTATAAAACGTGTTCCTCAATTTTACTGCAATATCTTTTTTCGGAAATGAAAATCCCATTAAATACTTGTGCTCTTAAAAACACGCCCTTACACCGAATTATGGGTAGCATAAGTGAACTACATATACATTTGTCATTAAAGTGTCTTGGCGCAAAAAATAAAAAATAAATTCAAATGGAAAAAGAACCAAGTAAATCAATCAAAACTTTAGAATCATGATAAAATGTGGCAGCCACATCTTTATTTTGAGGTGCGAAGCAATATCGTCATCATCTTAATGCAAAAATAACCAGTAGACTGAAGGCGTAATTGCACAATATTCCATTAACAATTAGAAAACAAGGCTGTAATTTACACATACACACACATAAATGCACTCACATAAGTGCTTTGACTGTATTTAGAATATTTTGACCTTATTTAGAATATTTAGTATATGCTTGTTAACTTTGTAAAACCATGAATGATTGATTAAACATACAATAGGGTTGGCTTTGAAAATTTTAATTTAAATCAAATAATTAATGTATGCCAATATGCAAGTGACTTACTGGCATCATTAGAAGAATGTGGAGAGTATGCTGGGAAAAAAACCTTGGAAGGAAAACGGCAGCGGTTTACCCTTGTCAGCAGCAGAACTAAAAACAATTAAATTAAGAAGGGAATTATATGATTCTGTTTTACACTAAGTAATAAATTGCATTAAGGAAAAAGGCCTCCATGCAATAAAAAGAAAGAAGAAAAATCCAGAACGAGCCCTCCTTAATTTAATTAAATTTTGTTAAAAATGTCCTCAACTACAATAAAATCGGTCGAGTGTGACTCAAACTCGTCCTTAAAGGGACGCATGCGTTTACTCAATAGTAAAATCTACATATTACTTGAAAAAGCCTGCGAAAAAACCTAATGGTATAATAGAAATATGATTATTATGATTATTTATTATTTAAATATATATGGAAATAAATTATTGATAAATTGGGGTTACGCTTTGATTTTTAATTTAATATTTAGCATTTGCTGTTACATTGGCCATAGTATTATACAATGTAAAAATTTGAAATGTCTAACCAACTATTAAGTTTTACAATGTACAAGACAATGTTTATTACCTTAGGACACCCTTTAATAAATATCAACATCACATTGGACAACCTTTGGTCAATGTTAGCATTACTTTAATTACATTGGGATGTCCTTTGGCTTTCCCACTTCTTTTATTTTTAGTTGTTATTTTTGAAATTTACGATTCACTGGATAGAATAATGTTACACACAGTCTGACAGACGGACATCCTAGAAAAAATCATAGGTTTCCTTTGTTGCCCTTTGGATACGAACCCTCAAATCTGAGATATATTCCCGAGAAAATAAAAAAAAATTCTCACATATAAAATATAAAAAGTGATCTCAAGAAAGCAGAAAAAGCGATCATCCAATTTCTTATTCCGTTCTTATTTAGCGATCCTCCAATTTATTTCTTATTCGCTTCTTATTGAGCGACACTATTTCTAACCTCCCAAATTTTATGAAAATGGTACTAAATTATGGAATTGAAAACAAGAGCATTTGAAAAATGATACCACTGGAAAAGATGAAAAATTCAATACTATAAATATTAAAATCGTATTTGTCAAAATTATTCGATATATCCTCCTATAAATACAACTTTCTGAATATAAATCATCGGCTGAATGAAAAATGACCGAAGATATTTTTGTCCTTAATGGAAAATTTTGGCGCCATTATTTTATTTGCTTTTATTTAAAATTTTTTAAAATTTATTAAAAAATATTTATCAAATTGGGTATTCGAGGTATTTTCCAAAATAACTATTTAACAATTTATTATTTTTGCTAAGCCAACAACAAACAATAAATTGTATTGCTAAATTTCTCTATTAAAAGCAAAAACCAAAATTTTTTAACAAAATTTTTATTGTCATTTACATTTTATGGGACCATTTTTTATGTCCCCATAACTGACAGCCTGGAAGGAAACGAAGAACATAGATCGGTACAGAATAACACTGATATTCAACACCAATTTAGAGCTGTTGGCAAGGATATAAGTTACATTGATCCAAATAAAACAATTTACAATTTGCCTTAAATAGATTTATATAATATGTGGGACCACTCTCATATACACCTGTTATCCATTTCACACGCAACTCGTCTTTTAAGTAAAAAATTTTGAAAATATGACCATAAACTGTGGGGTTACATTTTTTTAAAATCAGTGCTTAAATGAAGCAGTTATGTGATAATCATTCATGTCTAATCAAATTGCCCTTCCAATTTTTGGAAAAAAAATTATGAAACATTTTAAAAATCGGTCCATAAAAAGGGGGAGTTATGCGATAATCAATCGGGCACCACAAGCAAATCGTTTCAAACAGACAAAAGTTCTATAAAATCGGTTCCCAAATGACAAAGTTATAAGTGTATGAACATTTAAGAAAAAAATTAATACCTAATTAATAATAATATTTTGAAATTGATACCTCCTCCTTTTTTGAAGTCGCTTAAACATGGGAATTCACTTTTCAATGTTCCAAGCAAAATACAATGTGTCTATGAAGAGGCTGATTTTTAACAACAGAACGAACAAACTTCAACATTGTGTACATAGACATTTCCAAACTTTTTAATTATCAATTTATTTAGCTTTTCCATATAAACATAATATTTTTCGTTTTATGAAGAACCAACCTGGCGTGTGAAGAGGGGGTTTTGTGTACTATATCCACGAATCGTTTGATTAAATAATCATTATATAACAATATAAATGCAAAATATTTTGATTAGACCCAGTAAAAAGAGGTTTCCAAAAAATTCATGGAAACGCTGAGATTATGATCCCGACAGAGTGCATATTCGAATCGTTTGGAATTATTTGGCATTGGATTAAGTTCTGGATTTGGATGCTACGAAGATACGAATCTTCAATTTTTTATGTTTTTCTTACAGAGAAAATTGTTTTATATTGAATTACAATTGATTATTTGCCATTGGGAATCGAATTTACATTTGAGAAGATGTACAACTTTTTCAATAATCATGATTTATTTTCTCCTAAATGACGCAGTAGATAAATAATTTCAAAGGAATTTTTTAATTTTAATTAAAAAAAATATATTCTGAAAATCGAGAACAGAATTTTAAGGATTTGTAGAAGTAGTTCGGATTTGTAATTAAAATTATGTCAACTTAACTTCTCAGGAAGTTGAAAAAGAACGCTCTAATGGATTTTTAGAAACACTCGGGTATTGTAAGTCTATTATAAAATATATGGAACTTTAAAGAAACAACTTTTATCTTTTATTTTATCCATTCATTAAAAAATTATTCAACGAAAAACTAAATTCATGTCACAGTATCAATATAACTTTATATACGAATATGTGCATGTACATATCGAGCCTTTGCTGCAATAACGTAATAATTCAAAAAAGGTTGTTTTGCAGAAATTGAGTTTAAAGTTTTCAATTTACACACAACTTAATGGTAAAAGAAAATTTGGTTCTTTTCTCAAGACCCGAGTATACAAAATATGTTTATGAAACTTTTACAGAATATAAAAAACGACAAGGCGAATAATTTCGTAATATAACCTTAAAAACAACATTTTTTGAGTTATGACGCTATTGCAGCAAAGGCTCGATATGTAATTTTTTTTTTTATTTTATAAAACTTATTTTTTATTCATAAAACTTTGCAGTAGTCTACAACCTTTATTTTCCTGTAAAAATTATAATTATCACTATAAAACTATATTGAAAAAATGTTTGTTGTGGCTTTAGCTCTTCATATGCTGACATTTCATTGGTTGCTAAAACCAAATCGAATGTCGGCATATGAAGAGCTAAAGCCACAACAAACATTTTTTCAATGCATTTTGCAAAAAACTAATTGTTTCTAACGATTGGTCGGGATATTCTCCCGAATAATAAATTTCAATATTACTATAAAACTATTTTAATCGAAAACTTTCTCTTTGAATACAATTTAGGAATATATTAAATAAATAAAAAAACATTTCAATATCTTTATTCCAGAGTCATAAAGAAATATACTTATTGCTATAATGTGTCTGCCTGTTCCTAAGCGAATAATCCTTAAATCCTCTAATTTGTTAAAGGAAATCTTTCTCTTATTGCAAATCATTACACACGTAAGACTGTGTGTATGTGTTTTGTGCAACTAAAATGGATTTGTGTAAATATTTATAAAGGCTCATTAACATGAATAATACAGACAGGTTAAAAGCAACAAGGACGTGTTTTGAATATTCAATTTCAATCGTTTTCTTTCGCACATACCCGAAACACAAAAAAGGGATCATCCAAAAATCCTTTGATGTATAGAACAGGTTTGTCCTTGGGTAGATAATTTAGAATAAAGAATATTTTGGCGTATTGTATTTTCAGACTTTCCTTTTTGAACCTTTTTGTAATGAGTTTTTTAAGAGTTTAAATATTCCTAAAGAAAGCAAAAGTTTCCCAAACACCTGCATGCGGTGTTGTATATTTTCTGTTTGTCTAAGTGTGGGAACACAATAAACAATTTAAGCGATAAGATTTACCATCACTGAGAAAAACTCGGAACGGCGCCTTTAAAAAAATGGAAGTCACTGATGAGGAACGACCCAGTGGAAAATGGCAGTCATTCTCCAGAAATTATATTCTTAGCAAGTAATCTGTTAGTTTCATTTGAAAATATTAAATTATTTGTTTCTTTAGATCTAGAAGAAAGCATTATTTTTATTCGCACAATAAGTGATGAAATTTCTTTCATGTAAAGAAAAATATATCATGACCACTGGCGATTTTTTTTATGGACCAACGCTCAAGGCCTGATCCCTACTCGTGCAATGCATTGTGCTGGAACTAGGAAATGGGTTATGGGAAGAAGGATAAATATGTCAAAGATTTATATCAGTACATGTCACAAAACCTAAGATGACGATGCTCTTCGCACTGGCTGAATAAGGCCATTCACTACCGTCCCTGTCGTCCCTTCCAGAGGCACACATGGATAAATGCACCAAATGAGCTCCAGATAGGCCCGACATGGTAGCAGATTCTGTACAGGCTGCAGAACCGTATACAGACACTTTGCTGAAGTGCTGGAGCTATCTAACCTTCTAGCATCCCAACGGCCCAGCAGTAAGAAGTCCCCCTATCATAAACCACTCACCAACTAGCACCATATTGCAGATCCGCTCATCTGGCCCATCACTCTTACCGCGTATCTTTGGTTTTTAACCATAACCACTACGTGATCCCCGAAGGGGTCTCACTAATAATTAGTCTAGGACATGTCCTAGGGGAAACTAGTTCCCGTGTTGTCAGATACGATCTCTGGTCGGCCTCGCGTTAAAAACACCCATGCCAACCTAAGGCAAGCCCACTTCCTTAAATGCTTATATACACGCCCGTTACTCCGTTATTTCCGGGATTGTGTTCGAATTGAATGTGTGTGGACATTCAATTTGAAATTTTGCACGCTGAAAGTGTCAGAAAAGACATCTGCAGGCAGGAATTTTTAAGCTTATTTATTAGTTTATTATTAATAAATAATCAACCCTAATTTAATATAAAATTATTTTCTTTGCAAAACAAAAAACATAAAAAGTTTACTTTTCCAAACAACATAAAAGCCGATTCCAAATCGGCGAATAGGAATATAAGAAATGGAACATTCAGCAATGAGAAGTTTATGTTAAAATCATTTTGAAAATTCGCCCTACTTATGAATTCTAGTTGCAGCTTTTTTTGGGTACGTTCTCTTTTACTAGCGAAATTTTAATTTCTTCTAAAAATATGTAAGTGGATTTTTTTAAAATTTAGTAGAAATCAAGTTTGACAAAATTTTATTAAAAAACTGAATTGCTCTTGCAAATCTGTGAAACTTTGTACTCGTTTTTAGAAACGTACATATATAAGTAATAAGATAGTAAACTATAAAACTGATACAGATAATGTTGCTCAATGTTATAGACATTTGATTCGTAAATTAAACTGACTAATAGGAATGTAAAATATTTTTTATTGTTATTATATAATTAGTATAAAGGATTTTTCATTTCTTCATAGGTTAAAAACATTTTTTGTTTAGTTTTTTGTTTTTTGTTTCCTTTAAAAAATTTTTTACTTTATTAAATTTTGATTGGTTCATAAAAATTTTTTCAATTTGTTCATTTATGTATGTATGTAAAATAAGTTTTCAAAAAAATTTTTTCAATTGTCATATTAATAAAAAAATTTCCTGAAGAAGACGCCCAAAGAGGCGTCGAAATATTGAATAAAATTATTATTATTTTTAAAAAAAAAAAGACCTAACGCTTGATTACAAAAATTATATATATTAAAACAAAAAAGGTCGAAAAAATAGTGTTAATTAATTTTATATAAATTTATATTTTTTTTATTTTTTAAAGCATTATTTTTGATGGCGTCTTCTTTTCTGGAAAAAAATTTAACATGTTGTCAATTAAATTATACAAAAAATTTAACCCTCTTGCAAGATTTCGTGTTCTCTTCTAATAAGTTTCTGCCTCTTTCAAAGGCGAAAATATTTACACTTTTTAGAAAAAAATGTGAGAAAGAAAAAAAAAGAAGAGAAAGAAATCGTATTTATCGAAAAGTTTGTACCCCCTTCAGGATTCGCAATCTAATAAAAATTAATTTTCCTTGAAAAAAATCCAAGCCGCTTCCAAGTCGTGAATAAACCATGCAAAATGAAAACATCCTCCTTAAACAAATTCCACTGATATCGACATCTAATATAATTATCCCACGGAATCCCGATTTTATTCGAAAACAAGTCTTACGTATTTGGTCATTATATTTAGTGGTCATTATAAAACACTTTGGGAGTTTAAGGACTTTTAATCTTAATACATCAATACCATTCGCTCCTTACTGATTTCCATAAATTCTCTTTGAAGGGATGAAATTTAAATACTTATTTTTTGTAAGTTTGTAGGAGTTACGACATTTTGCATTGTATTGTTAATGTAAATTAGAATTTGAAAATTTCTTTGACATGACAAAAAATCTTTGGTTTTAGGACAAGGAAAATTGCTTTCATGTGATTTCAAATAGACTAAAAATAGAAGAATGAAATATTTGTTATTCGCATATAAAAGGATTTCCAATAAGAAAGACTGGTTGTTGACAATCTATCATTTCTGGCAGAATCTGTTAAATCTGTTGTCTATTATTTTGTCTCTGCTGCTAAATAATCACGGAATATTAAGCGGTTGAACAACATATATGTAGAAGTAATAAAACCTTATAAGCCACATGAGGTTTCGTTAGTATGTGCGTATTACGATGAAGCCATTCTATGGGCTAACGATTGTGTTAGCAAGCGAATTGGTCTATGGCAAGCTATATGAGGTTCACAAGTCACTTCTTGATAAGGGGTTTGGACCACCCACTAGCACTTGCTCGAACATCCCGATTATTTTTTGCCAAATTTAAATTTCAACCAGATTTACTATATGATCTCTGAATGGACTCACTGCCAACTAATACAGAACAAAAGATGCAGGGTACTGTTTTCCGTGTTTTTAGAAGGGAACCTGGTCTCTGGATGATTCAAAACCCATCCAATTTTAGGCTCTACTTATTCTTAGTTATTGCCAGCAAATATAATGGAGAGAAATTTATATAATCAATTTCCTTTGAAATACGTTAATTGAAATATGTAAATAAACGTGGACGATAAGCAGATCATACGGAATACCCGAATGTTAATAGACAATTAAAAATTCGCGGGAAAGAAAATCTCCCGTAACCGAAGAGGATCATCGAAAAATAAGCTTCACCGATTAGAGCAATGGGGTGTTTCATAAATATATACACTGAACCAAAAATGTAACTAAATACTGCAAAATTTAGTGTTCAATTGTAGGAAATTAGATTATTATGGGGCTAACAAATATCTTATTCATCTCTAATGGTATTATTCGTTTAAACGAATAGTTATGTTATATTAATTATACTGAAGAAATTTCTTAAATTTTTCGTAAAATTTCATTCTTATATCTATATAATAAAATACTTAATATTAAAATTCATTATTTGGGATATTCTCCTCAACTAATCGTTAGAAACAATTAGAGCTTTTGCAAAATGCATAGAAAAAATCAAAAGTTTGTTGTGGCTTTAGCTCTTCATATGCCGACATTTCACTGGTTGCTAAAACCAAATCGTCAGTGAAGTTTAAGCAGTTTGAAAACATTCAACCTCGGATGATTATGTATTTGTTGTAATTCATATGCAATATTGAAATTCTCATATTGTATTTGATTTATGTGGCATAAACATCCGAGGTTGAATGTTTTCAAAAGAAATTCCAAAAAAATATATATAAAAACAAAATTAAAAAAATTAAAATGGAAAATAAATGGAAGTAAATAATGTTTAATATGTATAAGATTAATTGTATTAATTAGTGACACATATACATACATAAATATCTATGTGTGTATATGGAAAAACCAATGAATTTTAAGTCTCTGACAGATATCACTTTCAAAACAATTCGATTCACCAATAGTTTTCCCATAGAATTAAATTGTTGCTTTCGAATATTGTTTTCAAATAAACCCAAATTATTTCAAAATTTTACATTACAATTGCTCTCACTGATTGTAATTGTCACATGGTGCGATTTGTTTGTGGAATTCACAATATGACAACATAGTAATTTGACAATCACAAAAATGTTACGTTATAACGTAAGACTGGACGAACGATATGGCGAAAGATGGTGAGACGCTTTGTCGAACGAAAGTTAGTGACTGCTCTTCATTCGCTAAAGTTCTATTTCGATAACAAAGGACAGGCTGTTAATTTAAATTAATAATAAAAATATTTTCTATATGCTTTAAGCGAACCAAATAAATATTTTACCCAAACAATCCAAATATTTTACTTAAAAAATGTTTAAAACATGAGGTACATGAAGTTATCGAGGCATAACTTTTTTATAAAAAATTAGGAAATCTATAGAAAATGAAAAAGTTGCGAATCGGAAAATATATATGTACATACATTATAATTTTCACTTTTGTACAAGCTTATTAACATGGCTGAAAGTATAAAAATTATAATTTTTAATTAACAAAACCCTCTATTACTGGCACATATGTATGTTTTTTATAGCATTCAAAATGATGTTTAATATTGACAAACAATGTAAAAAAGTTTTAATAATAGTAGCATTGTTTTCGTAATGAAAATGTTTTTAATTTAACTTGCAACTCTTTCAAAACTCTGCTGTATTTATGTATTTATTTTTTATTTTCAGTCATTTATTTGACATGCAACAATCATCACTTATCAAGTCGCGTGCATCATTTGCTATTCGTCATTTTCATTATCAATATCGTTGTTGTCGTTGCCGTTGTCGTTGTCGTCATCATCGCCATTGCTGCAGTCGTGAATAGGAATGCTGCATGCAACTCTATTCACAACGTGCAACGGCATTCTCTTCTTAAATCCAAATACCCTTTCACAAACCAAATTTCATTCAAGAGTTCTGTCACACCAAATTAAAATGATCTTGTAACTATCGGTGCATCTGTCTATTTATCTGGCAATTCGCTCTGTTCATCTGTCACTGGGTCTACAAAGTCTTTTACATTTCTCTGGTTTAAGGTTTAGATTTTGCATGTTGAAGCCATATTTAAGATTTCTTTTATTTTTTTATTTTCAGTTTCAAAGTTTAAGTGCATTTGTTTGTAGTCGTTAGCGCTAGAGTGCTATTATTATTATAATTATTGTTGTTTTTGTTACTATTTATTGGTGTTTCAAAGCTATCTAGTCTACTACTTCCTGAACTCAAGTCATTGATGTCTTGTTGCAGCAACAACAGCAACAGTAATTTGACACCGTGACGCCATACAATCATCACAACGACTCTGAAAATGATTTGAAAAGAAAACAAAGGAAAAATCTAGGCAGCCACAAATGGTTTAGTTGGTTCGGTTGGATCATCTACTCATATGATTTTATTTATATGCAAGTATAGTCTGTCTACAGCAAGGGAATAATCAAACGAATGAACGACGCGTCGTTAACAGAGCACGTGATATGATCACGTTTAAATTTGAAATACATACGTTTTATTTTGTTGTATTTTTTTCCTACATGTAATATTTATTTTGTTGCTGATTTTTTACACACATACATACTTATGTATTTATGTAGATATGTACATACTCGTACTGTATTATATATTAATTTCATTCCAGTTTAAACTTTAATGTTACAAATCACTCACATGAACAGAGTTACAGTTAAACACTTTTTATACTTTAATAACAATTTACAATAAACAAAATGAGAATAATGAGGAGTTGAGGCTGTTTGTTGAACCTTATGAACGGTTTAGTGTGTCCAAATTACATTTAAGCCATCTGGATGGTCATTAGAGCAGAAAAATGAAATTGAATTAATTTTCATTCGACGTCAAATAGAGAACAACAAAAGCGAAAAAGTGGAAATTAAAGACTTGTTGATGGTAAAGAAAATACAATGTATGTATGTACATATTTATTACAATATAAAAATATAATTTGTCCTTGCGGAAAAGTGATTTTTTAACACGAAAAATTCTAGGCTTTAATTTATAACCCACCCCACAGACATTACGACTGTTGGTACAGCTCCATGATAATCACAACATCGAGTAAAATTTCATTTTTAAACAAGTCTTCTGAAGTAAAAATGTCATTCGATCTTATAGCGAGTATTTTAATTTTTATAATTATACAAGTTTTAATCATACGAGTACAAATAAATATGTAAGTAATTTGCAAATATCAAGGTGCCTTAAATTATATGCTGAGGTACTAGTGTAAACGTCAAAAAATATTCATGTATATATAATCGAAGCCCAATATGGTCGCATACAAAGTGGGAATACTTCAGCTTTTGTAGATCTTGCAATATAATTTCATCAAAATCTATGTAATATACAAGTAAATTGAACAATAGCAATAAAATTGCTTACATAAAGTACAAATTTTGAATTATTATAGTTTCCTAGATATTTGACAGTATATATTTGCTTTGTACAAGAGCTGCCACGCCCACTGCTTCAATATCGCCAAAGCATTGTAAAGACTACGAATCTAACCATAAAATAATAATAATACAAATCTTAATAATCAGTCTAATATAATTCTTTGGAAACGCTATAAACAATTCTCTTGATTGAAACTATCGCGCCCCATTGTACCCAGTTGCTTCATTTTCTGACAAGCTCGTATGAAATTTATGGTTGCGCAAAAATAAATATTGAACTTTTCGAACAGACAACGTTTACTGATAATGAAGTTATAAATCAAAAGCTAAAAGATCTAAGCGAATGTTCTAAATTAATGTTCTTTTCTAAAAAAAAGTGTAATATATTTTGCCCTTTCAAAAAGTAAAAAGAGAATTTCGCGTTTCTCTTATTGGGGAAGAGAGTTCAATTTTTGTTAAATTAGAACAATAGAGTTTTCATTAATTGATTATCAAAATGTTAAATTTTTCCAGAAAAGGCAGAGCCATGATAAGAAGTATTATGCCCTATACTTTAGCCGCCTTTTGACGGTTCAAGTTGATCATCACTAGCAGGATTTTGCAGCGACATACTGAACGTAAAACAGCTGACATATTAATTTAAGTGGTGACTTTAGGAAATAATATAAATTATTTTGACAATATTTTTATCCAATCTTTCGTGGAAGAAAGTTCCATTAAATGAGTTCTAAAAGGTGCCATATTTTGAACATACCTGTAGATTTTTTTCATTCGACCCACACCAACTATACCATGATTGTGTAAGTCGTCAAAAATGAAATATTGAATGTAGAAATAAATTTCGTTTGAATTTTATTTCTAGTAAGACTTTTTTTGCTAAAATATGTACATAAATCTTTTCATAAATTATTAAATACCACCGTTGTTGCAACAACATTAACAGGGAGCAGCAGCAACAGTAGCAGTAACAACAAAAAAAATCCAACAACTTGGTCAAAATAAGTGCGGTTGTTCGTTTGTTTATTTGTTTTGTATTGTTTCATTTTATTTTTATTTTTATATATTTTTTATTTTTTTGAAAACTGCTCACAAGGGAGCAGTTTTTATCTTCTTAGTTTCCATTCATTTTTACATCAACACAAGACACTTGGACATGAAAAAAGCGTTTAAGTTTTTAGGAAGTGTTGAATTATGTCGTTATAGACATTTTCCTAGGCATTCTTTCCCATTATTTTGTTTTGTTTTGTTGCTGTATTATCTTTTATGTATACATATGTACATGTATGCACGTGTGTACATATTTTTTTAGCCACCACCAACATCAAAGGTAATGAAGGCAGAATGCCTCACGCTTGACCGCCGTTTGGTGTTATTTTTAATGAGCCACCAAATCGTTTTCGTTTTTATTTTTTAATCTGTTACTGCTGGTCGTTTTCTAAATAAATAAAAGTTTCAACGGAGGCCTTAATGCTTCTATGCTCATAATGAAAAGAAAACGCTGGAAGTACGCTACAGTAGGCATATTGCTAAGGGTCCACAAGTTGACGAACACGATGCGTTTTATGGCGTTTTGTCTTTAACATTTTCATTTTTAATTGTCAAAGAAAGAGTCACTTTAATGATCTCGTTTAGTAAGTTTCAATATGTTGAAGTATTACACGCTCTTGCTTATGACGTTTTCATTATTGAAAAAAAATTATTGCCGTAAAAATTGGGGACATGTTTTACAAACTTATACCATTCTCAAGCTCACAATAGAACAAAAATGGTCTTGTCTTTTTGTCTTTTTGATCTATTTAGTTTCCATGTATTGAAATTTAATATTTTTTTTTATATTTTACACCTAAATAAATACGTAAGCGAAAATAACACAAGTGTTTAATCTTTGAAAAATTTTTAATTTTTTTAGAAATAAAAAATTTATACTTGTAGTCTTCACACTGCGGAATAATAACTAAACGTATTACATGAAACCGAACGGACCTTAATAAAAATATAATTTTGCGTCTGCAAGCGGTTTTTCCGAATTGCGATTCCTTAAGGATTTTAAGTCTCATACGGATTTAATGTATCTTATTTACTTCCTGCACTTTCACGATAAAAAAGGACTCGCAGAAACTAAAGTTGTTTGTCGGGCATATTAGCTGGACTTAAATAAATAATAACATTAGATCAAAGATTTGAATACTTATTGTTAATTCAATTTCAATTGGAGATTTAAAAAAAGTAAATCCTTTGTTTTCATCTTTAGAATCTTAAATAATTCTCTTATTTAAAAAAATTTCTTTGTGGAAATTTGGCGAATTTTTCGCCTACAGTTGCAGTTACAGTTTTCCATAATTTAATTAATTAAATTCTTATTTAAGTATTTTGTTTTGCGACAGGAATTTCTCGCCTGTTTTTTTTGAGTCAATTTCTTTATCATTAAATGACCAACTAATTTAATATTTCTACTCGTACTAGCATACAATCTCCTATAAATAGTATATACATAGAAATTATATTGTAGTCTGCAGGGATTGTATACCTAGGCTAAAATAAATAAATAAATATAATCTAGACTAAGCTCCATTACCTATAACAGCTTGCCTTTAAAGTTTCCGATAGTTAAAAGTAACTTTAGTTACGAATAAATAAGGTGATATTTTATTACAATCTACTTGTAAAATAAAATGCATTTTCCTTAAAATTTGTCAATAAATATACTTTTGGTTCATGTCTTAAATGCTTGTAAGTACCTTTGGAAATATCAATAGAACATTTTTTAATGCCAACGATTAGTGACGACTAGACTAGCGATGACTAGACCTTGCGATAAAAGTTACAAGTAGGATGATCCTGCCTTTAACTTATCGCTCAGTTTTAGAGTTGTAATAATGAAAAACTAATTATCCGTCCAATGAAATCCAACATTTAACTAACGTCAAGTTATCGTATAATAATGACCCCAAGAGGTCACAAATACCTTCGAACACCATTTTTCCAATTAAGCAAGTTTGTACAATTTCTATAAATATCATGATTTTTTTTATCCCTGTTTTGACGCTTTCATAATTTTTAACAGGAACAATTTTCGTCCGTATTGATTATGCAAATGACTTTTGTTTCGAATCTTTGGAACTTTTTCACGAATCTACTTCTACTTCATTTTTTCCAACAGGTTTTTACTTTAGTAAATTATGCAAATTTTAGCAATTTGAATGAGTCGTCAAGGTGTTGGCCTTTTTCACTTCACAATAAATTTTTAATAAATTTACCCGTTTTTTTTTAATCATCATTCCAAATATTTTCCAAAATAATTATTTAAAATTTGTTTTTATATGTTGTAGGCTAAGCTAAGTACATATTTAAATAATTGAATTTCATTGGCGCTAACCAAATTATCAGTAGACTTCATGTATGATCGAATTCTCATTTTGTATATGAAAGTTTTTGTATAAGCATATGAGTTTTGAATGCTTTACAAACATTTTGGCTGGAGTTTACTGATGATTTGGATAGTGCCCTTGAAATAAAAGTATAAAGGCAGCTTATTCCATAACAAACAACAACATCTGCGTTTCATTTTGCCTTTGCAATCAATTACTTTTAATCCGTTTTAGGGTTTTTTCAAATTATATTTGTAGCATTTGTTTTACTTGTAATTCCTTCACTACAAAAGACTTTTACGTTTTCGTCAATTTTGAAGTGGCTTTAAACTTTTTTTCCTCTTTAAAAGATTTTCACAACTTCTGGTAATTTTTTTTTAATTTTAAATAGTTTAACTGAATAAAAAAGTACAAATAAGTTTAAGCAATTGTATGTGTATTTAGGTTTTAGTATCTGTAGTAATTACCATAAACATTTTATATCTCCCCCTTAACTTGGCCAACATTGCGAGTATTATTACTTGGACCTTATTAGCTTTTCTTTCCTAATGAAAATTATCTAAATTATTTTTTTGTCTGTCCGTTTTATTTTTTATTTATTTTTAACTACTTCTTTTGCGACTGCGTCTCTTTTAAATTTTCCAAAATGAAAGTGTAGGAAATTAACTTTTTCCTTTTCGCTTGACTTTGTTGACTGTCCAGTTTTAATACCGCAACTAATTTACTTCCGCTTTTACCCAGATAAAGGTTTTTGTTAGAGCTTTTAACTTGATTTTCTTTTAAAATTAAGAAAAAAAACAATAAAAACTTAAAAAAAAATAAAACAATTGTGTCTCGTTGACATCATTTAGTTGACAGCATTGCACGCTGGCAATGATAACAAAATATTTTGTAATAAATAAAAAATTTCCAAATATTTGATAAGATTTCCTTGAAAAAAACGCTCATCACTAAAAGTATAAGCACAAGGAATGCCAGAATGGGTCAAAGTCACCGCCACCACTCCTTTCTCTCTTCGTTACACTCATGTTAATGGATATGAAAAAAATAGAAGTCATTCTTGAGGAAAGACATTTTCATTTCACTTTGATTGAAAATCTTAATTGCTTCTACAAATCTGTGAAACAGATAAAAAATGAAATCGTGGCTACTGGCAGGTTTGTAACTTTTCCAGATCTAAGGTCTTATTTTCTCTGCAAGAAAACATAAAAAAATAATTTCCTTAACATATTGAAAATAGTTTCCATGGCAGTGAACAAGCATAAAAAGAAAAAATCTACCAATGATAAATCTATGTTACAACCATTGAAAATTATCCCAACTTGCACTACTGCCAGATTATAATCTCAAATATGATTCATATTGTACATTTCAACTATTTTAATAAAATAAGGATTCAAAATATATACATATACATATATATTTTGTGTACAAAATTAGATAGATTTAACACCCCTTGATGCAGTTGATATTTTTTCCCCCGTATATGCCTCTTCTCAAAATATATTTACTTCTTACATTGTTTTTCCCAAATTTGGAATAAATCTGATCAATATTTTAGAGAGCCTTTACTATCATTTATTTTGCATTTGACCCCACTGTGCATTGTTGTTAAAAACGTATTTAAGTGCATATTTGTGTGTTTATTATACAAAATTTCATTGTTTCTCTGGCCAACGTTAAAAACATTGTATTCTATTTAAATTTTTTTGTGGGAAAATATGTATAATAAAACAACACAATTTGTTGTTTATAGTTTTCTGGATGAAGTTGTGTTTTTAACAAGTTGGAAAATGTTTTTTTTTTTCAAGAAATACTCGTAGTAAAAACTATACAACTTGCCAACTTCTGTTTTCTATTTACCCACAAACATTGTTTCGAGTTCTTTTTTCATTTGATTTTTGTTAGTGTTTTACACATTTGTGTGTGCGCGAGCCTTCAATTTGACCCAATTTAAATGGTTTCGCAAAAAGAACTTTTAAACAATAAGTTTTTATCATTATTTTGAAGGTTGTATGAAAAGAAAGTTTTCATTAAGTATGAGTGCCTGATTTTTAAAGCAGTTTAGAAATTATGAGTGCGGCAACAGCAAGTTAATAAGCAAGAAATCGTGTTATTGGAAAAATATTTAACAGTGAAGCAAATCACGGCTTTAAGTGTGAATCGAACTTTTTGGGCGTAATCGCTAAATCTAAGTTTTATATTTAAAATGTTCCCTTCTGTGAAAAGTTAATTTTTTATTCTTTTCCTTAAGCCCAACAATATCGCTGCTGCGCTTTACTCCTGCAAAATATCTATTGAAAGGAGCTGCCGTTTGACTTCGGAAGCTATTCACTAGGTTTATGGGCTATAATACGTCCCATTCTCTTACATGGGATTATAGTCTAGCGAGCTGCTCTAGAAAAAAAGTTACATATCTCAAGAAGTTACACATCGTTCAACGACTTACTAGTTTTTTCCACACACTGTTGTCTACAACAACGATATAAATGAAAGACAGTACAGAACAACTCTTATCCCACTGTCACGGATTAGCAAGAAGATGAATGATTACAATGGTATCTCTTGAATTAGGTCACCCTTCCGACGTTGCAGACATTAGACTGTAAAGTATAATTCTAATTGAGTCTGATGGAATTCTAACTGTCACACTTCCTTTATCCATAGATTTGGGAAATAAATAAGTAAATTTATCATAACTATGTACTTATGTATATTACTTTGATATGCAGCGTACTGGAATGAACGTGACAGTAGAGGGTGACACTTACATTAGTAGTAAATGAGGAATAGTATTTTTATAAATGTATGTTGACAATAAAATATTTTATGTTCATCATCCCGCATGTGTGCATCAAATTATCATCTAATATTTAAATTATATAAACTAGACGACTTACATTGATCTGTGTAAGTATTACTAATGCAACGAATATTCGTATTCTCGAATATTCGCTAATTTCATGACATTCTGAATTTCTCAAATATTTTGTCCCGAGAATATATGTTCATACATATAATGTAAAAAACATTAAGTAAATGGCACAAAAACATATTAATATGTAATAATTAAAAAAACACTTTGATCAAAGATCAAATGACCACAAATGATGTTGATTATGAAAGACAAAAAAGTGATTAATATATGAATGGGTGATTTCTTGAGAGCTTTCGGATTTGATTTGAAAAACACATAATAATTTTACGCTGGATCCAATTTTGGATTTCTCTCTCCTACATATCGACCGATATCTCACGAATAAATTCTTCAATACTGGCTACCAGGGCTTGTGCCTATAGACATAAGGCTTAACATAGGCTGCCAATTGACTAGCTCCAAATATGAAATTAACTGTTCCCTGAGCTCGAAAAAGTACGGTCCAATGACTCCAACGGCCCATAATCCACACCAAACAGTGCTTTTTTCGGGATGCACTGCTTCTGGCTGCTCTTCACACCATTACGGAAATTTTTCTTGTTCACTTATCCACTCAACCAGATATGACCTTCTTCGCTGAACACAATTTTCCGATAAAAAAGTGGACTTTCTTAACCGACCATGAATTTTGATAATAAAATTCAATAATCTGCAAGCGTTGTTCGTTTGTACGTCGATTCATGGTTAAATTATATGTAGACCAAACTGAACATGTTTAACAGTAACATGTTATACGAAAACAGTGAACTGCCAAAAACAATGTTGCCGGAAAGAAAGTTGCTTAAAAAATCACACTTTAATTTATAACTTTTAATTTTTTAATTTGTTGTTATTAGATGTGTTTGAGTACTTTTCCTCAACGTTATGATAGAAGTTTTTATTTTGTGACATTTTTAAGGTAGTCTAGTGACATGCATTAAAATTTTGTGATAATTTCCAAAAATTATATTGTATGGGAAAAATGATAGTGATGCAAAATTTTTTTTTTATTAAATTTATAATATTGCATTTTGCAGACGACTACATCGAGCAATATATATGTAAATATCTCTAAATTTCAAACTCAATATTCATATTTGTATTTACGAATATATAATAGTTGACATTCGTTACATCAGTAATATGTACATAAGTATATCTGCATATCTGAAAAATACAGATTATGTACATGGTAATTTATGTACCGAATGAAAACATGAAAGCCAATACTAGTATTCAGCGCTATTGTGTACAATATACAATAGTAGCGAAAAAAGCAAAAAGCTTTCTATATAATTTAAACTTTTTCAAAAATCTGCATTTTTTGGTAGAAAATCTTCATATCTGCTTTATGATATTTAAAGGAAATAAAAGTCGGAAAGCGCAGATAACACTGCTTGTCTGGCAACATTGTTGAATGGGTAGCAATGATTTTTGAAAGTTTTTTTAGATACATATAGAGCGTCCCAATTTAATTTAAAAAATTTCGTATTTCAAATCGGGTCGAAAATCCCTATCCATTCCAAATAATACAGTTTCAGAAACTAACGACGATTAACAACTCTATCACATACTATAAAAATATTCTTCTCAATGTATGTAATTATGTAAACGTAAAAACATTTTTAAAGAAAAAGCTCAAGAACACACACAGAATGAAGCAGAATATTAAACAAACATTTTAAGCAGTAGACGTTTGTACCCCAGAGCTTTAAATGATTTTTTTTAAATTGTGCCAAAAGTATTTTTTACAGGAAAATGATGATGAAAATGGTAATAATAATGACAAAAGAAGAAAATAAAAGCGAAACGTATAAACTCTTTCAACTTTCCTCAACTAAATTCTCAATGGGAATTTAATTTTACTTACGTATACAGATATTACATTTTTCATTCCCTTTTATTTTAAGTAAACATTATCAAACTTTTAGTTTTTTTTTCTATTTGCATTAAAACAATATTCATCTTAAATAGAACAAAAAAAGCGAAAGATTGCCGCCGCATGTAAAGAATGAAGTAAATAAAATCTGGACATATATGTACATATACATGTACATAGATAGATGTTTTTACTTAAAATAATATCTGAGACAACATTAATATGACCTCTTCGGTATATACTCGTAGCAATATGCAAACTTAAGAAAGTTGTATCGCGTTTACATATATGTATGTACATATTTAAATTTTTAATGACTTAATTCGACTTGGCTGGAACATTGTTATACTTGCATAACAAGCACTTTTCGATGTTATAGTACACGACGGGACTGCTGATTTTGTGACATTTTGTAAAATTGAATTTTTTAATCGAATTATTAAGGCAAGTTACGAGTATACGTTTGAGCAGCATGTCAAAATGAGTGAACGTTAGTTAAAACTTTACCCACCATTTAACGCTTTAGAAAAGGACACATCAATATTTGGTGGCAACTTTTTCAGTGTATATGAAAGGAACACTGAGTCAGTCGCTTTACATAAAGGTAATCTCAAGAAAATCCCAAGCAGGATTTCCAAATTGTTTTTTTTATCATTCCGCAAAAGCTCTTTCAGTTCATATCCAAATATCGTCACCAAAGTAAAGAGAAAAACAAATTAGTTTAAGTTTTTCAAGTTTTAATAATACACAGACATTCATTTATGCATACATACATGTATGTATGTATATAATTTGTACCAATTTGGTTGATATATTAGTCAAGCTTGAGGTCTCATTCAGGACAAATCTGTTTTTTAAAAAACTGAATTGTCCTGGAAATGATGCTCAATAAGTATCGAAATATCGACAGTTTTTAAATAAAATTGTTTAAAGATAAAATAAGACCTTAAGCTTGACTATTATATTAACGAAATTGTTATTAAAAAGGTCAAAAAAATATAGACATATTATATAATTTTTACTTTAAATTCCTTTTTACTACTGCTACATAAAAATACGAGTATTTATGTACTCGTACATATATAATCGGCAACATAAACAATTGTTTTTTCAAATATATACATATCTACTTATCTTTAACAAAGATTTCAGCAAATCGCATTGCATTTGGTTTTGTATCTAATTAAAAAAAAAAAAATTCCCACTTAAGCTTAATAGACGTAATCTAAGAATAACTAATTTAAAAAGAGTCCACAAAAATCCTCAAAAATCTTTCGTTTATCCCCTATAAGTCCCCAATCCCTAAATCAAATTTCGTTTATACCCCATTTCAGAAATTAGTATCCATTTTGACAACACTGATCCGAAGACGTCGAGTCCTCATCACACACAATAACTAAAAGCTTTCCAAAAATTCGTTTTAAAAATCTAAGTAGAAACATAATTAATGGCTCGATTATGCATAGCAACAGAACTAAAGTTCGGTTACTAGTTGCTAAAAATCTATCCTTCTGCTAATGTCTCTACCAAAAAATGATAATGCAGAGCACAAATAATAGTGCACAAGGATACTGGCAACAGAAACAAGCAAATACAAATGTCTGGTTGACGAATAGCAACCCATTGAAAGTTCGGCTGCCGACTATATTCGGGCCATAAATTTATTAAAGTTCAAAAAGGAGCATTTTTATTGTTGTCGCTGATTTTTATTGTCGTCCAGAAGTTTATAAAAGTTTTCACATACTTATGTATTCATTTCATGAAAGCTGTAACCACACTATTACTACGTTTATACGCACGTCTTATTTGCAAATATAACTATTTGCAAATAACTAATTCATTGTTTATACGGGAAATTGCATACAGAACTTATGTTATTATTAGTGATGCCATGTGACGAAAATATGATTGTTTGGTAAGTAAGACACAAAAAACGTTCATGAAGTGGCAACGTCTTACTTTTTATTTGCAAATAGTGTCGTTATTCACGACTTGTCTAAGTGAGTTAATAAGTTACAAGAAAAAAGTTATACGGCAACATTCTTCTTTTTATTTGCAAATAAGACGTGCGTATAAACGTAGTACATAGTAGCTCCATCCTTTGTTTTCATCATATACATGTCTGTATGTGTCCACTATAACTAATTTTTTTTTTGAATTTTTCGAAAAAGGAGAACTCGGCCGTACTTTTAAGGTGAATTCACCCCTTCGTTCTGCAGGAAATTTTCGTTGAGAGACAATTTTAGTTTACTGAGAGTTTGCTCCCAAAGATTCACCCGCGTCGAACAAATATTCTGTAGAAACAAAGCTACCATATGCAACAACTCTGTAAATGTTGTGCGTTTCTTTTACAAGCCGGCAGCACAGTGGCAGTTGATTGCAATTTGCTTTGTTTTAAATTTAACAAATTTTTATAAAATAAAAAATACAAAAATGAATAAAAGTTGAGTGCATGTTCTAATAGCTATTTTGTTAAATAAATAAAAAAATTTACAAATATACTCTGTATATTATTGTACATACATATGTACATATAATATGATGTGGCAGCTCATTTCAATTGTGCATAAAAAATTTATATATCTGGCAGCTCAGTTCAATTCGTTCGGGACGATAATTAAAATTAAACCAATTCAAGCAAAAATTGTTCCGCACTAAATTTACTCTCTTTCTCTCACTCTCTCAAAAATAGAGACGTCAATCTACATATAAAAAAAATCGTTCGGAACGTTCAGAACGAACGGGTGAATTCACCTTTAGTTTAGCCGCATTTTTCGCTTAAGCGACAATTTTTCGATAAATTTCTATAAGAAAATTTTGCCTTTAAGTACTTATCGCTCAAGTGGCGCATTGTGCTGACTCATGAAATTTAAGAATGAATAGAAAATTAATCATAAAATTTGGTGTTGCAGTTACAACAAAATTAAATACTAAAACAAATTTCGAATGAAACAAAACGAAGAGAAGATCAGACAATTTCGTTTTTATACAGGGTCCCTGTATACTTTCGAAATGAGATGGAAAACTCTAACTGAAAGCCGAATTCATTCAGTCTATGATGAAAAATCAAGCGGAAGATGAAGTACATACATATGTAGATGAAACTTCAAACTAAATTCCAATATTGAAGGAGACTTTAACCACTTTAGAGCTTCTAACCAAAAAAGTCATCATTATTAGATAATAACATTGATGGACACTTTTTGCACATTCTACTTACATACATACATACATATGTATGTAAGTATATGGAACCTGAAAACAATAATGTATGAATTTTTTTCTGTAGAATGTACATACGTATGTACATACATACATACATACATATGTATGTATGTACAACAGAATGCGACACTGACAACGATGAAAAAAAATTCATGGGAAGTTACTAAATCAAACTTTTTTATATGCTATAAACTGCCCTTTTTGATATATGTATGTATGTAAGTATATGTACTTATATAAGTATTTATGTATGTACCAAGAACTAGTAACTAAGTCAAGATAATTATAATACTTATTTACATACTAACGACAATCTTGTCTTGCAAAACACAATTTGGACCGTCTGTTATTATAGTAATAAAACTCAGTTCACCATCCCTGCTGCATTGAGAATAAATTAAAGTTTGTCATCTTCTGCCTCTTTCCAACAAGAATAAGAGAAAAACAAATCAAATTATATACTTCCTACATTCTTACATACATACATACTTATCTATTTGGATACACATGCACATAGTATACATACTTATATGTATTAATGTACTTATGCATGTACATACTTATGTTATTTACCTTTTCTCCTTTGCGGTCAAATTCCTCAAAACAGTCATTTGTTTTTCGTTTCTTTAGATTCGTACAATGAAAATATAAAAAACGAATACACGCTATAAAAAACAACAATAAAATCAAGCACTTTGTTGTAATGGAATCAAAATTAGCAACATATTGAATGAAATTATTTTTCGTCAAAAACACTTTCCACGACTTTTGCAAATAATAAATTAATTTCTATTGATAAAATAACACACAAATAATACTGATTTTTTTATATTGTAGATTTTTATGGCTATAGCGAATATTTAGGAATTTATTTAATTTTAGCACAAGCCGAACTGCATCAACCAAAACGCGGACAATGTATGACGTTTTGTTCTTCTAGTATTCGAGAACACTGAAGATGGCACAAAGCCGAAACCGGTCTGTTCATAAACCAAATTTGACGTGGGATGACGGAAAATCGTTCCGTATACAATTGAAGTTTTTTCTTTTTGTGCATTACGAATGCAGGTGCACTAATAAATTCTTGAGTACATACTTATGTACATATAAAAATTTTTCATTTTTCATAATCGCTATAAGCGATTCTATATCGTCTTTACCTAAAGCTGATTAAATGTAGATTTTGCACGGCTTTGAAAATAGATTCCATAAACTTAAAAATTAAACTTAAAGTTCAGCAAATTTATCACAAATAATAAATATAACCTCGGAAAACTTATGAATTCTTCCATTGGCATTATTAGTATATATTTTTCTACCGAATATATGTATATGTATGTATGTAGATTTCAATACGTAAAATAATATTATTAGCAAGTTTATACGTAGCCGAAAAAAACATATGGAAAGTCTCACAAATGCATTTCAGGAATACTGTAAGCGATCTCCACTAGATCTGATTGTTTGCGAAAAAAAATTGGAATGTTAAAATAAGTGGCAACGTTTTAAACCCTATTTTCTAAGTCCCCTTTTTTACATTATAGAATTAAAAGATAGACGTTTTTAGTTGCCTTTTGCTCATGCCCATGGTGATGAAATAACTTTATAAGGTGCTAGCACATCGCCAAGTGATTATTTTTTGCTTTGAAACTTTTTAGCTCACTGAGCTGTCAAAAAGCTTTGTGTTAGTGTGTACGTGTGATCTAGCTTGTGCATGAGTTTTGTTGGTAAATTCCTTGTTGCTTTTTGACAATACCATAAACAAATGTGCCTGCTTTTGTTGTATTGTTGCACTTGTAGTCCTAGTGCTGCCACTTTGCAAGGTTATGTCACCATGAACTTGCACAAATCTTCTACACTTGGGAAATTAATAGACTGACAGAAATAAGTATTTTTAATTGCTTTTTTTACTCATTTTCGGGGTTTATTTAATTGAAGAGCAAGAACATTTTAATTAACAAAAACATTCAAAGCAAACAAAAGTAAGTAAAAATAAATGAATTTCTTAAAAATAAATACATAAATAGAACTGAATTTCAGATTCTATAAAAAATTAAAAAAATGCAAAATTGCCTCTGACAAAGGTGTGAAAAATTATATAAAGCAAACATAACGAAAATTGCGAAAAGTAGAAAAGAAAATAATGTCCAGTGCAGATAGTCATGTACTACACAATCAGATGTAGATTGTCCCTTCTCCATCAAACTTTATCTGTCTGTCTTTCAATTTACATAATGGAAAAGGGAATCAATGGTGTCGTTAATCAGAAATTGTTTTCGTGGTTTAGGTATTCAAAAATAAAATATTTATTCACTGCTTAGAATTTTAATAATGTAATAGAAGTTTTCTAATCTGAACAAAATAAGCACCAAGGATGTGTTCGCATATTCGTAACGCGTTCAGGAGAGAGAGGGGTTGAGTTTTTGTATAATTTGAATTTTAATCCGAAAATATATTACGAAGTGAAAGCATCAAAATCACTATAGAGTTTTACACCTACATACATACATAAGTATGTATAATCTATTAAGCAAAAGCTTAGTTTGTTAATATTCGATTATTCTATTTTTCTGCGATTTTGGATCAAAACTCTTCCGATATACTTATATGTATGTAACTGGCCTTCTTAAACTAGTAGGTAGTGTACTAGACTCGTAGTGCGAAAGTCCCAGGTTCGAATCCTGCCGCGGAACTCTGGCAGTTGTGTTTGATAATTAAAGGGAGCGCACAACAAGCCTTCACTGGCTTAAGTGTATGTCGTATGACATGGGCTATCACACCCCTCCAATCAACCTAACCTAACCTAACCTATATGTATGTATGTACATACACACATATGTATGTATAGTGTTACAATCAAATTTTAATTATGGACATTTAAATCTTCCTACAAAGCACCGCAGAAGATAAAAGACGCAACCGAAACGGACTTTTGAAGCCGCGGCTTCATTAAGATGTAATGATTCTTTACAAAAAAATTTTTTATGAAAAATGTAATTGTAATGTTTTTCATTAATTTCATAAGAATGAAAATGTAATAAAATAAGCATTGCATATTAAAGATTTAAATTTTTCAATTTTTCCAAAATTATTACGGGCCTAACTTCATAAATCACGTCATCAAATCGTTTCTCATAAAAATTCTGAAACTTTTGATAGACAAAACAACACCTGAATTACTCTAAAACGCATCTACCATGTAAAAATGGGATTTTATGCACTATATTCTATTATGTATTTATAATTCCGTTAAAACTAGCAACATAATGAATGATACTGTAATTTACTGTGAATATGTATGTTGCACTGTGTAACATGTTATAGTAAATTTTGGTTCCTTCAGCCTTTAGTCCACTAGTACATAAAATGTATACATATATGTATGTAAGTATGTGCATATATTAAACATGATATGTGATTGAGAGATATGCGCCAAAAACAATTTCAATTGAAAAAGTTTTATATAGAAACTTGTTTTGTTTATTTAGTAAGTTTTTTTTAGCCTGAGGTTGTAGTCTTTTTTTCTCATGTAGAAAAACAAATAGCAAAAGCTAACGCAGCGTCTAAATATGGAATATACATACAAATGTAAGTAGATGGATACACTTTTCATTTTCCATAAAAAGTACAGACATGCACGGTATATAAACTCAGACACAAACTATCAAGATCAATAAACAAAGAGTTTTATTTGTTAATCTTTATATGGATTTTATTCTGTTTTCGTTTCCTCTCCCAATAGGATTAAATTGTGTAGGAACCAATATCATGCAAAGAAAAAACACAAACAAACAAACAATATTTTTACGTAAATGGGTATTTTAACGATAACAACGAATTCGATATGGAAAAAATTCGGGAATAAATCACTTCAAAGTGTTGGCGCCAATAATCTTCATTTTAAATAAACAGGCAATAGGAAAAAAAAGAAAGAATTAAAGTTAATTCCCACAGCACCAACATGCATCCAATAAAAATATGCAATCTATCCATCCAGCCATTCAATGAAATCGTTTGATGTGCGTTTGGGAGCGTGGTGCATGCAGTTTGTTGAAAGTTCAATGCATATTAAAAACACATTTAAATGTCTTATACAAAGTCAAGAGAAACAAAAAGAATATTTTATAAACTTTTAATCAGATCAAACCAATACAATTTTGAAGGTTAGATTTCGTATTGTATTAAAAAAGTTTTATTTATTAAAATTTGAATATTATTTGAGCTGTACACACTAAAATCATTTGATTGCGACCTTACTACGAGGGATCTGGGATTTAAGAAAATTAATTGCAATATCGGGTTCACACACCTTAAATTTTAATTCAACAGGGAGAAAAATAGCGAAAATATGTACTCCTTTCTCTATCTTTCTCCTAGCTAAATTGAGACTTGACCGAGAAAATTTGACGTACGTGAACTGGTTCCATGTTACGAGCGGACACTAATTTTAATTTTTATTTTAGATATGTAATTCTCAATTTCTATTTTGTTCCCTTCAAAGTATTCCTCCTTAGATATAATACACTTGTACCAGCGTTTTTTCTAATCCTCGAAGCAGTTCTGATTTTCCCTTTTTGTTATAGTCTGAGCTCTCTCAGCGAATCGAATTTTAACTCCCCAATTGTCGCAAAACGCCATACTTTCATGGATCTCTTAAATTTTGTCACAGTGAGCCAAATCTTGTGAATACGGTGGCTAAGGCATGACTACGGTATTCTTTTCGGCCAATAAATTGTGAACAAGTAATGACGAGTTAGCAGATGCATTATCGTGGTGCAAAATCCATGAATTGTTTTTCCACAATTCCGAAAGTTTTTTTTCGCATTACTTCTCGCAAGTTGCTCATAACTTCAAGATAATACTCCTTATTAATCGTACGACAATGTGGCAAGAACTCATGATGCACTACGCCAGGGTAATCGAAGAAATCAGTGAGCAAAACCTTGACATTTAATCGAACTTGGCGTGCTTTTTTTAGTATTAGCTCTTCTATTGGGACGATTGGACTTTGGTTTCGATGTCATAACCATATAACCATGATTCGTCACTATTTGTGGTTCTTTTAAGCAAATCTGGATCGTCGTTAACGTCATTCAACAATTTCTGAGCGATTCCCATGTGACGGTTTTGTGTTGAAAATTCAGCAATTTTGAAACAAGCTTCGCTGCCACACGCTTCATTCCCAAAATTTTGCAAAAAATTTTTATGGCATAAGCCAACCCACCTGACGTCATCCTCAGCGACTTCTCTAACAGTGGTTCGATGATTATCCATAACAATTTTCGTCACTTTTTCAACATTTTCATCAGTTTTTTATGCGATGGAGCTTCCAGGACGTGCGTCGTCATTCACATGTGCTTTTGAGCACTTAATTTCATTTTTTATACAAAATTTTATCCAGTTTTTCCACAGCAGAAAATCGCCAAACAAACAAAACACGTCTAACTCTTAAGCCTCTCACAAACAAACTAAAATAAAAACAAAAAACTCAATTAAGAACATATGTTCGAGACAAGTGTGTCAACATAAAAAAATCGCTAATCGAATGCACATAGACCGAGAAATTTCTATTGATCCGACCTCGTACATCTGTTTTAAATAACTTCAATATACATACTTATATACATTCCCCATCAATTATCTTCAATTCATTATGGAATACTTATGTGAAAATGATATTGCAGTTTTTTTTACTTTTTTAGAACGTCACAATTTCAAAAATACTAAAATTTATCTTACATGTTCATTTATACTCGTAAGAATCGTAATGTATCGAGTCTTCGAATTAATTTTAATACAAATTCAATACAATTATTACTCGATATTTGAACTCAATGATATTGTATCTCTCTTTGCCATGTTCTTGATTGTTTTGCGGTATATATCCATACACACTGTTCATTTATACAAACAACATCATAACTCAAATAAATTTGTTTTACAGAAAATTAGTTTAAGGTTTTTAATCTACAGACAAGTCAATGGAAAAATTAAAAAGAAGATTGTATCAAGAGGTGACAAAATATTTACGAGTATTGGAATTTTTAATACATTAATAGTTAAAAATACCATTTTTGAGTTATGACGTTGTTTGAACAAATGAGCGATATATACATATGTACATATGTATGCTCGTATGTTCTTGTACTTTATCATCATTTTCCTATCAATAATTTATAGTAACATTGAATTACAAATACGAAAACATATGGCACCGTCCACTACATACTCTTAACAATGTGAAATGTGGCAGAAACAGTAAAGTAAAAAGGGATAAAATTACCAATACGTTGTAAGTTGTCAGTTATACGTATAATAAATACGAGCATTATATCTCTGTTCTTGCATTCTTCTTTGTCCTTATCTGGCTTGTTTTATGGTTTTTCGAGTATTTATGACACATATGTACATTCACTACATATTAAATCGAAATTAATTGGATTATTTTGCATATCAAAGGACAAAGATGATAGTTGTATTTATTTAGTTACGAGGACATTTAAAAATTCCTTCAATTACATTAAGATGTTATTATTACCAGTCCACAATATGGTTTATAAAATTATATTTAATTTTTATATTTTCTTTTTAAATTTTTGGTTCCATGACGAATAGTGAAGGAGATCAATTTATATAAATAAATACAGATTAAGCCCGGTATAACGAACGATATAAGTCTTCTTTTATTCATGCATCGATACTCTTTCTCTTTTGGAAAATTTCACCAGGTACAATATAATCACCAATATGTCAAATTTTTTTATCCGGCAGCAGAGATTAGTTTCATTTGGAAGTTGAATTACCCCCTAGGGGTTAGACAAAAGTGCAAGCGACCTCTTCCCAAGAGAGAAAGCCTGTCTCATGCTACTGCCACTAATCGTAGCCCATAGTGTCCTATATATTATACATGTAGTCATCGTAGACCACCTTAGTTCCGTTTCCATCAGCGCCCATGATCTAAATCTATTAGGTAGTTCAACCTAGGGGATATGTAAATCCTTTTGTGAGTTATAGAGATCTCGTTGTCTTGGACCTAGACCATGTGTCGCTATAGCAGGGCCAGAGATTGAATACAGGACATCACACAGCCCAATTTAACCACCTTCGAATCAAGTGCCATGATCTATCCACAAAAATGTCAACCGAGCTGGCCGCTAACCCGAGATTCCTAATTCTTCTTGCAGCCTCCATTACGACATAAATATCCGCCTGGAATACAGTGGATATAGCAGGTAAATTGAGAGATGCCGAAAGTTCGAGGGTATCAGAGTATATACCCGATCAAGTACCAGTACCTATTTTTTAACCGTCCGTAGAGATCGATATTGTGCCACTCTGAGCCACAGCACCTTCTCTTTAGTGATCCCTGCTAAGCCTCGAAAGAGAATGACTTGCGAAAGTCCACGACAGGACTCATGTAGTCCATCCCTACCCCCATTACCTGCCTCTATCCAACACGGTTGTGCCTCAAATTGCCCAACTCTGTCGTTTAAGAGCCGATCTTCCCGATATGTATTTAATAAAAATATTACGTGGCGTTAAGTCAAGCATTGTCTCCAAATGAACTTGAAGGGTTGACCTCACCGTGCCAGTAATAGCGAAACATACCGTTCTTTGCATCCTGCTCAGCATGGAGAGATAAGAAATCTTGTTCACATCCCTCCACCAGACAAGTGATACATATGTAGATGCGGATGGATGTGACCACCGCTCCATACATCCAGGTCCTCTATAACTTTTCATAACTTTGTTAACATACTTTTCAAACCCTTTATATTTGATAAGTCATATCGCGTCATTTTAAGCAGATATGGAAAGTTTTTTATTCCTACTGTTGTTAATTTAAACACAATTTCAAATCCTTGCGCTGTAGGTGAAAGCTGCTTTTCCCAACTAAAGTTCTATGGACTTTGATGATGTAGGCAGTTTTCAAAATTTAGAATAAGTTTACATGCAGTTCTGTTTCAACATGTATACAGAAGAAAAAAGATGATTGCAAATCATCGATTTAAACTAAGCAAATGGCCCATATGAATTATTTAAACGGAGTAGTTTAGAGAATAATCCGATATATTGGAAAATATTAGTACGATTCCTACCCTAGGATAGGTTAGGTTGATTGGAGGGGTGTGAAGGCCCATGTCATACGACATACACTTAAGCCAGTGAAGGCTTGTTGTGCGCTCCCTTTAAATATCAGACACAAACTGCCAGAGTTCTGCGGCAGGATTCGAACCTGAGACCTTTGCACTACGAGTCTAGTACACTACCTACTAGTCTACGAACGTCAGTTGCCCTAGGATAAAGTATAGCTAAATGAACCATATATTTCTAGTAGTCCAAAATTTTTACACCAAATCTTGGTCACTTCAGTCATCTAATTAATTATGGAAACAAACTTTATGAGAGCAAAGCTTTCTCTGCATATCGTTTAGTATCTCAAGAAAAATATATTGAGTTGAAGTTCTGGCTTGGACGAGCTATTTTTCATATTTAGTCCTTTAATTCCCAGTGGACCTGAAAGTCCGAACCTGAAAAATTCTCAAGCAGCTTTTATGGACATGCTTTGCTTTGTATGAATTCATTTAGGGACATTGATTTAGATTTTTTAAACTCTTTATGCGTTAAAAAAATGCACATATTTAAGTTATTAAATCCCCAGAGATTTATATTATTTTCACCGCACAGACCTATTTTCGCATGGGACATACCATAAGCCATTGGGCCCATTTTTATAATAGTGGTAATGAATAGGCGATAGGAAATCGTAAGGTTACTTCATCTTTAATTTCCAAGAATATCCCAATAAAAGTTTATTATTAGCGATTTATTATTAAAAATTTTGAAAAAATTTAATGAAACAGATTTAAAGTAAATTTCAAAACAATCATTACTTGCAAAATTAATTTAATAATAAAATATAATTTGCTGAGATGATACTGGACGAATATTGAAAAATAACAAATTTATTAATAGACCAAGAGATTAAATAATAAATAAACTATACTTAAGTTAAGTTTAAAAACTTTAAGTGGTATGACAGTCTCGAATCTTAAAATTTTTTACAAAATCAATACAACTAGAAATTAAATATTTAAGATGTATTGAAACTTTCAAAGTCACCCTCCCATCCATTAAACGAATTGTATTAGTCAGTTTCTTTATCTCGATTTTTTCCATTTTTATTTTTGTTTTCAAAAATCATCGCAAGACAAATTAAGTATAAAGCTTATCTCCATCATACACATAAGAGTATTATAGTAATACTCAGAAATTATAAAATTGTTGCAATTTTTCCAAAGAAATTATTCACTAACAAAAGCTAAATATCCTTATTCGCATCTCGGCTTGCCAGATCCAAATATTAAAAAAATGCTTGACATCAAGAGATAAAAAGCTTGATTTGACGAAGACAAGCTTGGCAATAACTTTAATATTTTCAAAACGTAGTTTTATGCAAAAATAATATACTTATTCAAAAACAGCCATGCAATTTGCATTGAGTCTCATTTACTTTAAATTATTTAACATGATTATCTTGAAAAGAGAAATTTAAGTATTTAAATTCGTTTATAGCTTGAATCCTGACACAACCTTTCAAGATTTGACAATTAAACCAAATCAAGCCAATCTGGCAAATCTACTTGTCACAGTCCCATTGAAAAAAGAAATTCATTCGCTTTATAAGTAAAACAATAAATTTTTTATCGTTTATTTGTTTATGAAACATGAAAAAATGTTTGTTTGAACTTTATTTAAATAACTCAAACATTTGCGTATTGTACGAGGTCTGTTCAATAGGAAAGGTGAATTTTCATTTTTCTCAAAAAATATTTATTTATTCATCAATTTCTATTTTGTCCCCTTCAGCATATTCCTTCTTAGATATAATACACTTGTGCCAGCGCTTTTTTCCAATCTTCGAAGCAGTTCTGATATTTCCTTTTTGGTATGGCCTTGAGCTCTCTCAGCGATTAGACTTTTAACTCCCCAATCGTAGCACAACGCCGTCCTTTCGTTGGTCTCTTAAATTTTGGGAACAGGAAAAAGTCGCAGGGGGAAAAATCTTGTGAATACATTGGCTGTGGCATCATTACGGCCAATAAATTACGAACAAGCAATGACGAGTGAGCAGGTGCATTGTCGCGTTGCAAAAGCCATGAATTATTTCTCCACAATTCCGGACCTTTTTTCGCATTACTTATCGCAAGAGACTCATAAATTCAGATAATACTCTGAAGTACCACGCCAGGTTAATCGAAGAAAACAGTGAGCAAAAACTTGACATTAAATCGAACTTGGCGTGTTTTTATCCTTGATTCTGTTTGGCTCTTCCACTGGGACGATTGGACTTTGGTTTCGATGTCATAATCATGTACCCATGATTCGTTACCAGTTATGAACCTTTCAAGCAAATCTGGATTGTCCTTAAAGTCATTCAACATTTCCTGGTCGATTCATGTGCGACGGTTTTTTTGTTCAAAATTCATCAATTTTGGAACAATATTCGCTGCCACACGCTTCATGCCCGAAATTTGGCATGAGCCTACCGATATGCCAACATCTTTTGCCACTTCTCTAATAGTGTTTCGACGGTTTTGCATTACAATTTTTCTGACTTTCCAACATTTTCATCGGTTTTTGAAGTGATGGAGCTTCCAGGACGAGCATCCTCATTCACACCTTCTCGACCCTCTTTGAAAACCTTGTACCACTTTTAACAACATTTTGAAATTAGATGCAAGTTCTTTGATATATTTTTTTCCACAGCAGAAAATCTACGAACAGGGAAAACACATCTAACTGTTATGCCTCTCACAAACAAACTAAATTAAGAACATAAGTATGTTCGAGACATATGGGCCAAAATAAAAATAAAATCGTTAATATTGAATAGACCTCGTATATTTGCATACATGTTGTATGCAATACGCATACTTAAAACATTTACTGGCAACAACTTACTCGTATGTGTTCTTGTGAATGAACGATAATGGCAACATAAATGAGGTGAGCGTACGTGCTTAAGTTGAAGCCAAAGTATTTCTATCAACAATGGTGGTTGCCCTATAGGCATCTCTCACAAAAATGTAAGATGACAATTTTATGATGGCAAAAAAAAGCACTTTAAATTGTTTAGGGGAATTGAAAAATTTTAAAAAGATTCTCTTAATTATATAGATCCTTAAAGAATCTAAAGAAAATAAGTACGTTGAATACACTTATGCACATACTTTTAATTTTTTCATTACAATTTCCCATTGGGTACTATTTTGGTGACTTGTGCTTGAGTTTTTTCTCATGAATTTTATACAATCTGCAAATTGAAAACTCTTCTGAATGTGCCTCCTATCCCACAGAATTTAAATTATTATTTTTTTGTTCAGTATTTTATTATTGATCATACTTACGCGTATCTGCTTTTTAAGCTATTGAATTAATAACAAACAAAAATTTCAATAATGCAAATTGAAAATTAAAATATTTCATAAAAATGTTGAGTTTTATAATACGTTTGTATCAACAGCTTTGCTTAAAAATTTGTTTAAAAATTTCCATAATTTAACTAAAATTTCCGTAAAACTGGCAAAAATTTATTTAAGTCTGTTTCAAGAAAGTGCCACTGATAGATTTATTAGGCTTTGTGGAGAATTCCGTTTTGTTCTCGGGAGCTCACAATCCGAAAATCCATAGGGAAACGTAGAGTGTAGTTTAGTCCTCTGGGCGCTACAAAAGGGCCTTATAGTCACCAAATGTTCTCGCAAAATTTATTGCGATAAGACCTGCCAACCTACCCTTCCTTCAATTTTACTGAATTATAAGTAAAGTTTCGAAAAAGTACCCGGCCCCATTTTTTTAATTTTGGTTTTTAAATGTTTATTAAACAAATTTTGTTTGGAAATTCTTTTATCTGTCTGTTATATATCAAAAATAATTTTTGTAAATAAGGTTACAAACCCTTACTCGTTGCAAAGAAGATTTGAACTTAAAATTGGTACATGTTCACCCTTTAAAATAAATAATTTCATTGCTTACGTATAGTCAAGGTACATATGTATGTGGTTCGAGCCCATCACGGCCTTAGTTTTATTAATTCTTATCGTATTGTTAATTTGAGAAAATAATAAAAACAATATCCCCGCTACTGAGAATATTGCTGCCGAGTTTGCTCCTTCCATTCTTCCTTCAAGGGCAGCACTGGTAAAATCATGAACAAGAGCTTAGAAAAGTTTACTGAATTGTTGTTAAAAAACCGTGAACAAATTTAACAAAATCTTTTCTTTTTATTATGAAAATTTAAAAAAAAAAACGTTTCGGAAATACAGTAGAAAATTTTACCAGAATTAAGTGGATTTTCTAGGATATAAGAAAAAATTTTATTTATATTAATTAAAATATTTTTACTAGAAGCGAGAAAAGTTTTGCTCAGTCTCAGTAAAAAAGAAAACGTTAGTGTCATACGACAACTATTTTGAGCTCAACTTGAGTAAGTTTTCGTAAATTTTACTGTATTAATTTTTTTCAGTGTAGGAATTTACTTTAAGCGTACACTAGCATTTCATAGTGAAGGCATAAAGCAATTTCATCCTAGATGTCTCTTTACTAGTCATTGTCCATTTAACATCATTAACTTCCTTGTCAATTTATTGAACTCGTTTCGCTTCAGCTTCTGACATTCTAGAGAGATCCATATGAAGCCTTCCTTGCATTATCCTATTTTGTTAATTAGCGTTTTTTCAGACGTAACTGTCTATATCCTTTTGTTACCTGCACTTTTTTATGTCGCTCATATACACAGAGCTCTGTCTACGCAGATAAGGCAATATTTCTGGCGTTTTCATTCCCGATGAAAATGTCACAGACCTTTTGCAAACCGCACCGCCATGCATATTTGTGTTCTTGTCTGAATATACTTAACAGCAGTGCAAAAGAGGCCATGATCTTTTCTAAGCATGTTGGACATAAAATATGTAAATATGTAACATGTTTTGCCCTGAACTTTTTTTAGGTTTGGTATACTTGGCTTCCTGGGAAGATATGAAGATATAACTAAGTAGAATGAAGTGATCCCTTTTTGCCAATTATTTTAGTGTTAAAAACTATAAACTCTTTTCTTTTACTTTTCTTTCTTTTAATTTCAATGTAAATATATCAAACAATATAAATATTTCTGTTCTATTGTAGGTTTGAAAAAGGCATCACCTTGCAAGGTTGACACATAAAATGTGTTTCCCATTTCCTTTGTCATATCCTTTGCCATGCATCAGTTTCCGCGTGTTACCTCCCAGTGAATGTAGAATATTTTCTTTCTTATTTAAAAAGTATTTTTGTATTTTGCATTTGTTATTTATCTTGAATTGTTCTTCAAGGATGTTCTTGCAACTTTCAGTCTGATTGGATAGGAAATCCGAGCAAGTCATAAGCTTGCAACCCCTCTGTACCACACATTTTTCATAAATATATCATTTTTTTAAAAATAACAATATTTTAACTTTGTAATGCATATTTTTGTGTGTGATCTTATTATCAATAAATACTCCTACGTTCTCAAAAGTTTAATGACCAAACAGTAATCCAAACAAACACTCCTTGATCTCCCTTTTGCACAACAATTCAATTTCATGTGTGTCCGTCAGTCCAACTCACATGTCATCAATACTTATTTTTTTCTATTCCTATTCGCCTGAATTGCATTGCCAGTAAATAAATTGTAAATGAAGGTGTGTTACTGTTGTTGTTTAACTGCTTACAAGTGTATGTGCTGCACACACCCACACGTACACAAATAAATTTAACTTAAAAATTTTCTTTAAACGTGTGAATTGAACCACAACAAAGACGAAAGAAAAAAATCCTTAATCAAGGGAATTATTTTTAAATAGAATTTTCTTTAGAACGCCTTAAGATGTTTTTTATTACCAGATAAATGAAAATGGTAGAGATAAAAAAGTAAAGAGAAAAGGACAATTAAACAACTTTAAATTTCGTAATTTTGTTAAAGAAAATTTTTCACAATAAATCAAAGTTTGATTAACGAATATTTTTTTTAAATTGAATTTATGGTAAATTGTTTATTAAATTAATTTAGGTTTTTTAGGAAAAATAGGGTAATTCTTTTTAAGCCAATAACATAATTTTGTTACATAAATTTTGTAAAATATGTCCTTAAATTTATGTCAAATTCTTATTTTATAGCATTTATTACTGTCCTTTTACTACACACTATCCAATAAGTTGCTCAATATATTTTAACAATGTATGGGGCAACTGTTCTTTCAATATATTTATGTTAAAGTTAAATTAAGGCGCAGTCTCGATCCCATTAAATAAGTAAATGCTTCCAGGATTATAATGTTTGAAGCTTCTGTAGCCTTCAATCATGAGCACAGTAAAATGTTTACGTGTTCGAAGGTAGGACAGTACCTGTTAGTTTGTCCCATTGTAAGGACACTAAAGTGGACAAATTTCATTTTAATTTTTATCTACATATATGAAATTTTGATTGATCTCTCCGACATTGTATGTGTCAACTGTTCCATAAAAAATCCATATTTTTCACGCGAAGTGTTTAGGTCATGTTGAAGACAGGAGAAGATGCATCTTATCTCAAAAAAGACATACACATACACGAGTAAAAGTCCTGTGTGCGCTGCTAAAGTGTTTAATATGCGTTTGAAATTTTGACAAAATAGAAAGAAAATATAAAATTGGAAAATATAAAAAATCGGGTACTGTTTTAATACATGTTCTGGTTTTTTTACCATTTTATTTGAATTAATCAATTTAATTTGATCTTATTTTATTTATCGATATTTCGGTAATCTTCGTGTACTATCTGCAGGATATTTTTTTGGATGGATTTTTAGGACGCGGTCGAAGCCACTTAATTTTAAAAACTCGAAAAATTTTGTCCTCTGCCGGGGAGCGAAACTGAGGTACCACCAGATTTTCAAATTCAGGTTTGAAAAAGAATGAAAAAGTTTTCGTCATATATTGAAATAATAATCGCCTTATGTTTGTTCACATCCTGAAGATGGTACTCGAAAAGTGCCATTAAAATAAAACGAAAATATGAACAAACTCATGAACAACTCATCGACGTATTAAAAAAAGTTCCCTTGTATTCTTATTGTCAAACTTCATAAATAAAAAGTTTTTGACAACCAAAATACCAGCGTCGCTTATGTATTTTCCTAGTGTGTCTTGTTTTGTTGATTACTTTCCTCAATATTATGTTTCGCCTTCATAATGTGATCTTATTTATTTATGTTTCAGAAATAATGGAATGATTTAACCAAAAATATTAAATCACTCAGTTTAAACTTGGATATAATTTTCATTTAATTGGCACAGGAGTTTAAAGTTCTACCTTAATCGATAAATTTTTTATATTTTTATATCTGGAAAGATAAAATAATGCACGAGAGGCGTGTAAAAAAGTAAGTTTCATATTTAACTATCTCTAGCGCATTATTAACTTTTTTATTTTTTCTGCATTTAGAGTAAAAGGTGGTCACTATGTGGCTACACATGGTCGTCTGACACCTGATCCGCCCTATGTTCATTCAAATCGTGGCTATTCTACCGATGGCGAAGAGTCACATCGTGCTCCCTCTGAACGTACAATGTCTGAGTACACGATAGCACACGAACGTGTCTCACCTCAGGGTCACTATCATTCATCACGAAAAACACGTATTAATGGTCATTCGAATGGCACATCAAATGGCCATTACAATCAATCGGTGGTTGATAGCGGTGGCCCTCGCTCACTTAACGGTCCACCACCTACACGACTGCCTCCAAGGGCTCCATCTGCCCTAAGTTATGATCATGGCGGCGATGCGGGCAGTGATATTTATGTGACAAGTGCTGCTTATAAGGCTCCTTCAGAAATAAGGTAAATTTTTAAAGTTTGTCCTGTTTTTCTGAGTGACAAATGTCGAATTTTTTTTGCTTTAGTCGTTACAGTCACCGTCCTCCATCACGAGCACCGCGCAGTGTTTATTCGGTTGCGAGTACTGCGAAGACTGGTCGTAGTGCTCGTAGCACTACTAAACGTGGAGCTAAAATCGAAACCATGTCAGCACCAAATCCTTTTTGTCCAAATGTTAAAGGTGTTTGTTGTTTAATGTTGCTGTTAAATTTGGGCATCATACTGGTGACACTTGGTTTCGTGATTGTGGTGCAATTATATGAGCCACTCTATGTATGGTAAGTTAAAAATATTTTTCGATTTAAAAAAAGTTTTATGAAAACTATTGTTTATTGTGGCTTTAGATGTTCATACCACGACATTTCATTCAAATCTTCAGAGAACTTTAAGCAGTTTCTAAATATTCAACATTATACGGTTATTACAAACAAATCAAATACAATATGAGAATTCTCTATTGGATATAATTATTACAAAATACATAAATACATTTTTGGAACTCTAATTACTTAAACTATAAGTGCGGTAGAGCATTATTATTAAGTTTTATGAAGTCAATATGACGAATCTCTAGGAATTTTCTATATAACAAAACTTATTCAACATACTAGAGAAGTTTTCTTTACAACAAACAATTTCACTACATCTGGAAATATTTCACTAACCTGTTGTTATGACAAAACCACTGCTAAAGTGCACTGAATTCATCGATGCTCCTGTCATGTTTAATCTTCCTCGATGTGACGAAGAATCAATCTATGATTAATAGAACTGACCTTCGTAGACTAGTAGGTAGAGTACTAGACTCGTAGTGCGAAGGTCCCAGGTTCGAATCCTGCCGCAGAACTCTGGCAGTTGTGTTTGATAATTAAAGGGAGCGCACAACAAGCCTTCACTGGCTTAAGTGTATGTCGTATGACATGGGCTATCACACCCCTCCAATCAACCTAACCTAACCTAATAGAAAATTAAGATCAAGACACATCCGAATATCAAAGTAAAAATTTTCGGGTTCTAGTAAAGTGATTTCGGTAAAGTAAATAGAAGGAAACAGCGCGGTAGCTTCTTTATATTAAAACCTCTAGAAGATTTTTCGAAAAGAACAGGGAGGTATGGAAAGGTAATAAAATAAGTCAGTGTTACCAAAATTCACCTTTTCATTGAACATATTCATTTTTATGCTATTTTGGATGGAATATACCTGAAAGATATACGCCGCGGGGATAGTCTTTCGCACATATCAGACTAAATTTTGGGCCATATTCATGCTTATGTTGATTTTGAAGGTATCGATAGGTTGAGGCTTAGTGCCATTGACATGCAACGCCACAAGAAAACGCCCGTCTGCAGTAGTGCAAAAAGGAACATGTTCTTTTCCAAATATGTTGTATATAAAACATGTAAATATGTAACACGCTTTGCACTCAACTTTATTTTAGGGTTAGATATTATCCTTTTTTAACCGTGTTAACTTTTTTCTTTGTACAAATAAGGATTTTGCTTTATTTTACTTTCGTTTGCATATTTGTTGTGTCTGTGTGTGTGTGTGTGTGTGCGTGGAAAGTCCATAAAATATTAATCAATCAATCAATGTTCTATCGTAAGCTTGGAAAGGGCATCACTGCGAGGGTGTCGGTAATGTCTAAAACGTGTTCCCCACTCCAAGAAACTAGTTTCCCAGAAACCATTGTAATTTTCAACTTTCCGATTTCCGGGAAATTGCGTCAGGGGTTCGTCGACTCGGAGTCGCGATAGTTCCTGAGGTAACGACATTTTTATTGCTTCAAGAAGTCAGTCAAAGCACTTTTTCAACTTCGTAGAAAGTCAAATTGAAAAAATCTCAATTGAAAATCTGATTAATTTTCACAAGTTTTTGAAAATCTGTTTTTGTTATTAAATTTTTTTAAATAAAAATATTTCTTATATCTTTAAATAGATATAAATTTTCAATTGGCAAATTTCGCAAAAGTAATGTCAAATATTGAACTGGTTGCCATTTCGTTATACATACATACATATATGAAAAAGAGCTTAATTTTCAAAAAAAAAGTTTATTTGAAAGTGTAAAATTTATGACATTAATTTGAAAAAAATCATATCGCTCGGTTGACAGCATTTTGAATTATTGTTCGCAAAACATTTAACTCCAAATTGACGATTTCTTTTTCAATGTTAGCTTTCAGGACTTGAAAGGTTCGTGGTTTGTTGTGGTAAGCGCGAGATTTTAAAAAGCCCCAAAGGAAGAAGTCTAGTACTGTTACATCTGGCGATCTATAATGTCAGTATAAAAATCTCCAAAGCGGGAGATCATTCCATATGAAAATTGGTGTCTCAAAATCTAAATCGTTGCCTGAGTAGTGTGAGCGGTTACTCCGTCCTCTTGAAATCAGTAATAATCGATAATCAATGCAACAACTTGCAGCAAAAAAAAACTCGTCTATCATGTGCCTGTAACCCTCACCATTTACGGTTACGGTGGTAACATCGGCAAATGCTGCACCTAAAAGTCTAATACTTTGAGGGGATGCAATGGAACCTAATGCGTTACTTTGTATTTTTATTTTTACGGTAATCCCCGCGATCTCGTGACTGAAAAAAACTTTCCGATTCCATGGAACGAAAAAAATGTTGGGAGCTTTGAAGCCCCAATTGCCAATCGCTTGAACCATGTAAATATTGCTAATCAATGTACAATTTGCATTCTAACTTTGAAAAAGTTAAAAAAGTTTCACTTTGTAAAGGTGTGGCGGTAACACGTAAAATGTTTTCACCATTTTTAATGCAAAATTTTTTAGGAAAGGAGCACACTATTAGAGTACTCGTACAATTGTCATAGTCAGGTATAAACTTATTAAGGATTGTGTTCCACAGCTAATTTTAGTTCATGAAACTTTGTTTTAAGCCCATTTGATTAACTTTGGTTTGAAACCAGATTTGATTGCAAATGAGTAGAGCTGAACTAAAATAAACCATTAGACACAAGCATTATGATAATTTTATAACATCATATAAACGCAAAACATTATTAAACGTGGACAATACCCAACCAACCCAAATTTCTTTATTATAATCAGAGACGCCCACATAATCGCCATATGCCTCTTATTCATTTAAATTATATTTCTAATTTCAGGATTCTTGGCATAATATTTTTAGTATTCGGATTTTTAACATTAACTGGCTGCATGATCTATTGCGTGTATGTGTGCAAAGATGCAAAGACGCCATCGCAAGTTCGCAACGAGGACCTGTATTGGACCCGACACTGGCAAAAGAATATTGGTTATACACCGCAAGAAATCAACTATAAAGCAGATAAATATGATGCTTATTCCGATCGTTATTCGGTTAGTAAAATGAGTGGTAAATATTCAGATAGAGAAAGCAATCGCTACTGAATCAAGCGAAAAAATAAATGGCAACGAGATTCCAAACGAACGAATATTTAGACGAATAAAACTAAATTGAAATTTTATATGTATGTGTAAAGGATATTCAAACCGAATTGTATTTTAACGTACCTGCTGCAAGTAACATGCTAGTTCGTATGTTTTCTTCTCTTCCATCCCTAGTTTAAGCTGAAGTTTCTATCAAATACATATCGTGACTTAACCGTCAAAAAAAGCTTAAAGGACAAACACAAAATTTTACAGGAGAAATGTTTTTATTAACTGTCTTTACATTAAGTTATTATGGCTACGGAAAAATTGACTTTGCACTAATTTTTTCTAACGATTATAGATTTTAAAATTTAATTTTATTGATCGAAAATTATCGATTGCGATAGAAAAGTCAAAATCAAATACGATGTTATTAACTTAAGCTTTTTCAGCGGTAAGGACACGATATACAAATACATATTATGTATAATTAAATAGCTTAAGATATTTAATACCGAAGTGATATTTTTTTTAAATATCACTTGAAAAACTAAAATACTTGAGAATGCCATACTAACCAGTAACCGATTGAAATTTCTAACTAAGCTCGTTTATAAAATAAAAGCTCATAAATAGTTTTAAACTATATACCATAAATAAAGCAATAGTCAAGAAAACTATACTATTATATATTTGAAAGCTAAACAATATAACCCTTGTAAAATAACCGTACTAATTACAATAGTAATTCTAACTTAAATAGCTACAGTCAGCCACAAATCAAGAGTGAATTTTTCAAAATAGACTTTAAAATCTTGAACTTGTTATACCGTGTATGTCAATAGAATTAATACATTTTTAAGAAATAAATTAATTTTTCTTATAAAAAATAATATAATAAAAATACTTGTTAAATAGAATTAATTTTGATATCGTTATTGATTGCAGTTTAATATGTAAAATTGTAAATAACACTTAATAAAAATTTTTTAATAAAATAAAACAGTGAAATTTTGTGTTGTTTTCTTTCTGATTTTAGAAATAATGTTTCAAACGTTTCACATAAAATATTTTCCCACAATTTCGATTGCCAATTTATATTTATTTTAGGATTCATATGCACACATATAACCTGTTGTGTTTAAATACCATATTGTTAGTTTTTTCACTTTTTTATTCAAAGGAAATAGTACCTTGAAAAAAAGTTCATGATATGGGTGAATATTAGAAATTTTCTTACTATCGGTACTCCATAATTTAACTTGAATTTTTATATGTTGGCACCATGTTTAATAGCACAAAGTCCTATTTTACATTATAGCAACCGAAAGACAGACTTTCTTCAATTTCGTTTTGTTCTAGCCTAGACCTTTTACAATAGGAAATTAATGGACAGACAAATAATATTAATTTCTTTTTTTACTCATTTTTTTGTGTTTTCTTTACTTGAACTGCAAGAACATTTTAATTGACAAAAACATTTAAAGCAAACATAAGTAACGTAAAAATAAGTGAATTTATATTAGAAAAATTATTCAGTAATACAGTATGAAAAATTGAGTCAGGTGAAGGTGACAAGGCAGTGATAAAAATTAAAATTGGGAAAAGTAGAAAGAAGACAAAAAAGCATATTTCAATAACCATGATGTAAAAGAGGACGAAGTTCCATCAATAAGGTCTACGCCAAAGCGCATTAATAAGATCTAAGCAAGATCGTAGAGTATCTAATCATTAGACTCTTTATAAAGAAGGTGACAAAAAATTTAGAACAGCGATAGATCATCCAGCAGGATAATGATTTCTATTAAATACTTAGATTTAGTGATGCACCACACAACAAAACAACTAAATATATGTAGACTTACATCATATTTAAGAAGTATGTGACATTCAGTAACGCTGGATCAGAAATTTTCATGTTACAAACGCTCAAATGGAAATCCATAAGAAGAATATTGATGATCTCGAATAGGAAAATTTAGTTGCTTTAATGTCCACGTGATGTATGTACATAGTATGTATAGGATGTACGAGTAAGCATGTTTGTATGTACATACATATGTATATAATTTAAAAAAATATTAATAGGTATTAAAACTTGTTGTTATGAGAGTTTATCGAAAATGAAAAGGTACCAAGATGATAAATTTAACAACAACAAACACTAAAAGAGCACAAATATTACACTCTCTTTGATTGGTTTAATACACACACACACAAACATTGCCTTGTATAATTCACGGTACCGTTTTGCTCTGCTTGGTTTTTTCCACACACAAAAACGATTAATTAATATTAATTTTTTATTATAAACTAATATTTTTGATTTGAAATGCAAAATTTTTATCAACTTCTTAACGAGACAATGGAAAATGAAAACTAAAGTGGAATAAAAAACAGTGTTGCAAGCTGAGTTTGTGTAAAAATACAATCAAAAAATAAAAAAAAATACAAGGCGAATTCATCTTGGAAATAGGTATTGAATGTATTTATAAAACGAAAACGGAAACGGAAATTTAAGAAGTTAGTAATTTGAAATATTTATTTGCAACCGTATTGATCTCCATATGTATATACTTCTAAAACGTGAATGTAAAAACAAAGTTGTTTTAGTCACGAAGATCTACAATTTCGAAATATGAATTTTTGGCGGACGATAGTTTGGTTTGTCTAGTTAGTACCTGTCCCGAATATTTCGAAAATTTTTCAATATATGTATGTATGTGAGTAGAAAATTTTCAAATCCTTTTCAAGCAGGCAAGTTGCAAGTTGTTTTCTATGTTGTGAAACAATTCGTTCAACTTAATCTTGTATTTGTCAGGTGGTCATATTTAATTATATTATTAGTATTTTCGAACAACGTATATATATCAGTTTCTCAACCAAGTTTCAGTCATTTTTTTTTTTTATTTTTTTATTGATGTCACTGCGTTCTGCATATGTTTGTCGGCACCATTAATGTTCATTTATTCGTTAAAGGCTATCGCATAATTAAACATGTATTTTTTATTCGGCTCATATATTAAACAACATTGTGGTGCAATATCTCTAACTAAAATGTTGCGTAACTTTTCACACAATATCAAGAAAACCTACACGTACATAAAAGCAAAAAATAAAACAATGTTGGGCGATGATGCTGATACATTGGAATGTAAATTACACTTCTTTGCAAATTAAAAGTCGTTTGATTTTTGTAACACCATCCAATATAGCGTATACACTGGCGATTTTATTGCGCTGTATGAAAAATTGCTTGATATATCCATCCGCTTTGGTAATGAATTAAATATAAATATATTTGTGTAGTCCACACGAAAGTTTCCTTTCTCCAGTTGTTAAATACGCACATGGAGTTTTCTGTATAAAAATAACTATAGATGCAAAATCAGAATTATAACGTGTGAGTCCGAATTAAAAAGAAACCAGAATTGTACACTCGCGGCCTTCAATCTGTTATACAAGTTGTTAACTATTAGAAAAATCGATTAGACCTGGCAATACTGATTAGAATCATGCATTTACTTTGTTTTGTTTTGCCTTTGTTTCGCATACGTTTGTTTGACGTTTTGTTTGTTTTGCCACATAAGTTGCGATTTCCTAATGTACATATGTATTTAACTAGTCGCTCCAGCCAATTTTTTTTTTGACAGTGGAAAAATAAACAAAATTTGGCTGAAAGCGTTCTGTTCTGTTATTTTAATTCCGGGCATGTGTATTAGAATGTGTAAATGAAAATATAATTTTTGGAATCGGAGACTGTATAATATACATATGTAAAGAATGGTCTCGTTGGAATTAAGTATTTTAACCTTTAATGTTTGGTAAGTTTTCGTCTACATAAAACAAAGATTTGCACGAAACAAAGAAATAATTTTTCACAAGGTTCCGTGTATATGCGGAAGTAATTTCTTCATGACCATAATAAAATTAGCTGAACAACAAAGGAAATGTCATTATAGTTCAGTGTTTAATCTTGTCTGTTTAATTTTTAGGGGAATACCTATCATTTCCTCTGATAGAGCGGAGCGTATGCAACACATTTGCAAGGAGTTGAATTCAGGAAAGTATGACATTGTGTCGCTACAAGAGGTGTGGACAGAAAAAGATAGTGTGACCTTGCAGGAGCTAACAAAGGCGGTGCTTCCATATGCCCATTACTTCTATAGGTAATGAAAAGAAAAAACAAGCCTTAGGACAAAACCCGAAAAGTTTTTTTTATAATATATGTTATATTTTTCTATTTTTTAAGTGGTGTAATTGGCGCTGGTTTATTGGTTTTGTCAAAATACCCCATTGTTTTCAGTTTGTTTCATTCATGGACCGTCAATGGTTATTGTCATCGTATACAACATGCTGATTGGTTTGGTGGCAAAGGCGTAGGGTTGTGTAGAATACTTGTCGGTGATCTCTATGTGCACGTTTATAATGCTCATGTATGTATGTGTTACAAATTGAATGGCATGCAATTGTGCCTGATCTAATATAAACAACACGATTTATTTTTACAGATAATTAATTTTTCAACTTTTATATAATATATATTAACATACATACTTATATACATTTTGAAACCTTTAGCTACATGCTGAATACAGCGATAAAAATGATGATTACAAGACACATCGTGTTATACAAGCATTTGATACTGCTCAATTTATAGAGGCCACACGTTGGGATGCGGCCTTACAAGTATTGGCCGGTGATTTAAATACAAAACCAACCGATATTTCATACAAGTAAGTTGGAAAAGAGAATTGCTCACAAATATCTGGTATTATAATTGTAACATGTACATTCAGCGGTCGGCCAATCTGATCCCTTTCATTATATACACATTTTTTAGTCTTAAATTTGATTGTATATGATGAAGATTTCTTAAAGAAAAATGGCTTGCAAATGGCGTTTTCTCAAATTGGTGTTAAATTTGCTTTACCCAAACAATTTTCGGTATGTAACGTATATGTACATGAGAAGTTATTTAATTTTATTAAAATGAAAATAGTACGAGAACGACAAAATATTGAGGCCCTGAAAAAATTGAACGATTGTTAAAAATTTGCTTTCATCAGTATTTTAGGAAATTAATTATAATCGTTGTAATTATTTAATTAATGTACAACTAAACATATAACAAAAAAGTAATTAAACGGGACGAAAACACAATTACAACGTTAATTGTAATTTCATGAACAAAAAGTTATAATTTTTTCTAAATTGAGTTAAAATATATACCGAAATTCATATAAATACATACTTGTATATTGGAATTACCTGAATTATACATATAAGTAATTGTTGTCGATATAAAATTTATAATTGCAATATTCATTAAATTCATTACTCGAGAAACCCATTCTCCAAAATATTTAATAACAATTTTTTTTGTAGTGAGCAAAAAAAATTATAAATCGAATACAAGTTGTTTGTATAAAAGCTTTCCAAATTATTTTTATTGTAATTCGTAAATAGAAAAATATTGAATTCAATAGAATTCTCATATATTTTGTATGAGTATGTGAATTTTAATGCTTTGCAAACATGATATGGCTGAAGTAATAACGACAACAACAAAAAATTGATTAAATTTGCAATAACAATTAAAGGACTTAATTTTTTTAATCTATTTTCCATCTATTGCAGAGTCCTTCTTTATACATCTCAAATGAAAGACACGTGTAATTCAGACGCAATTACTACCCATGAAAGCAGACAAAATTCTTATTCATCTAGAAAAGTTGCCTCTGGAAATCTTCAAGGTTGTCGTATCGATCATATTTTTGTGCGAAGTTCAGACAATATTAAAACGTCTATATTAGAATATAAACTACCTTTGCCAGATCGAGTACCGGGACAAAAATACAGCTATTCGGATCATGAAGCAGTACAGGTGCGTTTAATACTGTTGCCGAAACAGAAAAGTGATACATGTTCAATAAATCATGTAGATGCTTGCATAGACGATGAAAATGCTGTTAACGAAGGCGAACACACCATGCGAGATGTTAAATTGAAGCCTCCACAAACTCCAGTAATAGCAAATGGCCATTCGATTTCACAAGAAAATGAATGTCCTATAGACGAGACTAGATTACCGAAAAATTTAGCCGTCATTAAAGAGTCTATTGAATTGTGTGATAAACATCTGAAAAATCTAAAAACTGATCGTATTTTTTATTTTACAATTGCCGGATTTCTCTTGACTTGTTTGATAGTAATGGCTGAATTTCCAGTTCCCGTTGGCTTTAAAACTTTATATCTATTACTTAAGCTTTTAGTATTTGCGATCATACTTTTCTGTGCATTCATGGGCTCCATTTGGAATCTGATGGAAAGAAATGGTACTTTATCCGGTAAAATATCTATGCAAATGAAATTACAAGCATCACAATATATGGATTTAAAGCAAGATTGACCCCAACTATTGACCACCATCGTCAGTATTTGAGTATAACAGCAACAAGTCGATAAATCGAAATCCATCTATAACAACACCATTATAAAAAGATCAATAAGCTACCGCATATCTCCTGAATAGTATCTTCATGCATTTTACCAACTTCGTAATGATTTCATGAAAACTTTAGTATAAATTTAGACAAATTTTCTTTATATTTAATTCCATAAAAGACATTTAGTTATGTGAATGTAACATACATATGTATGTTATTTGTTCCTTTCTGTATTAAAAAAAATGTGCTTAATTATTTTTAGTATGACTGAGTATACTTTTTCTTCCTTTTAGTTTTAATTAAATTTTTAATAAAATTCAATTTACGTTTCTTCAGAGAAATTCGCTTCTACTTATTCTTTACAAATAATAAAACAATCCGAAAATAAATATTTTGTATGGAGTTACGCCCTGGGGTGCTGGCAATACTACTCATAAAAACAGCACATGGATGTGCGACTCTAATGTAGCGCATCCTTAAGAATCCTCTGGGACATTCAATTGCTCAGGCAATTATTTATAAATGGTCATTGAATTTCTAGGTAAACACTTTCAAAATTATCTAAAATATCGACGGAAAAAAAATTAAAAATTATTAGGCAAAAACTTTATTTGGTTTTCAAAATTTAAATAAATAAACGAACTCAATGGAGAAATTAGAAAGGATCCTTAAGAATAAATACTATCTAAATAAATCATTTAAGTACCCTGTAATTAATGATGTGACACTTAAGTGTATAAGAAGAAAATCAAAAAAGTTGAAATGTGTAGTAATATGTATGTATAGCAATTACTTGCTCCTATATTTAAACTTTGACACAACAGAAAACAAATGCTTCGAAAATACTTTATATGATAATGGAGAGCGATGTCCTCAAAGTTGATAATTAAATATGTAGACTTAAACAGCCGATTCTTTTAGGTCTTCAGCTGTGTCTGAAGCGGCCGTTGCCGACATGCCAACACCCATGGCATTCAATAGATTCGATACAGGACCAGCACCACCGATTTGGGATTTATAACTGTCCATCATATTTTTCAAAGTATTAACATTGATATTGATGGGTTGAAAATCTTCAATATCATCAAAGTCATCGTCGGTGGTAGATTTGGAGGTTTTTCCTTTTAAATTTTTACCATTAGATAAAGAAAAACTTTGGCCAATTGTGGTTTTAGCCAACTCTCGGTCCATTTGATCCATGTAGGCTTTGATGTCAGCATCAATATGTTTTTCAGCATCTGCCATGGCAGCAAAATTACGCTCCAAATCATCTTCATCCTCATAATCGCTCATTTCCGAATTCGAATCCCATTTGTCTTCGGGTATAACAAAATCTAAAAAGCTTTTTACTTGTGTGGTAAAACTTTCGTCCGCATCCGAAGTGTTAATTGACTGGTTCAAACTAACAGGGTTGTTGCGGCAAGCTTTGCGCATAGAATTATTCTTTTTTATTTTTGCTTTCAAATCAGCTCTCTTAGCAAAGCGTCCAGCAGAGGAAGAAGCGGTTTCTTCATCTGTGCTGTCGTCGTCTGAATCACGTTCAATACCTTCAAAAACAGATTGTTTTCCCAGAAACTCTTCTATATTCTTAGTGAATTCTTCAGCATCTATATCACCATTTGATTTGTAGAGCTTTTTGGGACCGTAGCGTTCTGTTAACATGGCATCTAATTGCTCTGCGCTTATGTTAAGCCAGTCATCCGAATCACTTGGCTAAATTAAAGAAAAAATATATATTAATCATATGCAACCACTGTTATATACAATGGTAATTTGGATTACATACCCTCAAGTTGTTTTCTTCATCCCTTAATTCTTCTGCATTTATTTCAGTTGTTTTTAACAAGTGCAATATTTCCTTGCCCACTAAAGGCGCAGTACGAAACCGATTTTGATTGTCAATAAAATACAACTTGGCTTGTTCCAACAAACGTTTATATTCAGCAGATCCTTCAATATTTTCCCGAAAGTAGCCTTTGGACTGAAGACTCCTTACATAAGCCTTCCACGAGGCTGAATTTTCGTCATCTTGGGCATCTTTAGCTTGATAGGCCAAAATCTCAAAACCACAAGCCAACTTTATACCCAATAAATCTTCTTTGTACTCTTCGCTATTCGTATTACCAGACAAATGCCAACCGATCTTACGGTCAGGTACATAATTACTATGCATAATCATGGCATAAAGACATTTAGTAAAACAAACATTGCTGCGTACTCGTTGTTCAGGTGGAAAATATCGCATAGAGCGACATGCTTTCATATCTATAGCATCTCGTTCACAAAAGGCCCTGACGGCAGAAGCTATAAGTGATGGTTGCCTTTTCAAAATCATCGCCACTCCCAGGGGCAAGCGCACGATTTGGTGATGTAAATTGGTGTTGTCTAAACTTTCAAACTCCTTCATTCTTTCGTCGATACAAGTTTGTATTTCCTTAGACACCTTATAGAGAGTTGGATTATTTTGGATTTTGGCTACCGCCGTTGCCATCGATATTGTGTTAGCTGTATTCGAAGGAGAATTTTGCACTAAATGCATGCAACCATTTGACAAATACACTCTCTGTTCACAAGTGTCAGGATTTGCCCATTTGGGTAACACATCTGCCGCTTCTATTAACAAAAATTCTCCATCTGAGTCTACAACTCGAGCAATCATATTTGCAAATTGTTTTGTTAGTTGTGTTAAAAGATAAACGATAAACCATTCGTCGGCAATGTTGTCACTGTAATGTGTAACACCATGCAAATGGGGAGGTAGCGATTCTATGATGTCGCAAAAGAATATTGATTAAAGGTAACAAATTTCAATTTCCACATGAAAGAAATTAAAAAAAAAAAAAACATTGATGCATATTTATAAATGAAAATAAACAGAATGAATTTGTGAATTCACATGAAAATTGTTTGTTCATTATGGGTTTAGCTGTTCATATGCCGATATTTCACAGGTCGCTAAACCAAATCGTCACTAAACTTTAAGCAGTTTGATAACATTCAACCTCGTAGGTTTATGCCTTCAATCAGGCTATAGAAATTCTAAAAATCTTTTCATTTTATCGTTTAATAAAAAGTTGAATAAATAGATAATAATATAATTTAATAATTAAACTTTAATTTCTTTACTTTCCCAAGACCATAAGTCTAGTTAAACGCGCCTTTTATGTTTTATAAAATGTGTTTATCATACAGAAATAAATAAGTTTTATTTAGACTTAGTAAAATTTCAGGTAAAAAGACTACAAAAAATACAACAAAAGTCTCTCAATGGCTTTTAAGAAAAAGACGTTATTATGAATGCTTGAAATTTAATGTACATCCTATAATCTTTTACAAACACATATGTACATATGTATATATGTATATATGTATGTATGTACATATGTATATCCACACGTGTTAGCACATTATGTTATTTTAAAAGCCCCCGGCATTATTTCTTCTTTCCTTCACACAGGTCCACATATTAAAATTATAAAAAATATAATATTGTCTTGAAGGCCTAAAGGCATGTATATGTATATGCACACATGTATGTATGTACTAAGTATGTATATAATGAACATGTATATACCCAGCAAACACGAGTCAAGGGTTTGATATAAGAACTATCATTTGATAACAAGCACAATTATCAAACCTTTTTCAAATGAAGCTAGAAGGTTTGAATTTAACTTTTGAAGGGGAGTGTTCTCAAACGTGCAACAGTTCTAAAGCGAAAAATAAACTATGAACATTTTAACAATATGGAAATGTAAAAATTGCATATTTATTGTTTGTCAAAGAAAATCTTATTTGTGAGTAAAAAATAAATATGATTTAGTACGAATTAAAAAAATAACAGTTAATTAATTAACCAATTGTGTTCCACATCAAGCAACATTTGAAAATTATATTTAAGAATAAGTTAATAAATAAATTTTTCAATTTAAGAATAATTTTTCTTTTTGTTGAGAATGGTGTATTTTTGAATCTATATTCAAATAATTTTCAAACGTTTTTCGTTTGAGAAATAGTATGATTCCAAATCAAGCCTGTTTGTTTGCTGGGTAGTTAATCGTACATATGTACATACGAATTAATTACTAAAAGGTCTCTGATGATGATGAAGATGATTTATATGTATGTATGTACATACAATTAATTGCTTACCTTCCTGTGCATTTGTGTTATTTGATTTTTCCTTTGTCGTTGTTGACTCATCATTCAGAAGCATCTCCTGTTTTGTACATGTACGTACACACAAATTGAATTCATCTTTATGCCATATATATTGACGTTCCTTTATTAGGGTTTTGGCAAATTTCATACAATGCTCCCGTACATCTTCCAATTGTGTGCGTAACTTTGCTTCACATTCAGTTTCATCACTGCTTGAGTATTCATCTATTTTAGGAAATATATAATATTCGACATAATCATCTTCTCTTACAAACTCCAGGCTGGCACCAACATTTTTTTCCATTTTAATTTATAATTTAAAGGAAAACTTGTTACTATTCCAACGTGATATTGATTGACCAGCTAACACGTACAAAGAAAACACGTTTCTATTGTTTGTTTTTCGATAACGATGTAGTTTTTATGGGTTCTTTATTTTCTTAATAACGTAGATTAACGAAATCCTTCGTTTTCTATTGTACTTTATATAATTATTTACTTTTTAAACTATTTTCTAAACTTATTGATCAAAACAAAAATAAAATTCACCTTTTGTATCTCTAAATAATTAGAGATGACAGTAGTGTATGTTTAGTGATGTTTCAATTGTGTCAATGTTATCGATTAATCAGAGTTGTATTGAGAAGGAACTGCGTGTCTACAATTTTCAAATTAACGTTTAATTAGAGTCCCGTAATTTTTGTTGTAACCACTTTTCTGAATTATACATAAATGCTCAATCCACTAGCCACTTGCTTCAATGTATTTGTTATATTAATGTGTTCTTTTACAATAGCGTATAATTACTTGTTGTTGGTAGTTTTCAATGAAAAAGTATGATACAACAATACATTTCAATTGCGTTTGTCTGTAATGGTGTATTTATGTTAAAAGATTTCCCAATTTTAATCAAAATTCAATTCATGAGAAAATTATTTTTGGTTTTATTTTTATTTGTTGACGATTATCATCTATTAGTATGAGGCCCTATGCTCCTTATAGTATAAGTAGAATAACTCCATTTATTTTGATTAGCTCCATAAGAAATTTTCTAGTACATGTTCCAACTTCTTAATTATGTTAAATTGACTAAATTCCTCTTTGTTTATCTTACATGCAAGGAGTCTACTATATTTATGAGTACAACTTTTCAGCATATTCACTATTTATAAGAAAAATGTTTCCCAAACCAATATTTATCGTGGAGCTAAATGACTGTACTCATAACTTTGATTCGAATTTTAAAGTTCTTATGCCGTTCACATCACAAAGGGATCAAATTTGAATCCAAATGAGCCCCTCTTCTAACATCAAGGACAGTTGAGCCTAGGTCTCTTATTCACGATAGGTGGGTAGCATTACATATATACTTTAACGCTTGGCAAACCAATGTCAATCAGTTCGCAACAGTATTTTATTGTTATATGTCAGATGTACACAACGCTGGACTAAACAAAATATCTTTCCGTGAGAAAAAATATTGATTCCTCTATTGCGATAAATTAGTACGAAAACTGGCTCAATTGTATCCTGTTTGGATCCCGTGTGTTTCCTAAAAATAAGAGGTAACAATGGCATCTATCGATTCCCCGTTCGATGGAGTGGAGGTGTCTTTCTAATGTCTAAAGACGGTGCTAATAGTTCTGCAGCATTGGACTGCTGATTGAAATAGTCCATTTCTCAGGGAGAGTATGGCAATGACGGAGGGCTTTCTATAAACGTGATTCAATTCGTTCACATCAGCTGTTGTATTACTGGTCCTCGCGAGAACTCTCAATAGTTTGGTTAGTTGATCCCGAAAATTTTCTACAATCTAAGACAACCTAAAGCAGCCATGTATAAGAACCTAATAAAATTTCAAGAAATTTATGTTTTAAAAATGAGTTTATTTCCCAATGATGATGCAATGTATTTAAAAATCATATACATACATATAATTATTTACTTATTATTACAGTTAAGAAAAAAATTAACTAATTATTTTATGTACACAGAGAAGATTTTTAGTTTATGAGAGATTGAAACTATTAGATAGATACCATATGCATATTTAAATTCCAGAAAAAATTTATAAAATCTTTTCAATTTATTGTTGTTACTGGTAATAAATGTTATTATTTACTGAGTTTTTTTTAACAATTTTGAATATACACCAAAGAAATTGAAAAAAATATATATGTATGTAAATAAATAGTACTATACTTGACTATTTATTTATTTTTTTATTTTTTGTAAATAAAATAAAATGCCTCTGCTTGCAGGGCTCGCTGCATCGTGAGAAAATAATTCTTATAGATACGAAATAAGCTTAATACTAATGGTTAAAAGCTATTAATTTTAAATGAAAAATAAAAACCACAATTAACTCTTGTGATGGGCAGGAGTTTTCTTTAAAACATTCGTCAGAAAATCAGAGATATTGAAAACAATGTTTTAATTTTGAAAACCGAGCAGATACAAGTAGTATTAGTCGAACTGATATGATTATTAAATAATATATCAATTACAAAAATATTAAAAGTGTTGTATTTAATTCCATATAAATAACAATTTTGATCATCTTTTAAGTTTTTGTACGCAATTCTAAGAACGTTCTATTAGGCGAAATTAAAAGTCAAACACTGGCCTCAAACAAATTTTATAAATAAATAACTTTAAACTGTTAAAGCTTACTTTAAATTATAAGTTTTATGCAGTAAAAATAGAGTTTATTTTGAATATTAACCGTCTTTATAAAATCATCTTCCATACAAAAGTTGTTAAAGATTGTCTAAATCAAAACAGAGTTTTGTGAATGAGATAGTAAGTTATTTAAATATTATTTTAGCCGCCTTTTATTTTCAGAGGCAAGAGAGTATGCAGATGAATTTCTTAAACAAATTGATTCACTTTTAGAGGCATTTATTCCCAAGGAAATATTCTGATTTACTTAAATGTCTGGATACGAATTATAGTGTCTCGTTCGAACAATAAAGTAAAGAAAATCTTTAATAAAAATATAATAAAAATATCATGTCAGTATAGAGGCTTAAGACTCCGCATAAAACATTAAATGAAGCTCTTCGTTTATGGCCGATGTGTTCAAACTTGATAAATTGCTTTCGTTGCATAAGAAATGCAATAGAAGGAATGAACATATTTAGTGCTAGATGTGATCGGAGTGAGAACCCAAAACAATATACATTTCATGCTCCTCTTTGTTGCAAGGTTTATAGCAAACTATCCGATTGTATGTTTTCTATTAATATTTTGCCTAAAATTAAAATAATACATATGTATTTACAAAGTTGTAAAAGAGTTGGACAATAAAATATTACAAGAAATTAATATATCACAAATTTAAGATATGACACATGTTAAAAAAATATATTAACAAATACAACATTTTAAAATATTACAAAATTTTTTAAGTAAAATCTCTAAGTCAAAGATAGTAATTATTTTCCTAATACTAACAGTGAGTTTCTGTGCTTTACAATATAAAGAGGAGTTGTAAAGTTGTGCTATAATTTGCTTAAAATGTCGATATCACATCGAATATAACAAAACCTTAACAAAACTTATTGACTAAATAATAAACTTCTTTATATTATCCGTATTGAACAAATTTGTAAATAATGGCAAAGTTTTAGTTACTTTAGTTTGTTAATGAGATAAAAAACGAACATAAAATATTGTCTATTTTTTTTTTTGGCTGTATAAATCGTAAGATTAAAAAAATATTGCATGCTTTTTGGTTTCAATTGGTTTAGTTTTAGCTATACATATTTATCTATGGATAGATTTTTATCTGTTTTCTGTGTTGACTAGTGCATATACATCACTTTTAGGATCGGGGGCCAAGGAACTCCAAGTGGTTTCCTTGCAAAATGGCAGATTTTCTAAAGCAGCCGTCTTAAGTTGAGTAGCAGCTTCGTTAACAGCACAAGTCTCCCGGATATGATGGAATTTCCCCGTTAAATCGTCTATCCACTCATAGAGCTTTTCTCCCGTCCTCAAAGCGTTATGAGCAGCCAATTTTTTCAACTGGGCTGATTCTTCGAAGGTAGGTATATATTGCAGCCAATCCTGTGGCAAGGCAAAGTCATCAGCCAATGTTAGGCCGCCACCAGCATTAATCAAGCGAGCCCGATCTGCTTGTATATTCTCTCCATTATATAGAGCTAAGGGAGTTACAAGAAATTTAGTTTGAGCATAAATAGCGGTACGTCCTATAAGTTTAGCGGTCCATATACCAGGTGTCAAGGGTTGTTTAAGTAAAGCTTTTGAATAGTTAATATTATCAGTTTGTGTATCTTCGACGTGTAGCTCATTAAAGTCTTGCAAACGACCCAAGGGATCAATCCACAGTAGGGTGAGATTATATGTATGGGAAATATCTTTGACAGAAGTCGAAGGGGAACCCAAAAAGGTGAATGTTAATACTAAGTCTGTATGAGGTCCCAAGAACTTTTGTAAATTTCGGCAAAGCTGCTCTTTTTGATCATATTCCGAGGAGACTTCAAAATTTCGCAAACGTTTAGAGAATTTGGAATTTTTCGCAAATTTTGCATATTGTACCGGACGTATGCGTGTTTCTACTTCATAAAGGGTGTCATTGTGAACATCCAATGTTTGAAATCTTACTAAATAACCTTTATATTGGTCATTATGCATATAGTGTGTTGTTTGTAATACCTTATGACTCCTGGTATTCCACTGCTTGCACAATCTTCTTATTACGCTTTCCACTATTGTCAGAGTTAAATCGTCTTGTTTAGATTTTTTATCTCCATGGTCGTAAAAATTCTGCCAGTAGGCTAGTAAATTTGGATAATCCTCCGGGTAGGGACCATATAACCATTCCTCTAGTTTTAAAATTATAGCCTGATTTATAATGGGTTCGAATTTGCGTGCAAAGTAAAGCATTTTACTTTCGGTATTTTGTAAGCGAGACCAATCTTCTGGTTTAAAATCATTTGGACTACAGCCGCACCAGTCAACTACATGCTTGTACTGACATTTACAGCCCAACTTACGTTTCCAATTGGTTACGTGCAAATTATTGTCAATATAAGTGCCACAAAATTTTGAGTTTCTTAGCACAGTATGAAAAAATGATTCAGCTGGTAGTAATGTATGTCGAAATATGACTAAAAGACCCTTCAGTAAATCATCCGATTCTTTGTTCTTCGAAATATACTCCACAAAAGGTCTTGATAGACTTATCCAATCTGATCCACCATCTATTTGTATGCCAATAGGCAACTTACGATCTCCTATACGCCACATGTGGGTGTCACATTCCACAAACGTTTTGTCCAAACCTTGTTTCTGTATAAAGCGCTGAGTCTCTCGACCATGGCTCTTCACAAAATTGCGATTACGATTGGCTGTCAGAAACTCTTCCAGTTTTTCAAGTTTTTTAACTGGAAAATCACTCTCACTTAAATTAATAACAAAATCCCACTGATAGGAAGATTTTAAAAGGTCATCCATGCATTGCAAAAGCATAGTAAGAAGGGACGCACCGCCCCATATGGTAGAATAACGAGTGCGAGCTATGCGAATATTAGGAAATTTATTCTCAAGCTCTAACAGTTTGCGAAATAAATAGTCTTGGCGCTGAAATCAAAGGAATATAATTTTTTGCCAAAAATTTATGTAAATCAATTTTAATTCATATATGAAAGCAAATCTAAACCAAATTAGTTTTATTACACAACTGAAATAACACTAATTCTCATGGTTTTAGTTTTGTTTACAATTTGCGCATGTGTGCATTTCAATAATTAAAAGAAAAAAACTAGATTGCAAAGAACTCACCTTGTCCACATGTATGTAATAGACATGTTGAGGTGCATATAAAGATTTTAATAAACGATATACTTGACGTAGCGCACGGCCATTCAATGTTAATAAAAATGCAACTTTTATACGTTCCTTTGTTTCTGGTTCAACACTAGTTTTTGCAATTTGTGCTGAAAATTCTGAAAAAAAAGAAAATGATTAATAAATAACATGTTTTAGTTATGAAGCAATAATGCAAATTTTCTAATGCAGTTAAGTAATTGTATATTAAAAATTGTATACGGTCATTTATTTAGGTTACAAAAGAACTTAGAAATGTGGGAGTCCAAATATTATTTTATAGTATTATATGATGCCGAACGTTTTTGTAAAGAATTGGTTTCTAGATCATTTTTAAAATATCTGCGAAAAATGAGCGAAAGGAATAGTTTTCAATAGAAATCTGTGGAAACATTTTCCATACAAAACTATAGAAAACTGTTTGAAACAATTTCTATAGAAAACTCTTTGAAACAGTTCCTATAGAAAACTGTTTGAAACATTTTCTATAGAAAACTGTTTGAAACATTTTCTATAGAAAACTGTTTGAAACATTTTCTATAGAAAACTGTTTGAAACATTTTCTATAGAAAACTGTTTGAAACATTTTCTATAGAAAACTGAAACATTTTCTATAGAAAACTGTTTGAAACATTTTCTATAGAAAACTGTTTGAAACATTTTCTATAGAAAACTGTTTGAAACATTTTCTATAGAAAACTGTTTGAAACATTTTCTATAGAAAACTGTTTGAAACATTTTCTATAGAAAACTGTTTGAAACATTTTCTATAGAAAACTGTTTAAAACATTTTCTATAGAAAACTGTTTGAAACATTTTCTATAGAAAACTGTTTGAAACATTTTCTATAGAAAACTGTTTGAAACATTTTCTATAGAAAACTGTTTGAAACATTTTCTATAGAAAACTGTTTGAAACATTTTCTATAGAAAACTGTTTGAAACATTTTCTATAGAAAACTGTTTGAAACATTTTCTATAGAAAACTGTTTGAAATATTTTTTATAGACAACCGTTTGAAACATTTTCTATAGAAAACTGTTTGAAATATTTTCTGTAGAAAACTCTTTGTAACATTTTCTATAGAACTGTTTCAAACAGTTTACATAGAAAATTTGTGCCTATAAGAAAAATTGTTTCCACTTCTCATAGGAACGATTTTTTTATAATAGCTTTTATTTTTATTTTAATTAATTTCAGTAACCTGTTCAAAAATGCATTTTTTCCCACTATCTATAACGGTTTGATAGAACGTGATCTGCAGATTAAGAGTTTAAAGACCCGCACGAAAATTATATAATTGGTATTAAAGCACAAAAAAGAAAAACAAAAAAAAAAACGGGTTTAAGTGTGATACAATTTTTTTAAAGCAAAAAGGAGCAATGAATATATGATTTTGCAAGAACATGTTTAGTAAAGGGTGATTTTTTATAAAAGCATTTCTGTAGTAGCGATTTTTTAAAGATAAAGGACTTAACCAAACTACATGAACAACTTACAATTCAAACTAAATTATCATTAAGGTTTAGTATGGTTTTCAGGTAATGCATACTTTGCATAGTAATAAAAAAAATATTCGGAAAAAATTTATGTTCAAAATTTCTTATCCGTTATAAAAGTATACTCTTGTACAAAATTATTTAGCAGAAATACGTTTTCAAATGATAATAAAGATTAAGTATATTAAGAAACTTTGTTTGAGACTTTTTAAAGTTATGATTTCAAATAAAACTTTCTTTTATTGCATTAATGTTTTCATAGTAGAATTAACAACGATTTAGTATTTACTTGTGGCTTTGATATGCAGATTTAATACTTCCACTAATTTTATAATGAAAAATTAATATTCATTGAGTGCACCCAATAGTGCAGGAAAAAAATTTTATTCAAATATGATTCAATGAATACGTTAAGTAACAATTTTCATTTGGTGCACAATCGATCAGTTTAGTCTGCAATTTATATTATTTACTAAACTTTTTAAATAAATCGTTTGAATATAAATTTTTTTTTTTATTTATTTAGTAGTAGTATGTGTCATACTTTATAAAATTCATATACGTTTTATATTCCAATACACTATAAAACAATAATAATATTAATATCAATAATAACAATAATAATAATAAAAATCATATAAATAATAATAACGGTATAAGTATAAAATAAAATAAAATTAAGTAAAAATAAAATGAAATAAAAATAAAAATAAAAATGAAATAAAAATAAAAATAAAAGGATATAGAAAATAATAGGAATAATAGGAAAACAAGGAAAATAAAAAGTATACAGAAAATCATACAACAAAGCCATGTGGATTTTTATTTTTAAGGAATTGAACACATTTACTGTTAAAAATGCTAACATTGGGTTCATTTTTGGCATCTGTGGGTAACGTGTTATATAAATTTAGGCCCTTGTAGAAAAGAGACCGCTGCATTGCATTACTTGTCACTCGTTGCAGCCTAAAGTCTTGTACATTTCTGAGATAGTACGGCTGTACTTGTCCAACATAGTCAAGCTGTTCACATAGATATTGTGGCGCATCTCCCATCTTCATCTTCTGGATAAACCTAAGGGTGTTTAATTCCAGTCGCTGTTCTATGTTTAGCCATCTTAATGTGCTTATCATAACTTGGATCGGTGTGTATCGATTGCATTTCAGAATTGAACGCATTGCCCTATTTTGCAACTTCTGAAGCCTCTCCATCTGCGTTTTTGTACAGCACGTATATATTATTGTGGATCCAAATTCAAAATGCGGTTTGATCATTACATTATAAATGTTAATTGCCGTTAGTAAGGAAACTTTATTTCTAATTCTTTTAAATAAATAAATTAGATTGTTGCTATGTACGACAATTTGGGGCTCTCTAGTAATAAAAACAGAACTAATTGTACATAATTGAATATAGAAAGAAAAAATCCCATATTAAAATGAGTATCATTTAAGATTTTAGATATCACAAAAAATAATAAGTATTTGTTATTATAATTTTTGGGTTTTGGAAATTTTAAATTTTTTAAATCCATTTTTAATCGTCTCCTATACTTGCATGTGTGTATTGTTGAAAAAATGCATACGAATCAAATAATTCAAATATTTCTGTTTACTAAACATTTTTATATTGATTAAAATTATTTTTTATATAAAAACTAAATAAAGTAAACACTTTAGAAGTCGCTGTTTCAAGTCCGTCAAAATCCGTAAACCAAATATTTTATTTAGTTGATATCAACTATTTTTATTTAACGCAAAGAAAACACGTCGTCCTGATGAAACTTGCATATTTGATTATAATACAATTTAGATAATTTTAATAAACGAGTAGAAAATTAAAAAAAATTGCAAATCAAATCTTATATTGTAGCAAAACATACTCACTTGCTATACCCGTTTCATAAATATTCATAGCATAATAACCGCCACAAATCTCCAGCGGATCACCCGAACATTTCATATTGCAACTGGAATCGGCTAGCTTGGCGGCGTCTATAGGTTGATCGGCACCACAAAAACACTCGGACCCGTATTGAACACCGGCATAGGGAAATCCAGACTGAAGACACATCTGAACACATTTATCGGGTGTATTTGATGATTTGAAATTTATAAAGTATCCGGACAAAAGACGAAACTCTTTTTCATCACGATAACAACCTAATTGAGTGTTGGCGCTGTGATTTCCGCGCGGACAATAGCTTGGGAGATGAGTAACATAAAACTCACCAACCTGAATGGCACAAGCAATATGAGCGATATGTTGTCGACAGTCTTTAGTTTTGGCTCGCTGCAAGGCAGAGATGGCATCTTTTGATTGTATATTACATGCGGGGGTAAAACCCAATTGCTTGAGAGATATTAAAGATGAAGGAACATCATCGTCCACTACATCGGATTGAGAAGCTAAAGCGGCAGACTTCAGGCGAGGCATTAAAGAAGCATTTGAAGAATCCTCATCATCACTAACAGAGTTATGTTGAGCAGATATGAGCCCCCTTTGTTGGGCAAAGGACAACAGAGAAGGATTATTTATATCGGGTGTTTCACTGGGCATAAGATTTGATAGACTTAACGATTTGTAAGCTAGAAAAATCTGTATGCCGAATATAATGAAACCCACAAGAAAGAATATTTTATATCGACACACGAGACGCCACACTAGACTCTCAGCCATTGCGATCGGGTACAATGGTGCTAGTAGCTGTATCACGCCGTTGACTGACAATAATTGAAGTGGTTTACAAAACTTTTTGGTTTTCTATTTATTGGAAATGTTGCTGTCCAAATATACGCAAGATTTAACATGACAAATGCTGGTTTACAAACACTTTAAAAACAATAAAAAATTATATATTAACAGTTGAAGAATTTAAGGATATTAGCCGCCGCGTTCTTTTGCAATTTAATAATGCATACATTTAAATTTCTTTAACCTTTTATGTAAATGCTTTTCATATTATTTTATAAACGAACACTAGCTTTAATTAATGCACTTAACAATTAAATTTCTAAACTATTCAGAGAACCACAGAGTACTCAACCAGAGTACTCAACTTTGACGTATAAAAAGGGTCCGAATCATATTTTGCATAAACTGTATTACGTGCATAAAGTTTGTGTGAAGAGATATCTATATAAAAACAACTAGATTAGCTCTCCCTTTCACACAAACTTTATGCATGTTTACAAAGTTGTCGAGTCTAGTTCTAGTTTATGCAGAGAACCACAAAATGCAACTAAATTTTGACGTATAAGAAGTAGAATTTTACCTAACTTGCCAGATGATCTAAAATGACAACGATTTTTAATTTCTAATCCAAGGTCTATTTAAACATATTCTCGCAAGAGCTCAAATAGGAATTGTTATTAACATTTCATATGTGTCAAAGTGTGTTTACTTTTTCTTCCATTATATGAATTTTTAAGCCGCCATTCCTATTTTCTTTTGTATTTATTTAAAATTTTAAGCGCCATTATGTTTTTCTTTCAATTTAGCTGATTTTGACAGAAAAAAAATATTACACACACATATATTTTAATTTTATGGTTGGTGCAGTTTCTACGACTTGTATAAATATACCCTGAAAAGGCCTACTGCAGAACAAAATTTTTTTCTGACAAACGCGATATATAAGGGCCTCATCAGCAAACAGCAACAACAAAGACTAACCAAACAATATTGGAAATGTAATGGAGAGTTCAATTATTTTTAATTATAATACAAATAGAATTCCCGTCAAACATTTTTTAGTCTGGCAACTATATTAGTGTTGGATAATTAAAAATATTTCTTTAAAAAAATTCATCTGTTTAGTTATTGTGAATTGCATTGGATTTGTATTAAAGATAATCTGTGAACAAGACGTACCTATAATTGTTCGAAAGTTATATTTGTGGTTCGAAAGAAGAGAAATTTCTGAAGGAGCATTCAAGAAAGCTTTGTAACATTTTAAGTATAATATTTAAAATATGGTTGACCCCAATCGTAAAATCAATCGTCTAACAGATAAAGATATAGAATTCTTAGAAGAATGTGAACGAGAGTTTGCTTCACGCTTTACGGAGGATGATGTTGAATTTATGGAATATTGTTTAGAGCCTCTAGATGACCCACCAATTTTAGAAAATATCAACTCGGGTGGAGGGGAATTTTCTCGTAACGAGAGTGGCTCTCGTTATAATAATCGAAATCCAAGAAATCGGCGTGGCTTTGGAAACAGAAGTAATCGCGGTAATTTTAATGACTACAATGGACCGAGCAATAGACATCAACCTTATAAAAGGACTGCATTTGCACAGGGAGACGATAGTACTAGCCGCCCTCCAATAAAGATTATGAAAAATTATGGGAACTTCGTGGCTGCTTCAAAGGATGATTAAATTTAAGGACTTTAATGCCAAGAATATAGGCTGTTTTTAATTAAAAAAAATGTACATATAAGTGTATGTAATGAACACTAACTTATTTACAAATGTGTAAGGTAAATAAAAAAAACTGTATATATCATTAGTTATAAAATGTGTCAAACAATTTCATGCCTTATAAATGCGCACGAATACGTATGAGGAGTGCACTAAAAAGAACTTTTTGTTTCTATTCACAAAAATAATATATATTAAATACCAATTAAAATAAAACTATCAAATTAAAGCACAGTTATCTATCATCTATATACAATGCGTTTTATGTGAGATGAATTATACAAACTATTTTGTAAGAAAAAGAAGAATGAAGACGACACAGCCGACACCACTCTGTTTACAAACCAAATTAAACGTGGTATGACGGAAAATCATTCCAATTTAACCAAACCCCGTCGTAAGAAAAAGTACCCTGTATAAAGTTTATGAAAGAGGCATGTGATGGAAATCAATAGTTTTGAAGTGTAGTTAGGATTTTTGGTCCATTTCGAAAATAATGTTTGGGCCAATTTCACTGTTGTCTCCAAATATATATGTTTCTATAATTTCATTTCTATTTTGAAAAATTATTTGAAATTCAATCAAATATTGTTCTCAAAATGCATCACACCACTTCAGAACGAACAATTTTCCTCACAATCCTGATTACATTATTCATATCCTTGTTAATTTTTCGTTGAAAAAAATTTAAAACTTTTCCGATGATGATACTCGCAGGGTATAGAAATATTGAACAATTTTGTTAAATATTGTTTTAAAAAAAATAACTCATAATTTAATAAACAATTTAATGTAAGGTGTATAACTTAATATTTGAGACTTATTATTATAAATAAAATATGTTATGTTTCAAAATCTTATAAAAATCAAGTGCTTTTTTATTCAGAATTTTATTTCATGCACCAAGGTTTCAAGCCGGTTTTGTGTTTCACAATATTGGTATAAATTATTTTAAACATTCAAATCTTCATCTGGATCTTCTTCATCGAAATCATCATCAGCGTCAGGTGTATAAATGATATTGCTTTCTGTAGTCTCTGTCGCTCTAAAAAAAAACATATGTGAAAGAGTCAGTTTCTAAATAATAATACATATTTTCACAAAGCCACTATGAGGGCAAAATAATCTAGCTCACATTTAATTCAATCCGAACATCAACTATTCATCAACTTACTTTTCATATGGCATTTTCATTGAGTTTCTCGCCACGATTTCTTCCTCATCCAATTCAATTTTGAATGTACCTAACTGTTCCGGCTTTTGGACGTCCGAATTATTTGCATTCGTCGCATTTGTCTTATCACTGTTTTCTTTTAATTCTAATTTAATTTCAGATTTTGTTCTGGTATATGTATAGTTTGTGAAGGTAATTCCACCTCCCGGCTTACATATTAAAAGGGAAATTTCGTTGCTCGTCATAAAATGAACAACTAAATCTGCCATATACTCAAACGCTGCAACCACATACTGAGAGTGATCGTGTAAGAGGTGTGGTAATGAAATCCAGAGAAATGTGCGCTTGATGTATTCACATTTTTTTAAATTAGAAAGGAACTGAAATATTAGCGAAACTTTTTGGTATGATAAAAAATCTGACAGATTTGGCAGTACAATATTCCATAATTTGCACTCCTCCAATGGCTTCATATTGCACTCGCTTAGGAACTTATGTAATGTAGCAAGATCACTGAGTTGTTCATTAAGAGGAAGTATTTTAATATGGTTACCTTCACCCTGCTCTTTGAGAATTTTTGTTATAAAATTGTGAGAAATTCGTTCATGACCCAATTCATCTATATATATGTAACAGAAATAAAAATTTGTAATTATAAGTAAGTATATAGCAAGTTTATATTTTACTCCATACCTTTGAATAATATAAACTTTTGTTTGGCAACAATTAAACTTGAAAGCATTTTTAATATAAAAACAATATATGTATATTGGGTTGAAAGTATTTTTTGTAGAACTTATACCGTAAGGCAAAAATATTTCAGATATTTGATCATTGAATCGTTTACAACACGTTGCGGTACCTTTGTTATTATTGTTACAATGCTTACAGTTTCGAAAGCATGTGTTAAAATTAACAAGACCATTCACAATAGAATCTTGCAGGGTTCGGAGAACACTAAATTTGAATTGCCTACACTTAATACCAGCTAGACTCGCACTAATTCGCTTTGAAAAATTACTTGTTTGGATGTCAAAATCAGTTGTGCCAAGGACATGCACATTTTGACGATTGAAGAATCAATTGTGCATGAGTGAAACAAATTATATAATAAAGTAAATAATATTTGCGTCAAGTTTAAGTTTGTATTGATTTGAATGCTATTAATTTGGACATGGTACGCGAAATATATAATATTGAAGAAATGTGAAACAACGATGCCATTAGTAATACTAAAAGGCACCGGAGGTGATGTACGAGCCATAGTTGAATAAATAAATGTCCCCGTGAAGAGGTATAAATTTAAGAGATAAAAAATATATTACATATGTAAATATGGAAA
>OY813000.1:51766884-51856884 GCA_963681545.1 Germaria angustata | reverse complement strand
GTTTAACTACTTTTGTATAAAAAGATTTTTTTGCAATAAATTGCGGACATATTGTGAAAATTTTGCCTTCCTATACTATATGTAGTTTGTTAAAAAATGTTGCTGTTTTTTGACACGTTACCACAAGAGTATCAAAAAATAAGAGATAACAGCGGGTAATTGTTTGTGTGCCTGTGCAGCAGTATTGCCAAAATTATTTTAAAAATTCCGTGAATGACAAAAGTTCCCCAGTTTTGAATAATTATTAAACGTATATTAAAGACAAAATTTGACAAAAATACAAGAGAAACAATAAAAACACATAAGCGTTGCCAACTATCACATTAAGGCTGATGTAAAAATGATTTTATGGAAATTGGCAAAGCGATGATCTACCAGCAGAAAAGTATCGTTGCACATTAAGTTACTTCCAGTCCAAAATTTTTATTACTATTATTATTATTATTATTATTATTATTATTATTATTATTATTATTATTATTATTATTATTATTATTATTATATTACTACTAGCGGGCCCGTTGCCTGCTTCGCACGGCAAAACAAAATAAGAAAAGAAACACACTTGTTTTTAACAAAGTTGGTTTTGTTTCCAAAAACACACTCACTTCACATACGCACCGCACACACATGCGTTATCGGATTTTAATCAAACTTCATATAAACCATATATGGCCCGCTGCCTACGTAGTGTATAAGTTTGGTTGAAATCGCTCCACGCGTTTATGATTAGTTCGGCGACGTACATATACGGACTTATTTTTATATATATAGATTGTATATTATCATTATTATTATTACTAATATTGTTGTTATTCTTATTTATTGTCATTATTTCTCTTATTATTATTGTTATATTAAGAAACAATCGTCTGCCCTCATTCTTACGTAACGGCTTATTATCATGATTGACACTTCTTGGTACAATAACATCAGTCACCAAATATTCCTTCCTCTTATTTTCAGTAAATCACTATAAAAAATTTAAGCTCAACTGTTATTTATGTAAATTCTATAGCGCGTAACACACTTTGTAGACTTTTGCGCGTGGAAATTATTTCTCAAGTCTTAAAAAATAAATGTGAACAATACTACTGTGGCTTTTATTGTTTATGTAATTAATGCATTAAGCAAGTTTTAAGCACAGGTACAAGGGTATCATCTATTAATCTTCCTTAGTTTCGGAACAAAGTTTGAGGCCATGTTGCATAGTACATGTTGACAGACAAAAAAATTATAGCGATAAAATATCTGAAAAATAATCTGCACTAATATAGCAATTTCCCCTAATATTATTAATTATTCACCATTTGGCAACACCATTGCGATATTGTTTATTTAAGAGTAAAAAACAGAGATATGAGACTGCATTATACATTTTTTTCTAGGGTATATAAATAAAGGGTGGTTTGTTAAGAGCTTTTGGATTTGGTTAAAGAAAAACACATGAAATTCGGAGAAATGTATGAGTCGATAGAACGTTGCGACCTTGTCCCTGTAGAGCAGGGATACGCAAAACAAGGGCGCCGCGCCAATGCTTACGCTCTTTTTTTGTGTACATGTGCACACGTATTGCAGAGAAATAAAAAACATAAATCAGTCTCACTCGAGCATTCAAACACGATGGACGTGCCACGCTTGTTGTTAGAAATTAGCGTTGCCATATGCAAAAAGTGAGATCCCCAGAAATTCATATGAAATTAACCTGAGGAAATACTAGTTCTTATGAACAAAATTTTTATGAGAAAATGGAGATTTAAGATTTCAAATTTAGGTATGAAATGAAAATGTCAGATCTGGCAATAGTGATTCTTTATGTGTGTTTGTGAGGGCAAACAAAATGTTTATATGTATTTTTGCCTATCGCTGCTGTAGAGCAGGGATACGCAAAACAAGGGCGCCGCGCCAATGCTTACGCTCTTTTTTTGTGTACATGTGCACACGTATTGCAGAGAAATAAAAAACATAAATCAGTCTCACTCGAGCACTAAACCACGGTGGACGTGTTACGCTTGTTGTTAGAAATTAGCGTTGCCATATGCAAAAAGTGAGATCCCCAGAAATTCATATGAAATTAACCTGAGGAAATACTAGTTCTTATGAACAAAATTTTTATGAGAAAATGGAGATTTAAGATTTCAAATTTAGGTATGACATGAAAATGTCAGATCTGGCAATAGTGATTCTTTATGTGTGTTTGTGAGGGCAAACAAAATGTTTATATGTATTTTTGCCTATCCCTGCTGTAGAGGCATGAACCTTAACATAGCCCCACAAAAAATATTCGAAAGGGCGCTTGATCAGACCCAAACGTGAAATAAACTGTTCACCGGCCATTGTTTCGTGTGGTGTGTGGCATGTGGCACCATCTTGTTGAAACCACATGTCAGCCAAGTACAGCTCTTCTATTTTAGGCAAAAAAATTATGTAATCATTGCACGGTAGCACTCGCCATTCACAGTAACGTACCTACCTGATTCCACCGGCTCATAATCCACACCAAACAGTGGATTTTTCGATATACAGTGGCAGTTCTTGCAATGCTTCTGGCTGCTCTTCACACCAACTACTCTGAACACAATTTTCCGATAAAAAAGTAGACCATGCAATTTCTTAACCGACTATTAATTTTGATAATAAAATTTCATGGTTAAATTATAGACCAAACTCAACATGTATAACAGTAACAAGTTACACGAAAACAGCTGAAATTTAACGGATAGAATGTTTTCGAACTGAAAGTTCTCTGGCGATATGATTTAGCGACCAACAAAATCTCGGCATATGAACAGCTAAAACCACAACAAACAAATTTGAAAAGTTCAAATATTTACTATTGTAATTCATCGTCATATGAATAGCTACAGACACAACAATCAATTTTGAAAATTAAAATTAATTAAAATTAAAATAAAAATTATTCAAAAAGTTTTTTTTTTGGTACAGTAATTTAATTTTTCTCCATTTCGATACTCATACGAATATATGAAATTGCGTATTTAAAGAACGAAACATTTTTGGTTTTTTATATTGGACATTTGATAAAATTACATATTTGGGTTTCAAATCTCCGCTTTTGGCTAGAAATCTCTGAGGAAAGGTAATTACAATTGGCGAAATCACGAAGCAATCGAAATTTCGATAAGCAAGTGTTTAAAGAGAACTTTGTTTGAAACTTTGAACAGTACTGAAGTCTTAATTTTTATAAAATTTACTTCAGAAAAGTTTTTTAAGGCTTGTAATTAGAAATACATATTTTTTATTTGAAGAGTTTTTTATCTGTGTCCTTCAAATCTATTGTTTTTATTCAACCACTTACATACATCAAACCTGTTGGTGATTTCATGGTGCGTCGACTCTTCAGCGTTTGGTGGCCAAGCTCAGGACGAGCGTTACATCAAACGTGATTAACAACACTGCTTGTCGCGAGGATGCGAAGAGCAATTCGAACTATTCAATTTCAATTTGTAGTTGAACCCTGTATCCTGAACGAACCCGTGAGACGGGACGTCTGAAAATCGAATCTTTCGCTAGTTGTACCAAAAATATGACTAAAACTTCCATCTATTTTTTGTTTTGTTAGAAATAGTTTTTTGTATTGATTAGTATTGTTGACATCTTGTGATTCATACCGAATACGAATGCATAAGATGTGTTCATCTGTAAGAAAATATATCCGGTTTTCTCTATAAGATACAAAGGTTTTTATTAGAAATATTGCTATCACAGAAGGTTCATAAGGAATTGATTCAACCCTTTTCCACTTTGATTTGCCAATCCATCAAAATGTTGGAATTTATTTTGAAAAATTCAAGGAACTCATCTTCCGTTATTCATGTGAAAACTGTATTCAATAATGGAACACATTTTTGTCTGTATATTAATAAACAGAACTGCCACACGCGGAACAATTGTAATACATACATAATCCTTTGTTAAAACACGTCTTGCTAAAATTTGTCATTATCATTCTGTTCACTAAAAAAAATAAAAAAAAAAATATTATTTTAGGGAATAGTGGGCAATATGTATGTGATTTCTACAGGATGGTAGATCTGCCAATGGGTACATCATTCATGTGATTTTATGCTTTTGTATTATTTTCTCAGAGATTTTAATATTTATGTCTTTGATAGAATACCAGAAACAATTAAGCCATTGGATACCAACAATAAAGGTTTATTGTCAAAATACCAACTGCGAAAAGTGTGTAAAAGAAAAATCTCCACAATGTGCTGCAAGCCGTAGCGGTCAAATAATAATCATGTAGTTAGTGGTGGTACAAAATATCTCATTTTGTTCATATTAAGAAATATATTTCTATGGTTTATTTTAATTCAATTTTCTCGCCCTTAAATAATACTTTAATAGAAAATGTAACTGCATTTAGTACTTAAAAAAGAAAATATTTTTATTTTCCGTACAATTGCTATTTAAAATCCAATTTTTTATGATATTTCTTTACAATTTTAAGTTCAATCAACTTTTGCCTTAATCATATTTGTACTGTGTAATAAAAATTTAATTAAAAAAATTTTATTGCACAGTGAAGTAAACTGAAAAATGAACCATATCATCAATATATAATAAAAATAATAATCAATAATAATCACTCTATTTGCGTATCAGAGACAAGTTTGGTTGCAATATACATACATATGTACATACATACATACATACACACACACACACACACACACACACACACACACACACACACACACACACACACACACACACATATATATATATATATATATATATATATATATATATATATATATATATATATATATATATATATATATACTGGGCACAGTTACAAAGATCTGAATCATGGTTGTTGCCAGAACTGAGAATTCATCTACATTTTGTAAATTTTACACTTAAAAAATGACAAAGTGGAGTTTTGAAGATTGTGGACCGAAAGTTGCAGATTTCTTAGAAGCTTGTTTTGCGTTGATTCTTGTTTTGGTACTATTGTAATCCTTAGAGAAGTCTATATTCATCCGCTAGACAAATTTCTAAGATCATGATAAGTCTCTTTTTATATTGGAAGGTATAGACAATTCAATTACCATATAATTTTGTTTCATAGTCCAATTTACAGCTGAGAGGACAGTTGTTATGAGAAGAGAAAAATATTAATTGTTTACCATTTCTTAAGCCGAAAGAAATAAATGTGATGTAAAATTATGTTTTTCTTAAGTTAAATTTAAGGACAACAGCGCACGAAAAAGGAATATAAAGTAATTGCTTGTCCTACACTCAAAAATTAATTTCTCTGACCAACACAAGTTTCGCTTAATTAATATTGTCTGCATACTATGTATGTACATACATTTTGTATGTATAGAACAAAAAATGTCATCGGCGCCTAATGGGTTAAGAAAAAATCAGGACATTCTGAAGGACATTTGTGAAAGATACCAATATTGATCTGTTACGTGCAGAAATGTGATACAAAATTTGCAGTTTTAATTTTTTGATTTTCTATCACCTAAACAGAATTAATTACATTTTATTTGCAGTAACCCAATCCTTTGAATTCTGTAACAAGTTTGTAAAAAGTTATTTGAAAAAATTTAATTTTTACTTGTATTCTAAAAATGCTTGTTAGAATTTTTTTGGCAATAATTTTTTCTGTGTTTTTTTATTAGGACAGCTTCCCTAAATAAATATTAGCTTGGTTTTTGCCCTGAATTAGTTTTAGTATCACTTTTTGTTAATTTGAACGAAAATTCTTTTCGTTTATTTGTTCTGAAAACAGTAATAAAAAACTTAAATTTGTGTTTTTTTCAATAAAAATAATAGAAATGAATTTTCGTTTCGTTTTAAAAAATTTCTACATTTTACTCGATTAATAAAATTTAATAAAGAGAGACTTTAAAGTTAAAAAAATAAATTATATTGATAAATAAAAATTAACTAAATACATATTTGAATACGAAGTCAAAACTGGCCATAAGACTTAAGAGTTCAAGATTTAATTTAAGGTGCAACATGAATCCCTATGTTATGCATTTACCAAGATATTTGAAATATAAAATAATATTTGGATGAAATACCCTTAAAGTAGGTTTTGTTGTTACTTTAAAATTTTTATAAAACAATTTTTTTGGATACATTATTACTTAACAATAGTTTTTAAAACTGTGTTCAGATTTTTTTGTTTCATTCTTATAATTTGTTCTTTATATTCACTGTTTACTAGCACATGCATCAGCTACACCAGTAAAGAAAATGCAAATGCCATAAATAAACCAGAAAAAGGGAAACAATTTTATTATTAATTTTAAATATAAAATAATCACGCACCAGCGACATTCAGTGATTGCAAAATTGTTCATAATGTCCATAAACCATAAGCGCAGTTTGTGTGAGTGTGAAAGGTACTAGAAGTTCTAGCAATTGAACTATTAATCGATAAAAAAATATATTTTTTAAATAAATTTATTGGATAACCAGATTTAGTTAAAAATACTCATAACAAAATGACTCAGATTATCTTTGGAGCAGATACTTCCTCTCACAGACAAGATGATGAATTCGTACCTGCGAGTGTGTGTGTGTTGATTTTGTTATTCTACAAATGTTCATTGCACTTGATAAAAACAGCAAAAAAAATAAAAGTTTTTTTTATACTAATTGTTAAGCTTTAAGCGGGCGCTAGACATATCAATTTTTAGCTTTAAATTCTGCGTCGTCTGCGACGCACATTGGTTCAAGAGCGGCATTAATTCATTTTTTTATGTCTTCTGATTTACCTGATTTTTTTACAGTTTATAACAAACAATCCAGTTATCATGTACCAGAAATATTAGGCCTATATCTCTATTACTTTTTTCTCCAGAGACACTCAAATTTGTACTAAGTGAATGCGTTTCAAATGACCGTATTATATATGCTACATTCTATCGCTTCGTGCTTTTAAAATACTCTTATAATGACACCATAATAATTTTTTTATATACATTTGGATGCTGTAAATTATATATAAATATACAAATAAAAAAAAAAAAAAAAAAAAATCAAAATTAAAAAATAAAATCTATACTACTAAGAATTGTCCAAAAATACTTATTTTCTCTAACTTCTATGGCTTGTATCTATTGATCTCAAACAGTCTTGGGCCCCAGACTTATATCCCATTAAAGTTTGAAGTCTCAGCTAACGATTTATTAAAAATTCAGCTGCTCGTTTTTGCTCGTAGGCAATTCCGATATAAAAAACTTAAAAAAATTAGGAAAAATTTCCTTCACAAGCGTGTTATTGCGCATGCAATAACAACTTTCTTTTTTTACTTACTATGTTGCAAAATGCAATATCAAAACCCAAGTTTGAAAATATGTGCTTTCTTATTAAATAACATAGAAATTATTGCACTTTTTAGCAGTGATGCCATTTATAATTTTGAAAAATCCCTACGCTTTCCAAAAAAAAAAAATCACTATTTTTCCCTTCTTTAAGTATTTTTTATTTCCCACATTTTTCCCTATGTTTTTGCAATACAAAGCAATAACTTCTAACCAATATTTATAGTGTTGTTTTTGTTGTTGTTGAAAGTTCAATATTTTAATCAGTTGTGATTATTAGTTGCATTGTTTTTGTGATTACAGCTTATTACTTTATTGTTTTGAATTTCTTATCAGCTGTGATTATTAGTTGTTATTAAGTGATTAAAGGGAATTTATTTGTTTATTGATTTTGAAGTGACAAATAGCAAAAAAATCTTTAAATATGAACAATTTTCAGTTATCTTATTATGAAATTTTTGATCTTTTATTAGATTGTGATAAGAACATTGATGTAGTTTGCGATAGTATTTCAACAAATAATACGAACTTATCCGTTAATAATGTAGATCAATTTAAAAAATTTTTACGTAAACAATTTTTACCAAGATGTATAAAAGATATATTTCTTGAACAAAATGAAGTTTGGTTGGAAAATATATATTCTTTTGGTGAAGATCTTTCAGAATATGAACAACCAATGTGTTCTCATGAAGTCAAATGTGGTCGCCCTTCTAAGGCTTTTGAACTTTGCAAATCTCGTGCTAAAAGGAGTAAAGTAAAGCAGTTATGTGATGGTAATTCAGCAGAACTTATTTCATCAACTTTTTTAAGCGACCTAGCTTTTTAACAAGAAAAATTTTGCATTTTATGTGGTTATTTTATGTGGGAAGTGGGCGTGGCTGTTAGCAGATTTTGCTAATTTTTTCACCATTCATTAATATTATCATAAAATTGCAATGAGCAAAAAGTTGTGACTGTACGATGATTTTTAACTTTTGTGTTATATGTGAAATAGGCGTGGTTGTGCTCGGATTTTTTCCACATTTGCAGTATTTGTTTATCACAAGCCAATGTTAGTATATACCAAAATTCAAGACTCTACGATGTTTCCTTATATTTAATGCCACCAATCATATGAAGCTGAACCACTGTGCGACGTCTCACCATACGTCGTTATAATATTGAATCATATCAAAACGGTTTCGAGTTTCTTCTAAAAAATTTAAGAAGTTTGACTTTATTGTCAATTTTAATTTTTTGTGATTGCCAAGTGACTATCGTGAGAATTTATTTGTTCATAGGCCGATTAATTTGTATGTGGAATAACCTGCCTGCAGAGGTCTTTCCTATCACTTTCAGCATGGAAAAATTAAAATCGAAATTATCCCCTGAGTGTTAGTTCAACAAAAAAAAATATATTAACAGACGAAATATAAGTATATTAATAGACGAAAAACATTTGCCTAAAGGAAATTGTATTTCTTTAAGATTAAATACTTTTGGTAGAAGTAATGAAAACAGGAAATAAAAAAAAAATAAAACTAGAAGATTAATAAGCTTGGTAGACCACTTTATGATAAGTGTATGTCTATCAAAAATATGATAATAAATTTTATATTCCCCCTTATCGTGTTTGGCGATTTTCGACTGCAAATTCGACAGTTTGTAATAGACTAAAGATACCGAGCAACATTTTTCCAAACAAAATAAGGCCCATTATCTTAATTATGTCGTAACTATTTCCCTATAATTAATTTTATAAAGGTGTAAGAAAAATCAAAAGATGCAATTCGATTACAATTATATGTTGTATTGTGTTTGTATTAAAGTTTTCTAAAACTATTATACTCATATGCTTTGTAAATCACAAGTAGAAAAATATCATTGAGTTCTGTTGAATTCTCATATAGTATTTTTTGATTTTTGTATAACTATGGTATATGAGTTTGAATGCTTTACAAACATGATTTGGCTGATTTGCATGATTTGAGTAGCGAAAATAAAATTCAGGCATGTATTAGTACTCAGCTAAACCAACACCACAAATAAATTGTTAAAAAGTTTTTGTATTGTAAAAAACGCCTTTCTTTTCTTTCTTTCATACTCGGAAGTGATTTTAAAAGTGTCAAAATGCCTTTTTAAATTGTCTTCCCTTTTTAATGTTTAATAACTGAAGAGACTGTGAATATTGTGAATAGCATTTTGAGGTATGAAATATTTTTTAAATGCAATAATTTTCTGCAAAAAATTTAATAAGTGAAAATTAATTTTGTTCGGTGTGCCCAAAAAGATTTGTAAGAAAAAATTCATGCACTTGTACTCATCTCCATTCTTCGCTGTCTCATTGACGACTAAAAAATGTGTGATTTTAATTTTCACAAAAAAAAAAATTAATTTAATATATGTATACATATGTATATGTATATATATATATATATATATATATATATATATAGTATATATATATATACATATATATATATGTATATATATATATATAGTATATATATATATATATATATAGTATATATATATATATATATATATATATATATATATATATATATATATAGTATATATATATATATATATATATATATATATATATATATAGTATATATATATATATATATATATATATATATATATATATATATATATATATATATATATATATATATATATATTTATATACATATATATATATATTTATATACATAAATATATATATATATATATATATATATATATATATATATATATATATATATATATAAATACATACATACATATATATATATATATATATATATATATATATATATATATAATATATATATATATATATATATATATATATATATATATATATATATATATATATATATATATATATATATATATATGTATATATATATAAATACATATATACATATATATATATATATATATATATATATATATATATATATATATATATATATATAAATACATATATATATATATATATATATATATATATATATATATATATATATATATATGTATATACATACATACATATATATATATATATATATATATATATATATATATATATATATATATATACATATATATATATATATATATATATATATATAGTATATGTACCTCGTCTGTTCCAAAGCTTCAATCCTTGCTAACACAAAAGTAGAGTTAAAGCTAAATATTGATGTGTCTAGCAGTCGCTTTAGAAAAGCAGAACGCAGTTAAATCTTGATATTTGAATACATATAGTAGTACATACATATATACATAAGTATATAGGAGGGAAAAATATAAACACTTACATATTTCGAAAGTAAGCTAAGTCCATTAAACAAGATACGCACCTACCCGAGAGCAGCGGACAGAATATGGCTCTGACTTTTCATTTTTGAATCAAAAATTATTTTCGCTTACGAAGTCAATGTGACGTAGTGGTGGATGTATAGAAAATTGATATGTATTTGACTGATTGCGATGATGATGATGATGAAGATGTTAATTTCATTATTTTATTGCTTGAACGATTGTAAATTTTTGTAAAAAATTGCTGTGAGAATTTTTTGAAAAGTTGATGACTTTGTTAGTTAATAATTTTTTTGTGTGTTAATATTTTATTGTTTTTTGTTGTCGTATACGAGCTTGAATGCTTTTCAATCATGATTTGGCTAAAGGGGTGCTTACTGATGATTTATTTGATTAGCGCCAAGGAAATGCAGACCTAGCTAAACCGACAACAAAAAATAAAATATTAAAATAGTTATTTTGGAGAATATCTGAAATAAAAAATTTGATTAATTTTGTTTTGTTAAGTTTAGTATATGTTTTTCAATTAACATAAATACCATAAAGAAATGGTCAATTTAATACTAAAGTTGGTGAAGAGTAAAGTAAACGATTTTAAACTAAGCGCACCACATAATGCCCTGTCCCCATTTAGTGGAATCGGCAGAAAGTGCGGAGTTGTCGTAAAGAGATTAAATTTGATACACTAATATAAAATATCTAAATTAGAAAAATAATTGTTTTACTTGGAGAATAATGCTGCAGGGATATGTGTTTCCCCCATGCATTTTTAATTTTAAAAGCTTAAGATAAGCTACAATTATTATTATTATTTTTACTAGACCTGCACTCAGGAAACGACTTCTACTTCTGAAATGCATTATGATGGTACTTGAAAATACATTATGAAGGGTGTATAAAGAGAGGTGTTAGTGTCTGTGGATATTCGATTTGAAGTGACAGGAAAAGTCTTTGCAGGGAGATTATTCCACATACGAATAGTTCTCAGCAATGCGACTACAAATAGAGGTGTTTCTAATGAAAAAGGAGTTGTTTGTAAAAAGAATAATGGGTTTTGACAATAATTTTCCCGATTTCGATAAAACAGCGAAACCGCCCACACGACGTCGGTGCTGCTGCATTTGACTGTAATACTGTCACCGAGTGCTTATTTCCCCATTCTGAACAATATCAACAAAATGTTGTGGTCTCTAAGCGTTATTAATGTTATTATGTTGCTTGGAAAAAATTTGAAATTGTGTTTCAATTTGCTTTAGCCATTGCCTTGATGAATTGTGTTAGTTTATTGTGTTTTTTACTAAAAAAATAAACTAGATTTTGCTCCCCCCAATAAAATATTTCTGGTTGCGCTAAGGATAGTAGTACAGTTTAATATGCGGTATGTTTAAAAAAAGAAGAAAATTCGCGGTGCTTATAAAAACTGGCACTGCACCAGTAAAATTGGCATATTTGCATAAAATTAACTTTATTGCCACAGATTGATTTGCTTGTAAAGCAATCAAGCAAAATTATTCGTATATTAATATACGAGTACAAACAAAAATCCAATGGATTTTAAACGCTTAAAATACTTTTCATCCGAATCTTCTTAATGCATCTATTAAATGTTGTAAAAGCTACATATGAACTTTAATTATTAATGAGACATTCGTTCATTATTGTATTGTTGTTGTTTTAAATTTAATTGCCAGAACACTATTTTAAAATTATATAGAGAATGAGTAATGATTTTTTCTATTAATTTTCAATCAACATTTATCGCAGAATATACATAGATTGAAATATTGTTTTCGTTATTTTTTTATTTCATTATTTCTTAATGCCCCTTTAAGTGGGTGTGGTAATATTTATAGTTTAACCTTGAAATTTTTTAAATTCTTTATGCAGAATCAATTTATAGTATTAAAATAATTATTTTTAAGAACTTGAGTAAATAAGTGTAAATATGGACACGTAAATAATTGCTTCCTTTTGTAAAACGTTTTTTTTTTGTCTCAAAATGTTAATTAGATTTTTGAATAATATTTTAAGATAATAAGTACGTAAATAATATGTAAAATTCAAAGGCAAATGAAACAAATATTTGGTGAAATAAGCATGGCAATCTGTTTGTATAAATTTTATTAAAATTTTAATAAAATCTTGAAATGAAGTTTAACTGCCGAGCTGTGTTTATTCGGCAGTAGCGAATCTTATATACCAGCCATTTAACAACGAATTAATAAATATTAAAATTAAAAAAATTGGTATATGAATTTCGTTTACAGTTTTGAAGAAATTTTTTTGTCAAAAAAAATATTTTTATGGATGTGGTGTCAAATAAACAATTCCAATTTAATATAAAGTTAGTTTCTGTGCAAAAAAATTGTAAAAGCTTTACTTTTCTCCACGTAATAAAGATAGCTTTCAAATCTGTGAATAAGAATCAAAAAGGAAAACAATATGCCATGAAAAGTCTATGTTGAAATCATTGGAATTTATATACTTCCGGATCCTTATTCCAATATTTTCATGACTTTTCATAGAAGGTCTTTTTAGTGGGTTTTCTTTGAAAGATGTGCTATTTTTTGGATCATATTTACTACATTTAAAGTCCTGTCCAAGGTATCATGAAACATTTATATTACATTTTCATACACATAATTTAATATTTTTACTGATTATTGTCGAGTGCGCTCGGAATTGAACTAGAAAATATTATTTCGTCATGACATATTATGCAGTCAACGCGGTACAAGTTAATATATATCTGTGACAAAAAGCATTAATCGCCTGAGTCAACTTAAGAAAAATTGGTTTTCTTATGCTGTATTGTGTTGTATTATGCCCCATGTTGAAGCTGCACTGGTGACATTGGTATTTACATATGCAAGAAAAGGATAACACGCAAGTAGAATCATGCATATAAGGCTTTAAATTTTTTAGCAACAGCGTGAAAACTTTCAAAAAATATACGTTGCTTAAACCGACTTAGGCGATTAATGCTTATTGTCACAGATATATAGAAATTAGCTGTGAGAGTAAATGCGTTTGGGAGAGGCTCAGTGAAAAGAGCTTTTAAAGAAGTCATGAAAATGTAAAGACTTTGATGCGGAAAAATAAGTAATACATAATTTCAATTAAAACTTTACAAAAAATATTTTTTGATGTAAGTTCGAAGCAAAATTTTTTCAACTTGTCTTCTTAACAAGTCGAAAAATGTACTAGCGGATACTTTGTAAGCAATGAAAGTGTCATTCCTCAGAACAAGCTTCCATTTTTTACCCCCCACCATATAATTACGGGGTAAAAGGAAATAAAATATATGTACGTAGAGTGGAATTCGGTTATAATGAACTAAATGGGATTGTGCAATTTAGTTCGTTGTAGGCAAAGTTTATTATAATCGTATATTTTATTTGTGTTTTTTCAATAAATAAAATTAAGCAATATTACAATAGATATATATTTTTGCTTATTTTTCGATATATTTATGAAATCTCATGATAAATTTCATTTATTTTTTGAAATTTTAGTTACTGGTAAGAATTATTTTAAGGGCTAAGAAAATGAATGAAATAATTCTTGAATTTTGTTTTGTTCGTTATTAGCGTAAAAATTTCACAATAATTTTTATAAAAATAGTACATTATAAGCATAAGTTCACTGTAACCGAAGCTTGTTCGAAATATTTGTACAAAACTGTTAGAATAATCGGAGAATTTATTAGTTACATGCGATAATTCTTTATAACCGGTGTACGTTATATTCAAACTTCACTCTATAGAATATTATACGAATATTGTTTTAAGTTGGTACTTTATTAAATCGTTATGCTTGATTGTTCATTATTTATCTCTATAACTAACACCTTAGAAGATCCAACAGTTTTATAAAATTTGGATCGTATATCGTCTGCATCCAGTACAAACTTTCAAGTTCTTTTTTTTGTTAACTTGACATGAATTTGTTTACAGAGCCTTGATTTCATTAAGTTCGCAACAAGTCAATTGTCTTTTCAAATCTGACATTAATTCTGTTTTTTTTTACAAATCCTTAAATGAACTGACAGCTTTTGAAAAAAGATAGCTGACTTATTTTTAATTAATTTAGTTGTGCAAATACTTTAAGGTAAAACATATTAAATATTTTTACGATGGTGGTAAAAAGTAAAGTATGCATAATGGAGGATAATAAAATAGTAGAAGTGATGTGTTCACGATAATGGTTATAAATTAAAAATTATTAATTGAAATAAATCTTTATGGAATGCTCTTCTATGATCGCAATAAAATATCCATCCCCCATAAAATTGTCTTCTTGTGGAATTTTAAATAAATGACACAATTTAATTCTTCCTTATGAGTTGTAGAAACCCATAGAAAAATTCTCAAGAGCTGTAGACGCCTCTAGAAAATTCTCAACTATGCTTATGATCGTAATCATGTAAAGCTCGAAATAATCTTCATTAAATCAATTACTCACCCTTGAAACACTAACAATCTAATTACTAATCATTAAGATTACTAATCATTAATTACTTAACATCTATGTTCTAAGCTAAATGTACGCGAATTTTGTTGACTTTGCCGGTTATGATTTAAACAAGAAATAGAAAATTGAGAAAAAAATAAAAAAAAGAAATTGTTTAAGTTTTATTTTGCTATGAGATAAAAAAAGTCAACTCAATCAAATATGAACGAAAAGAAACAAATAAGAATTTTGTAATTATGTTTTATTTTTCGAGAGTTTGATTGATATTATCTCTCTCGCAATAAAAAGAAATATTCGTCAGACATGTGTAAGCATCTATGAAATTTTTCATGTTAATTATCGTCTTAATATCTTAAAAAAGCTGTCAAAGTTTATTTATTTAGAATTCTTTGCATGCTTAGAAAATAAACTTAAAATAAATTTGAGATAAAGATAAAGTAAGAAAGATGTAGGAATTGTCGCCAGAATTCGTGCGTCTTTTCCTACACCGTATACTTCCCTTGCAGAGGCGATATCGCAGAGACATCACCCACAATGTAAACGCGCTTTTAATATATGGAAATTATTAAATTTAGTCATATACACGTTAAATATTGTATAAAATTGATATTTTTTACATCTGAAGTATTTAATAAAAGAATTTTTCGTATAAATACTCCTTTTTAATGGCTTAAGCCACATCTCAGGCAAAGAAGTGAATATGTAAAGTAAATTTAATTCTAATTTTCATTTTATTAGAGTCATCCCAGCAAAAAAAGGCAAAACTAAAATTTTTATAACAATTCTATAAAAGGATTTTCATTCATTGAGCTTTTGTACACAAAAATATTAAATTTGTGTACTCATAGGTATTTAATATTTGCCACTGTAATGTCGTCTATTTTGAAATTTCTCCCTTAAGCTTTTCTTTACTTTAAAATATAAACTAATTACATGCAATTGGAATTCCAAAAAAATACTAGAAATTTCCAAATGTAGATCCAAAGAAGCTAAAATGGTCACATTGACAAGGACGATAATATGCTAAAATAGTTAATATAATGAATTGGTAGTCTGTTAACAAAAACACAATTGGACCTCCATTAACGCAAATGATAGGAATTTGGACAGTTGCCAAAATTAGATTTGCTGCGGAAACCGAAACAGAATTTTGCTTGGAACAACTGTATCCACTCCTATGAAATATTCTTCTCTTCCTCGCAACGTGTGTTAATTATCTATGCTTATTCAGTTTCAATCGTTTATTGTTAAACAAATCAATGTATTTTAATATACTATAAACAAAAATAAAAAACAAGTCAAAAATAAAATATAATTGATATAAAAAATACGCAAAGTTGTACACAAAAAGTCAAAAGGATATCCTCAAGAAAATAGTCAGAGTTTCTTCCTAATGGATAAAGACCTAAGGGACCGAAAAGTAAAAAAAAAAATATTAAAGTATTTTTTCTATAAGCATGCAATCAATTTTTTATTACTTGCCATCTATTTAAGCCTTAAATTTTAAGGCAACAGTTAAATTGATTATATCCCCAAAAATTTATTTACTTTGGCCTCACTTTCTACGCTGAGTAGAGTGTATTTAGTTTAATACATACTTATGTAGATATCAAATGAATTAAGTTGACCATTTCGTAATAATATCTATGTCACTGCTATTTTTAAATACCCAACTGTATACCCACTACATATATGTCACATTTATGGCAAGTTTCATTATCTATGCATGTACATAATATAAAATGTATAAGCAAAATTAGTTGCCAACTTAAGCAGTTGCCGTTTTTTCTGATTTAGAAAATGTTACAAATGCATAAAAGAAGTCAGACAGGCAGACAGACACGTTGTTTTAATTTTCAGTGAAAAACTTGCAAATGGACAACAGGTAATGTCCAGCAAATATGGCTTTCGTTTTTTGGATTTGGATAACAGCTTAAATAATTACATGCTATAAGTTGGGGCAATTTAGGGATACTTTTTTCAACCATTATGTCTCCCTCTCTCTCTATCTCTCTCCAGATAAATGCAATAAATTTTAATTGTCATGAAAGTTAAGTTGGAACAGAAAATTAATAGCATTCTTTAAAAAGTGTAGTTAATGTTACTAACCTCATTTAGTAATGGCGTGTGCTTTTTTAAAAAAGCGTAAAATTTGTTGTCCGTCCTTTTAATGAGCGAAAAGCGCATTTTGTATTCTTTCATAGGTGCGAATTTACTAGAGGAGAGCATAGCAGTCCTTTAAGGCAGTTGAGATTTTAGAGCGATAAAATGTTTTTCTTACGAATTCATCAATGAGATGTTACTCTTTTTTTAAAAGCAAAATACCATAGATTAGGTTATACTAAGTAAGGATGTCATTAATCACTCACTTAGACTAAGATATCACGTCCGCTTAAGTCGTTTGTGGTTTAATATTCGAAACGTCAAAGAGACCACCGTTTTCAAGAGATCGCATGGTAACCTTTCATCTTCTTGCTATTCCGGGACAGTGGCATAAAAAGTGGTCCACACTTTCTTCTTCATCTAAGTATGTCGTGGAAGCTGCGACAGAATTCGTCGTGTACAACTTCTGATCTCTGCGTGTGCATGCGAAGAGACACCAGTATTGAGATTTGTCTCCTATTCATGTAATTCATATTTAGAAAATCCAATGATTGATTTTCGGAGTTAAACCCCAACTCCTTCTAATGGATTTTTTGCAGGAGTAAAGTGTAAAAAGAAACATCTTGGTAAAATTCTAGGTTTTATTACACATTTACGCTGCTGTAAGTAGTACTAAGTCATTATCAAAACGAATGTTAGTTTTAATAAATAAATTATTTGTTGAATTCAATGGGCAAATATCGTTATGCAAGTAAAGCATAACTAATAATATTTTAAATAATGGATATATTCGATTTCCTTTTTTTCTAAAATTTGTGGCATGAACGATTTTAATTTGCTGGTAGCGTGGTATAGAAATAACATGATATGAAACTTCAAAAAATTTATGGTAATTAGTTTAACCGCACAAAAAATTTCTTATAAATTCAACCAATATCACTACTGATGTATTTTGGATTGTACTCGACTAAAATAAAAAATAAAACTATTTGTAGCATGCTAGAGAAATACATACGCAGATCGTAAAAAACTCTCGCTCATAAATAAATATGTATAAGCATCTCTTGTTGAAGTTTTAAAAGAGAAAATAAACCTTATGAGCATTGATTAAAGATGAGCTAGTGAAAATATAGTGTGTCACTATAATTATTACATATATCTGATATATGTATATCATATAATATGCTCTGTTAAGAAAGTGTATCATCCACTTTTTTATAGAAAAAATATGTTCAGCGACGAAGTTCATTTCTGGTTGAATGGACACGTGAACAAGCAAAATTACAGAATTTTTGTGTGAAGAGCAGCCAGAAGCATGGCATCCCGTGAAAGGCACTGTTTGGTGTGGATTGTATTCCGTTGGCATTATTTAAAGACGACGAAGGCAGGAACGTTACTGTAAATGGCGAGCGCTACCGTGCGTTGATTACAAATTTTTTGTGCCCAATATAGAAGAGCTGGAGTTGGCTGACATGTGGTTTCCACATGAAAGGCGAGTTCGTTGAACAGTTTATTTTACGTTTGGAGCCGGTCAATTGGCCGTCTAGATCGTCCGATTCAACACCTTTAGACTATTTTTTGTGGGGCTATATTAAGGCTCATGTCTAAAGGGACAAGTCCACAACAGTTGATGCACTGGAAGCCAACATTGAAGAATTTTAGGCTTTATACGTTTTTTTAATCAAACCCTAAAAAATCACTCACTTACTTAGTACACTTTTACAAATTATCGGGAAGTCAAGTCAAAAAAATGAGGTTAAAAATATTTAATATTTGTACAAGGCTCTGTTCTCATTTTTCTAAATACTTTTTCAATTAAAAAATTATGTTTACTTTAACATAAGTAAACGTTATTTTTTTAATAATAATGGAAATTATAACTTTCATATATTAAAGTTTACATTTGTTACTGTTTAGAAATTTGCACCCTTCCCATTAGTAAATAATATTTCTTTGCAAAAAAAAAAAAAAAAAAATAAATAAATAAAATATCGCAGACAATTTTCGATTTCGTGATTGAGCATCACCAAAAAGAAAATCCTGCAACGACAAATTTATTATAAAATCATTGAAAACTATACGAATTTGCACTACTTATGGATCACTATCTCTAACTTTTCATAAATATTTTGGAAGCCCTTTTTTACTGGGGAAATAATCACTTTTTAATTATTTGTGAAAATAACTTTTCATATAAAAACGAATATATGTATGTATATACATTTGTTATAATAACCTCACAATTTTCTCTGAGTCTTACCGATTATTGGACACGTCTCATAAAAGCAAAATCTCTTATCTTGTAAATTCCACGTAGGCGTATCATTCGGAAACAAAGTTTGCACTTATAATATAACGTTTTCTTTTGTAAGAAAGAAGTGTAGCATTTTTTGCACTTTGAAAGAGAAAAAGGGAATTTTGTATTCTTTCACCAAATCAAACTTATAAGGAAAGAGCATGCAATATATTAAGGGAGCTAAATTTTTTGAATTAGTACGATTAACTAATTTGTAAAAAAATTATATAGTAAACAAAACGTGTAACTTTATTTATTGAAAACCCCCAACAGTTAGCTAAAGGACATCATAGTAAGACTACTTTAGGATGCTAAATTGAATTCTACCAGTCCATCTATCTTTGTGTTCATCCTGGTATCTACTCTTTTAACATAATATAATTGACCATAATATAAAAATGAAAAATAAATTATCATAAGTAATTTTTATTTATGATACTCACATGAAATATTTGTTTTACTTCTACCAAACGACTCGTCGGTCTTAAATCTTTTGCGTTATCATTACGTCGAATTTTCGATACTTGTGGTACTTTATTTTTGAACTTGAATAAAAAATAAACCATTGACGCATACTTTCTTTGCCCAAATTTATTATTTTGCTGTGTTATTTTAATGCATTTGTTATTATAATCTAGTAGACCATATATGGTTTTTATTAAAATTAATTAATCATTTGATTACAAGCCTTCAAAGTTTAACTTTTTCTTATAAGTTATAAATATATATTTTTTTTACTTTTACCTGCAGATACACAAATAAAAAAATGGAAAAAGAGAGATAATGATTTTTATATGAATATAGATTAATTTGAAAAAACACATTTCTAATTTTTTTCTAAATTTCAAAATCTTTAATTTTTCTTATAGCCTAAAAAATCGTTAGTTTTTTTATTTTAAGTGAGCTTTTGAAAAAAGTTTCACCTCTTTCCAGCATAAAACTTCTGGAAGTTATTTACTAGAAATATTGAACCATTTTTAAATAGACATTATGTAAATTTTTTTTAAATATGTTTGAAAGAATAGTTAAAACATCAAAATATGAATGCATGATGCAATATATTTAAAAAATCGACCAGGAGAAATTCGATCAGGAACTTTGCTTATATATAACAGCGAGACCTGGATCCACTACATTGTATTCTCCCAAAAAGAAAAATCTCTACGATTTCCCACATAATTATATTGCATTGCGTAAAAAAAATGCTTGGTCTCATGCTCAATGCGTATTAGTGGACCTTACTTCAAAATAATGGTTACTGTGAATGGGCGTTGTTTTGGCCACTTTTTGTTTAGTCATAATATTGTATTATCACAGAAAGTGAATGTTATAACAAAGTTACTCAAGAATCGATAAACAACTTTGTTTTAAAATAATTTTGAACAACGAAAATGGTAGCGCTTTGGTACAACTTTCGATATATGAATAGTTAAGATTAAAATATAAAAAAAATTTAATTAAATATTTACATAATTTTTCAAACTCTGTTGGTTTTAATGGAATAGCAATCTGGCCCGATTTCGGTTTTTTGAATTACTAAATCTGGTTAATAGTTTTTAAACTAATTGTTATTTTGCTTAAAGTTTCTTAGAACTAACAATAATTATCTTGCTTTTTTTTATTTAGGCTCCCTTAAGCATTTCTTAAAAATGGGTTTTGAATCTCATTGTTCGGATGAAACGAGCCTATAGCAATTCATAATTGGGAATTATTTTTTCAAACTGAAAATCCATAAGAAAATTAAAACCATATAGGCCTACATCAATGCTTTCATTAGCATACATGTGACGCATAGTTTAAGTCACATTACCATCTCTATTTATACTCTATGTTTTGAATTTCATTCAAAATTGTACACGTATGAAATCGTTTTGTTTATTTAGTTGGTAATTACAGTGCTGCCTGCACACAGAGCAAACCACTGGCTGTCTGTCTGTCACAGAGAAAGAGAACAGCAAAACAATGGCTTTAACAATTTTTAAAAAACGTATGTTCAATAATTTTCTACTATTGTTTTTAGTTGGAATTGGAACGTTAAAACATAAAGTTGTTTATCGGGTTGGAGATTTAGAAGAAAAATATATGTATGTGCATACAATTAAAAAGTGTGTTTTGATATATACATACATACATACATACATAAGTACATAGACACTTACCTAAAGTTAAATTATTTTTTTTACAAAAACAACATAAGTTTGTTCACCTGCACAGGTGCTGTTTAGTTTAACTAAATTACATCAAAAACAAACAGAAAAAGGAATAATTTAATTAAAAAAAAAAAACAAATTTTGGTTTAAAAATAATCATGTCTTATACTGCCACCATGGATATAGAAAAAAATATTAGTTCGGAAAATTCAAATTCTCAAATGATGACAGTAGAAATACCTGTCATTAATCCGGCTGCAATACAAGTTGAAACAACTACAATTACGACCACACAAGACCCACCCCCAACACTTGCTGCCACGGACACGGTTGATTTCAAAAAACCATCCGTGGCACCTTTAGCACAAATTGATAAAATAGATCCCCAGCAGCAACAGCAGATGAAAGCCCAACAACAACAAATGCAATCATCTTCAACAACCACCACAACCATGACCAGCACCAAAGGTAAAGCCTTTTTTTATATTGAGCTTTAGAAAGAAAATAACGAAATTTTGTAAAGAAAAAAAAAAAAAAAATTAAAACTAAAAGAGAAAAAACCCAAAATTATTTTGTAAAATCGATATTTTCAAATTAGGCGTTATCGAAAGTAGCTTAAACTACAAAGACTTAATCATAGAGAATGGAAACATGGGTTGATTATAGTTCGAAAACTGTGAAAATTCGTTAAAAGCTACAAAATCGAAAAAGGTGAATATATATATATATATATATATATATATATATATATATATATATATATATATATATATATATATATATATATATATATATCGATATAATATAATATATATATATATATATATATATATATATATATATAATATATATATATATATATATATATATATATATATATATATATATATATATATATAATTATATATATTCATATGTATATATACTTATAAATAATATATATGTTCATATATGATTTTTTTCATTTGAAAAGCATATCGATGTATGGAATATAACATATATACATATATGCAAATGTCTGCCGCAGCTTCGCTGGGCGGCCCGTATTCGATTTATACAGTTTTTCATGACTCTGGCGCAAAACCAGGCTAAATTTGAACGATGGCATGTGTTATGTTGGGTTTGAGAGCAGCAGTGCTTTTGTGGTTCATTCTCATAGACCTGTGACTTTAGAAAATCCCACAAGAAAAAGTCTAACGGGGTGAAATCGCACGATTTTGGTTTGCCAGTTTACATCACCTCAACGTCAGATGACCATGCCTTCAAATCGCTCGTGCATATTGTCCAATGTGGCATGATATTTTGAAAACTTTTTTTGGAAACTAGGATCGCACAAAACACCCTTTTTTGATGAAATAATTTTACCATTTGCACGTGTTGTTGAACGCTATATCTGTCCAGTTGATTTGGCATAACAAACAGAATAAATGACAGCCATTTCGACGGATGTAGCTTCAACCAATTGTCTGCTATTAACTGTCAAATTTCGGTAGTCCCTATTGCAAGACCCGCTACCTACCATACATGCTAAAATAAGAAAAAATCTTTAAGGAAGTGAATAAAAATCGTTTAAACTATAATCAAGAATCAAATCATTGGTATGGGACAAATATTGCCAACACCGAAAAAAGTTAGAATCGAAAAATGGTTAAGGTCTAATTAATTAAGATTGAAAAAATTTAAGAGAGAAATAGAGTGGAAAAATAGAAAGTGAAGCGTTAGAAAAATAAAATATATGTGACGCGTAAAATAGAAAGGGACCTAAGGGTAAAAACCGCTTTTGTTCAGGAGAGCCATTTTAAAGATTTAAATACGTGTATCTTTGATGTACCAGCACTTTCATAAAACGCGCATATCTCTGGGAGGGAACACTTTTGGGGCATGGGATCGGTCTCATTCGATGCTCAGATGTTGTCCACATCAAAAAAAAAGTGAAAATTGAATTTTTTACCCTTAGGTCCCTTTCTCTATGCGCTGTCACATATGAGCTTGTTCAGACGCTGGATCTGATGCGCATTTGCTATTACGTTTGCGATAATGATACGCAGTTGATGCGTAGCTAAAAAACTTTTGTTTGCGAGAGGCGAGAACGTTAAAAACTTATATACTAATAATTAGTTTATTTTTTGACTTTGGTGATAAAAAAAATCACATAAAATTAACAAAATCAAAAGTTTTGGAATAGAAAAAGATAAATTGCGTAGGCCATTTTCGTGATGCGCGTTCGACTTGTATTTTTTCAATGTTTGCATATCATACATATACATACTTATATCAGTGATACATTTTAGAGAAACTTGATGTGCTGCCAGCGGATGCATTTTCGAATAAACTGCGCATTAGGTACAGCAAAGTGATGCACTCCCCAACAGACCTTATGTATCAAAAATTTGCATGGCATGGGATGGTTTTTAAAAAACACTATTTGTAAACATTTTTAGTGAAAAGGGCATAAAATTGAAAAAATTTAATTACGAAGTCGTGAAAATCGAGTTAAAATTATTAATATTACAAGATATGAAAACGGGTCCAACTAAATATTAGTACTCCAAAGCCAAGCAAATTAAAGCAATAATTGAGAAAATTGTTTAAACATTTTTTTTACTACAATTGAGCACGCTTTACTAATACAACCCATGATCATCATCATCATCATCGTCATCATCATTGTGTGTAACTGACTGACTAATAAACGATTAAAGATTTCATACAATTGCACCATGTGGAGTACAATTAGTAAAAGTTGTGGTACTGGTGGTGGTTACTCATCCAACACTTTGACCATAATAACAATGATTACGATCGTCTAGTAAAAGTTGTTGATGTTTTACATTAATTTTCACTTTGAATTGAATTTGTTTTCAAAACGAAATGAAATGCAAAAATTTATAATGGGGAAGGCAGTCTTTCTCCATGCACAGCAAACAATAGGCAATTTTTTTAATCTTGCCACTTCTTGTGAATTGAAAGAAAATATTTGTATTAATAATTTTATGGCCTCATTATCTGATTTTTGTTGAGGATATAATACCCATTATAAATTTTAATTTTTTTCTTGCAATTAGATTTTCATTAATTATTTTTAAATTTTTCTCTATAAAAACCACTCGGCTTATTTTGAAATAATAAGTTCCCTGTGAAAATATGGAAGTTGCTCGTAGATAATGATATATTCATTGCTTCCAAAGGATCCATTTGTATTCTTTTTGAACTTCCTAGGATCCAATTGCTACAATGTTATATTAATATATCAATTACTTTGACAAATTTGTGAAATTTTTTTTGTAAAAAAATATTGATATTTTTAAATCTACATAGAAACATAATTTTTCTTCAACCATAATTTTTCTTCACATAAGAAAAAAGATATTACGGCTAATTACAGATGTAAAGCTTATTGCCAGTGGCAAATAAACATTCAATGAAGATATCTTCCAAGTCGGTGAAAAGTAATCGACAGAGATCCAAGTTGGCACTACTTCCAGATCTTTCATAAGGTTTTATAAATTAAAGTATTAAAAACAATATAAACTATGGATAAACTTCTTCAACTCTTATACATACGTTAACTTTGGCACATTTTAGAGTCCAGAGTTTCAACGAATACATACATGTTAATGAAACAAATTAGCAGAACTCGGATAATTCTTCAAAAATATAATAAGATCTTTTGAATTTTCAAATTTATAAACTGCAGTTTGTCAAAAAAATTTTAAATTGTTTAAATTTGTTATTTGTTAAAAAAATTTAAAATTTTTGTTTTCTAACCAAATCATCAATACACTTTAGCCGAAATTCATAAAAATGTTGAAATCAGTTTAACATTTAAAAGCATAAAGAAATGCATAAAAATTCATGGTTCGATTTTCTGCATTAAGTGCTTAACGGCTGCACTCTGCTACCAGACCATGGGTAGAGTCTTAGACCACTTTAAAAACTATTTCGCATTCCTCATAGCACTTCTTCGAGGATTGTATGTCATATAAAAGAGACCGACTTTTAAAAAAAACCGGTTATTGAATTACTCAAAAAATGGCTCTTTGAAAAAACCCGGTATCCAAGGCGGTTATGGCTAAAAAACCGGTTAATAAACTATTTAGCATTCCTTATAGAACTTCTTCAGGAATTGTGTATGACTTATGTAATTAGAGTATGCAAAAGAACGGTTGTTGGGCCATTTGAAAAATGGTTCTTTGAAAAAACCCGGTATCCAAGGTTGTATTTGACAAAAAACCGGTTAACCGGTTTTTATAAATTATATTGTAACCGGTTTAATAATTATATTGAAACAAAAAAGCAATTTATTTAGAGAAAAGGAAATATATGTAAGTACATACTTATACATAAACATGTAGTATAAAATATATACATATAATACAATGATAAACAATACCATAGAAATAAATAGTACATAGACAATAGGCATATACATATGTATGTATGTAGATATGTACATTAATAAAAAATAGTACAATAAGCATACTTTTAAATACGTATTTTCATTATAATAGATTTCTAAATAAAGCGAATAAAATCTTAATAGAGTTTGAAATGTACTTTAAGATAAATTCTTGGAATAAATTTTTTTATTGTTTTTTTTTATAAATACGGCAGTAAATTGAAATTTAATGGATTAGATAAAATAAACAATTAAGTTCTAAACATATTTTACATATTTTTTTGATTGATTTTTGAAGTGGAAAATACACGCCCGCTAAAAGTTGAATTTGGACAGATTTTCAAAAAGAAATTGTGCAAAGTTGTCTGTCTTATTGTAGCATTTATGCAAGTGCTTTTTGTATGCTATTGATTGAATTATTTAATTAATGACAAAAATTAATCTATTGAAATTTTTAATACTTGAATCTGATATACGATTTTTGAGTCAACAAAAGGCATAGTTTTACTGTCAAACAAATTCATAAATAAAAAATAGTTCTTATATTTTTTATATGAAGTTTGACAAGAAGACGGGGCAGCATAAGTGATAAACTGTTTACTCGCATATTATCTCATAAATATACTTTGCATTTGCTCAAAAACATCACACAGTGAAAACGTAATAAATAAGTGTTTGGAATAAAGAGTTCAAGAAATAATCATTTGTTGCAACATCTTTCAGTATAAGCAAGAAAAAGTATGTATATTTGTTCTTCATCAAAAACTTAAAAATAATTAAAAAAAATTATTTGAAATCGGTTTATTTTCAGAAAAGACAAAATCGGGTAAACGAGTTCCGGTTCTGGTTTTTGCATACTCTATGTAATATGTAATGCAATTTGAAATTTGAAATTTGTCATACTGCGTGCAATTGAACCATGAATTCATTTAAATTTTAATGAAATTCATTTTCTTCACACAATGAATGCATGCAAGGACTGTCAAGTCTTTTTTGGGAAAAAAGAACATATTAATTTTTTTTTGCGATTCATAGCGAATTAAAAAGCTCCCTCACATGGGGACACAGATATGTCATGAGCACTTCATTAATATATCAGTTCCCCACATACTTAATTGCGACATTCCATCATCTATTTATCTTTAATCATATCCTCACTTCACACCTGATACTTTATAATGCAATCTAATCTTTGAGCCTTATATCTTTGTCATTAGTCTATAATTTTTAATTACTTTCTATTGTCTTAAAAATAAATATTTACCACTGGAAAGTAGTGCAGTAATTTCGTGAAAGTAATGCAGTAATTTTGACTTACCTTCACAATCAACTCTTGCACGGTTTTCTGTTCAGATAACCTAAGAGTGCTGTTATCTTAAATGCACTTATCTGTAAAAAAATTTACCATGTCTACATACATATGTATATGTATTTGTACATGGAAACTGGTCAAGTTATGATTTTTGTGACTTGTTTACGCTTTTTATATTTCACAAATGGCTAGAGAGTTAGCGTCACGTTTTCTTAGTGTGTAAAGATAAGTTTGATTTATATGAAAATAATTTAGAAAGTGCACTTAAGAAAGTATTTTGAAAAATAATTTACAAAATGATAATAATTTAAAGCGCCAAAAATGTTGCGCACTTATGTGATATGTACAGATGTACAAAGTGCGCTTAAAAGAAGAAATTGTGAAGGATTTTGATGATTAAAAACATTAAATGCAAATTTTGTTTTATTCGATTGAAAATATTGTTTTACTGAAAAATAATATTTCGAATTATGCATATGCGAGTCTTTTTCAAAACTCTTCAAAAATTCTGAAGTGTATAAATATCAATGAATTTTTAAGGCATGCAATTGCATACTTTTATTTGATAATCAATAGGAAAGCTGTCTGATGTGTGGCGATCATGTCTTTTCGGCGTTTAATGCTCAAAGTTATGAAAATGAACAGTTAAAAGATTGAATGTTTTTCCTTTCTTTTTCTTAAACTTTTGCAGTCTGTCCCGTGATCTCGAACGTTTCCGTTCGCAATTATTCTAAAAGACAAACAGCTGATTGGCGTTCCATTAAGAACTGGCAGTACAACAAGTTGATAAATGAATTTTTTTCAAGGAGCTCTAGGAAAATATTCCCTTATGTCATAACGATGTAAAAAAATATATATCAAAAACAAGACACTACTTAAATTTTTTGTTTACATTTTGCTGTCACTGATTTCAAATAAAAACGCCACAGTGTTATATTCGTTATGGCGCAATATTCTCATTTTAGCGATTTTTCTTTTCAATTGACGATTTATTTGTCGAATTTACAATATGGCAATATTTTAATTTGAAAATCTTCAAAAAGTGTTACGTTCTAACGTAAGACTGGTCAAAAGATAGTGGGACGCTTTGTCGAACGAAAATGGGTGAGTATTTCTCGTTCGCTAAAATTTTTGCTTTCGATATGGTTCCTTGTTAGGTATTTTTTGTAAGGTAACCTTCTCCTAAAATGCTTTTACAAACTCTTAGCATAACACATACATACATACATACATACATAAACCAAGTTTAACATTTAGTGTAACAAATCTATCTTTTTTTATAGCAAAATACAATCGAAATAACTCGTATATCTTCACGTAGTATGACGTACGAGTATGCAAGTTTGTACGAATTTTCGTATTTGTTTGCAATTTACAATATATATCTCAATACTACTCGCTGAAACAATACATACGAGTAGAGAGTTAAATGCTATTAAGCAAAAAAAAATATTTTTTATGAAAATATGTCAAAATATAAAAAAGAAATACAATTTTGCTATTTACATTATTTTTATGTTTAATAAATCACAAAGAGAAAAAATTAAACACAACAAGTGATAAATTTAGTTAAATCGCAAGTAAATTTGAAATTATTATACGAGTATTCAGTAACTCACTCATACACGGTTATCATGGTTTGTTAAGTGAAATCATTTTAAATGATTTACGAGGGCAGTTTTATAATTCCGTGAGCTTTTATATATCTAGCGCAACAATTTTCAATGCAACAGTGCTACTTTTAACTGTTATTTATTACTAGACTGTATATGAATTTTTTGACAGCCATTGAAAGCACACAATCTCGTTAATGTTAACGAAAATAAAGAGAATGAATTTCGTGTGTTTATTATTATATGCTCCCATTGAACCTGTGAGGAGTATAGGCCCTCCCAATGACTTTCGTGTGTTGATTAAACATTTATTTTTTACCTAGAAGAATCATTGCTGAAACCAAAGAAGGACTGCATAAATAATATAGGGACTCTGGAACATCAATTTCAATGTTTTAAAAGTTTGGTTTATTGAGTTCATTTGTGGTCATACCAGCCAAGCGTTCAGATCGCTCAAGTCGCTAAAATATCAAATTTTGCATGAATATATGAATGTGAAAAAACCATTCACGCCATGGGTGCCGCAATTGTTCACACTCGATCATAAGTGCAATCGTGTGACCGCTTTAAAGGAGTATTGGGCGATGTTTATGTGCAGTTCGAACGAGTTATTACGCCGTTTTGTAACTGAACATGAAACCATCGGAACACCAAATAACAATCAAGGCAGTGGGTATCTTCGTATAAACGTCCGCTATATAAGGCTAAGGTCATGGTCACTGCATGAAGAGGGTAAAGTTATTATTACCAGTGAATTTTACACAGGGCTTTTGGACAGCTACAATATTGATTTGAAGTAAAAATGACCTCATCTAGCGATAAATATTCATGAGTGCATACGTGTGTAGTCAGTAATGCGAAGAATCCATGAACTGGGTTATGAACTACTACCCCATCCATCGTATTCTCCAGACTTAGCCGCTTGCGACCATTCTCTGTTTCCAAATTAGAAGTAATGGTTAGATGATAAGAGATTTGAAAGGGTCATTATTGAAACAAACGCCTATTTTGAGAGCTTTCAGCAATCTTATTGTTTGGAGGAAATAAAAAAAATTTAAAGACAATGGACTGTGTTGAGAAATAAAACGCTTTCCTGCCAAAAACAATATCTTTTGTCCAAAAAGTCAAGGAATTATCAAACTGCCCTCGTATATTGTATACATTTGGCTATGTACATATGTGCATATTTTCTTTCCTTTGTATTTTGTTCATTTATTTATTGTTAGAGTGCAAACAGGGCTTGCAAGTTTAAGATTAGGTTTTTATAAAAATGCACAATGTTTGAAACTAAAACAACTCTTTCGGTTAATTGCATTATGATGGCCATATCTCTTATTTGTTTTGTAATTTTCTTGATGTTTATGCGTTTACTAACTACGAGTGCACACATACTAAACATTAAAATTTATCTACCATCTATAATGATTAAAAAGCGAAAGTCTGCTCATGAAAAATATTTACTTTTTAAAGTGAAGTGGAATTGCTAATAAAATTATCTATATACTTGTAATTAAAATCTTTTGAAAGGTGAAATCATAAATCTGATAAAACATATATTTAAAATTTTTGGCTATCTTTTATAGACGGGATGTTGAGTTCTCGTATCTTATTTATCACAGTAATTCATATTTTTAATGAACATATTGTCAACTTGACGTCCCAGGTATTGTTTGAAATTTTTAATGCGTATGCTTTAAACTATATAAATATAAAATTGCTGGACGTCTCGAATTTTATATATAAACGAGTTTATTGTGCTACTAGACTCGTAGTGCGAAGATCTCAGGTTCGTATCCTGCCGCAGAACTCTGGCAGTTTGTGTCTGATAATTAAAAGGGAGCGCACAACAAGCCTTTACTGGCTTAAGTGTATGTCGTATGACATGGGCTATCACACCCCTCCAATCAACCTAACCTAACCTAACCTTATTATGCTAAAAGCTCTTTCAGCCTGTCCATATCAATATGAAAGCGAAAAAAGTTGAACACCAGCTTTAGGACAAAGCCGAAAATATATAGAATTAAAAAAAAAATATTTTCTTTTATTTCAACGGCAATGTTTTTTATTTTTATTTAAATCTTTAACCTATGAAATATAAATATTGTGATGAGCTATTATTGTCTAAAAAAAGTATGGAAAACTAACTCGAAAGCTTTCCGCATCGAAGATTTTCAAAATCAGCAAAAACCTAGTTGACACCACTGTGGCAGCACTATACAGATTTATATCAGCTGTTACTAGTTTTAAAGCAGTTCTGTAAGTGAGCAAAAAGTATTGTTTCCCAAACTGTTCGCCCAAAAGATGTTAGAGTGGGAGCCAAGTTTTGAAGCGAGTATGTGTTACCAAAAACACTGTTACCAGAAGTGCAGATTTATCTGCATTTTGCAGATTTTTACACCATAAAATCTGAAAATTAAAAACATGACTAGAGTTTTGAGAATTAAAGTTTTTTAACTTTAATAATCTTTATAAAATGGAGATAGAAGAACTTAAATAAGATTAAAAAAAATCAGAAACAAAACGTGCTTGTTCTGCTTATATTTTTATAATTCTAATTAAGTTTATTTAAAATATAATGATTTTGCCACATTTATCGGCACAATTTTTAATCGATCAGTATAATTTTCGATAAATAAAATATTTGAGCTTGAGGGTTATTTAAATATAAAATATTTAAACATTAGAATTTATTTGATGTGCAATGGTTTAATTTTATTTTTACCTAAGGCAAAAAAAATTGAAACAATATATGTGACGTGAAATTGTTACAATTGATAAAACTTTTTTGTTGAAACTAATTTTTAATTCTTATATTTTTTTAGTAGAATACAGGAAATATATATAAAATTTTTTTTTTAAATTTGCAATTTTGCATATTTTACCCCTAGAAATTCTTGCAACACTGCCTACAAAGCTTTTTTTAGCTTCTTCTATCTTGTTGGTTCTTATTAAGGATGTATGTATATGCATTTCAGCAGGAATCGAACCCTGGATGTTCGGACTTCCAGTCTAGTACACCAGCTACTAGTGTGTGAGGATATCCAGTTTGAAATTGGTAGAATTTTAATTATGATCTAAGAAATTTTAACTTAAATGGAACATGATTCTGGAAAATTAGAAAACAGTTTCAGGATATTTTCTAAATTCATTGTACAAATTGTGGAAACTTGCAAAAAATCCATTAAAAGCAAATATTAATTGCTATGAAAAAAACTTTTCGTCCAAATTTATCGTAAACATGGAAGCCCTCCCGAAACACTGAAAATTATTATTAATAAAAGAACTCGCTTTCCTCAGTGTAGCGTTCGCTTTGGCATCTTTTAGCATTGGTATAGCTCGCACAGTTATCGCTTCTAGCTTGGGTTCGCTTAACGCGCCCAATTTGACATCTCATTAATGAAAAAAATTCAGCAATGACTGACATTCGCAATTTTATTTCAAATGCACCAAACACTGAGTTTCAGCACTTTATTTCTATTTTGCATGGAATTTTTTCCGCTTCACGTGTTTTTATAAAGTTTGTCCATAAACCCCATCCATAAAACTTTACTTGAAACTCAAGCCATTAACTTTTCGTGTAAATCTTGGCTAAGTTGACTTAGAACAATTTGATTTTAGCGAATATGATTCATACATAATTTTTTTATTGAAATTGCAACATTTGCCGTTGGCAGAAATACTCTGTAGTCAAGTTGCAAATGTTTTTATTTACTGCGTTTTCAAATTTAATTAAATTAAAAACTATAAAATTTTTTGTTTAATGAAAATATGTTTGCTGGCGTCATGTTATTAATTGAAATTATATAAGATTCTCATCATACACGAGTACATATGGCAGCAATTGTGAAAAATTAACAATGTTGTCAAATGGAAAAATTATAATAAAAATTAAATGATGTCATTGATAAAAAAGTTCAAGTGTGAATATTTTTATAAGGCGGATTGAGATTCTTTAAATTCTTCTTAATCAGTTGAAATTTAAGGAAAACCATGTATTATTGAAGAACAAGGGCGAGACTAGACATGTCAATTGGAATCCTGGTTTCATTTAGTCCTGGGATTCTGGTAACATCATTATTAAATAAAAAATCTAAAATTTCAAAATGAATGTATAAATTTAAATGAAACCACTTAAAATGAAACTAAACCTTCTTAAAACCTTCCTAAAAAGTAATGGATCAGAACAACAATGGACAGACTGCCGAGATTGTAAGCAGCCGTTGAAAAGTGCTGTCAACGTTTGGAAAGCTAAAAGAAACAATTTAGCGGGACTCTAAACTAATAGCGTTTTTAACGAATATGAAACAACAAAAAACACCTTATTTGTGTAAATAATGAATGCAAAATATGTTACATATTCACTTGTTTTGTGCGTAATATATTTGGAAAAGATCATGTTCCTTTTTCCACTACTGCTTGTTTCTTTTAGAACAGAGCGCAAACATGCAGGACGAGCAAAATAAATGTGCAATAATTTTGCTTAGATACGATTGCTATGCAATCATTATTCGTATTCTAACAAAATATTGCCCTAAATGATCGTAATATGACTCAAAACCATTATATTAAGATCAAATATAAGTAAAATAATTCTTTTATCTACAAATATGTATTGTAACGACAGTCTTAAACAAAAAACTTCTGCTTTCACTTCAAAAAAAAAAAAAAAAAAAAATCCAGTCAACTTGTTCTGTCAGAAAACGTAAATTAATTATATTATGTTTAATGTGAACCAAATGAGAATTCTATATAACATTAGCATAGAAAGTGTACGCTACACTTCTAATATTTACTTGATGTGTATTTCAGTGTGTATGTAGAATGAATAATTTTTCACTTAATTTTTAGTCACACTTTGGTAAAAAAAATCATTAAGCTTTTTCATATAAATAAAGGAGTTTGTTTTAAATTTATTAAAATTTTTTAATATGCCATAGAAGTTTTCAAAATGAGGAATGTGTTAAAATTAATTTTATATAGACTAGTTGGAATAAATTTGAATATATATATAATATTTTTTATAATATTTTTATGACTTTTTTAAAATTTTGCTTTAAACTAAAATTAAGAAAAGAAATTAAATTTTCATTTTGCAACGGATGCTCAAAAACAACAATAGCAACTTTATCTACATATGTATATCATCATTTAACAGATAAGAATTCTATTCTTATATTTTTAGTTGATAGAGAAAAAGAGAAAAGGAAGTCAAACATTTTTGTACAACTATTTACACAAAAAACTTTATAATTGCAAACGTAGCAAATAAGAATTCTAAGACACCTTTTTTATATTAATTAGTATTTTTTCTATGGTCGTTCTATGGTTTTTCTATGGTTCGTATTTTTTTTTTTTTTAATTTTGACAGTGTATATGAAAATTAATATATCTTTTTTTATTGTTATTTTCTTTTGGGCAAACATTTTAACTTATTTTTTGTCCTGTGCAACTGTTCTGTCTAAATGAATTGTAATTGATAACTGTGATATAATCAAAAAGCTTATCAAAAGATTTAAAATCACGCAAGGTACAGCATAATATGCCTAAGTGCTAATCCATTGATGGCTTGATTATCTGAAAATAAAAATTTTGTGTAAAAAGGCAAAAATATGAAAGGCGAAATAAAAAGGAAAAACAAAGTTTTCCTGGAGGAAATATATTTTGAGGCCGTTTAAATATTTGACAACTGTTTCATGTCTTTAATAACTTCAGCGAAACAAAATATCATTCGTTATATATATATATATATATATATATATGTATATATATATATATATATATATATATATATATATATATATATATATATATATATATATATATATATATATATATATATATATATATATATATATGTACATATATTTTTTTGGTGATGATGTTCATATGAGCTCCTCATAAATTTTTAAGCGATTTAGACAATTGGACCAACGATTGCAACATTCGCACAATTTTTAATTCATTTTGATGGTGTGTGAATATGAATCTATTTGACGTAGTAGATCATTCTATTTTTTAAAAACAAATATCCTGAAATATATTTTAAATATTTTTAAATTCATTAAGATTGACTTATTCCCTCGAAAGATAAAAAAGTATTACAATAATTAAAAAAAAAAATCTCAAATGCAACTTTGTTGATTTGGACACTTTTTTAAACTTGGAAATCTTCTGAAATTTGCAAAATTTATCAAAATCGTTTAATTTCTCTGACAAAATTCAAAAACATTGTTTTTTTTTTTAATTACCCTGAAAGTTTTGTAAAAACGAGCTTGGAACGAGCGGGAACGTAATTTGGTAGAATTATCTCTAAGGAGGAAAGCCGAATATAAATAAAAAGTTTAGAATATATGACTTTCGAGAGTGTATCCCACTTGTTTCAGCATACCTCATATAGACGACTAAAGAAAATTGTATGCAACAAGCAAAATTTAATTAAAAAATTAATTTTATTTATTAAAGTCTTGGACAAGTTTTATAAAATAAATTTTCTATATTATGATTCCAAAGGCGGGCAAAGATCTTACTAAGGCTGAGTCATATAGGCCAATAAGTTTGCTGTCAACAATTTCAAAACTCTTCGAAAAACTGCTCATGACAAAATTGTCCCCAATTCTAGCTGATAATGGGTGCATACCGGACCACCAATTTGGTTTTAGAAGTCAGCATAGCACCATTGAACAAACTCATAGATTGGTTCATTTCATAAGAAGAACATTTGAAGAAAAGAAGTATTGTTCTTCCCTCTTTATTGATGTTTCTCAGGCATTTGATAAAGTGTGGCATGAGGGCCTGATTTTGAAATTGAAGACATATCTACCAATGAACATTGTGAATCTATTGGAAAGTTACATTCTTGCCCGGAAGTTCACTGTCGTGGAAGGAGACTTCATGAGTGTGCCCGAAACTATCTCATCTGGGGTGCCACAGGGGAGTATACTGGGGCCACTTTTGTATTTAATTTATACCTGTGATATGCCTCTGAGCAGTAATATCCTCACTTCTACTTTTGCCGATGATACAGCCTGCCTTAGTATGCATGAAAACCCTCACGAGGCATCCCGTTATCTTCAGGAACATATTAAGCTGTTGGAACTGTGGTTGAACTTATGGAGAATAAAAGTAAATGAACAAAAGTGTGTTCATGTCACATTTACCCTACGAAGAGACACTTGTTCCCCCATTCGAATCAACAATCAAGTTGTTCCTCAACATTCACAGGTGAAATACCTTGGTATACGTCTTGACCGACGGCTTACATGGAAACACCACATAGACTCTAAGCTAACACAAATGAAGCTTAAATTAACCCAGATACGTTGGCTGATTGGTAGAAATTCAACCCTCAGTCTAGATTGTAAACTTTTAATATACAAGTCGCTTTTGAAACCCATATGGTGTTACGGAATTCAGCTATGGGGCACTGCTTCAGCTTCCAATGTAGAGAGAATACAACGAATGCAAAACAAAATTTTAAGGTTAATAACATCGGCTCCATGGTACATGAAAAATTCAATTTTACATCGTGATTTAAATATGCCACTTGTGTCCGCTGAAATTGCAAAATATGCAGGCAAATATTTAACAAAACTCGAGTTCCATCCTAATCCCCTTGCTCGTAACATCTTGAACTTTCCTGGACACATCCGCTTAAAAAAGAGGGATACTACGGCCTTAATACGCCACACTTCAGATTGAATTTTTTTTGAATATTTTTGTGCTTAACACATTTATGTATTATTAATTACTATCACTAAGCTTATGTCCGACACTGGTTGGGCCTAATTATAATATTTACACTTAAGATTTGAACACTTATTGTTAGTTCAGTTTGAAGATACAATAAATTCATACTAGCAAAAAAAAAAAATAAAAATATTATGTATAATTATGTTCAACCTACATATTTGTTTCGATTCATAACTTATAAAAATGAAAAGAAATACATTAATAAATGGCTTCTAGTTAGAAAAATTAATTGTATAAATAAGTTTTCTAACAAAACTCATTTAATAAGCCTTTGATAAATAATTATGAATAAAACTGATGGATTGAATCGAATCTTAAATATTTAATGAATTTAAAAACAGTCTCAATATGACTTAAAATTTTTTTAAATTCATTACTCACAACTGAAAATAAGTAATTTTAATTACATCAACATTTTTTCATTCTCTTGAAAAATCGAATGATTCGACTTGAGATGTTTGTAAAATATTCGAAACTTAATATTTTTATTTATTTTAATATTATTTGTTTTTACATACTTAAATATGGCTATAATAATATTGAAATTCATAAGGAATTTTAAACCAACAATTGTTTACAAAAAAAAAAGCCATGAGCAGCTTATTTATTAAAATGTGTACCAGGCACTTAAATCAAATCATGCTCTTTGCATAGACAATTAATTTGCGCAGTTCAGTTCGCATTTGATATTTTTTTGATATAAACAAACTATTAACAAAAGAAAAATATAAACAAAAATACTGATGAGCAATACGCAAAATATGCTTAATCAAAATATGTACGTGTATGTATGTATGTATGTGGCAAGAATATAAAAACAATCGTATTACCTTAATAGGTGTGGTTAGAAAATACGATAAATACATAAATACAAACATGTTTGCTCCCCACTGTAGTTACGTACTTTAAATATCTTTAAACAATATAAAATTTAAATTTTTAGCCTGAAGTCTTGATCTCTTTTGTGTTGCTAGACTTTGTTTAAGCATTAAGATTAGCGTACAGACATAAGTCTATCTGGGGGAGGGGTTAGCCACCCCTAGAACGTACTCTGTGCACTACGCAGTGTTTTTTCGTTTTAAGGAATTAATGTTTTGCAATTTCCTTCGACTCTTTTTATATTCTATAATAGAGCCAGTGCTTTTTTAAATTTATTTAATCATATTCAATATATTGCCAGAACTTCAATTGGCATCGTCAAGAGTATGTTTTTATTTAAATAAAATTTACTTCTTGACGCTATCAGTCGAAGTTCTGACGAAGTATTGAAGAGAAAGAAATAAAAATAAATTATTATTTTATTCCAAAATGAATGGTTCTCCATTACTTTACTAGTTTATTTACATAATAACATATTAAAAAAAAAAAACAATGAACTATGAAAAACTTATGAAGGATAGAAATGGAAACATTTCATGTATGCAATAAAGTTTTTCATTATATTGATGTAAAAGTTGCATGTATATAATGAAGAACATGGCAAACGGTGTGTTCAAAAAGCAATGTGACTATGACTTTATTTTTATAGAAAAATATTTTCTTCTTTATTTGTTAGTTTGGATTTCGTGCTTTTTAAAGTACGTGTATTAACTCTCAGATAAGAAACAGTTTTTGGTAAGCCCCTCCAATGATGCAGCTTTAAATCTCAATTTTGGAAAGAAGGAAAAAATCGTAAATAACTTAATCCGATGAATGTGGTGGTTGAGACATTGTTTTTAGCCAAACAATACCCAGTGAAAAGTGGAAGTCATTCTAAATAAATGCTTCCAATTATTCATAATGTATATTTTTCTTAAAGGTCAAGTTGATAAAACTTTTATTAAAAAAATCTTAATTACTGCTACAAGTGTGTAAAACTCTGTTGTGATTTCTTTTAAATACTTTTGTTTATAAAAACATTTTTATCTTTTGAAATCTACATCAACACATAATTTTTCTTTAATTATTCGTAACAACAACGATGAAAAAGTGTTTTCAAGAACTTTATCTAGTTCCTGTTTTATTTGGTTTGCTGATTCAGAAAATACTAATAAAATAAATAAAAATAAAAAAGTCGTATCAGAGATCAATTTCTGAAATTTGGTATTAAGTAAAAATTTGGTCATTTGTTGTGGGTAAAGTTATCTATAGGCTTGTATTCCATTAGAGCTAATACAATACCAATAGTATACTTCAATCGTCAACCTGGTATGACCAGGACATACAAAATTTGAGAACCGATAATAGGAAATTTTAATAAAAAATCCAATGAAGAAGATAAAAGTACATCGCATCAGATGAAAGGCAATGCAAGTAAATTAACAGGGAAATGGTTGAGGAAATAATAAATTCGTACAGCGCAACCTCGCTTAATGCCACCAACAGAAATTTGGGTAGTTGCGACAATTCAGTTTAAGTCGAAAACCGATCCACAAATGTATGAAATACTTTTTTTCCTCTCCATGTTTATTTATCGTATTTAAGGACTCTTTTAAGTTTCATTCATTAAAGTTCATTCAGTTTAATATGTTTGTTTTTAAAATAAATAAACTTAATTTATTTTTCAAGCTTAAGGTCCCTTTTCCTGAAGATGGTACTCGATGGGAATCGAAATATCGATTAAAAAATAAAAAAAAAATAAAAGAGACCTTAAGCTTGAAAAATAAATTAAGTTTACAAATTAAAAAAAAAAAGCTAGAACATACAAAATAAATAAATTTTAATTTAATAACAAAAAACTAAAAATAAAATATAGTTGACATAAAATTTTATTAAATGAAATAGAAAATACTCAATCTATTGTAAATTTATACGTACAGGTCTGCCTTACTGCCATACCTAAATAAAAGCGTCAAGCGCAACGTTTTTTTACGCCGAGCTTTAACGCTGAAATGCCATACCTAAATAAAAGCGTCAACGTTATGTCAAAACGATTAAAACAGGGTTACCTAACAAACAAATAAAACAACCCTGATTATTTTAACAGGTTGCCGGGCGACATTGTTGTTTGTGATTTTGTTATTAAAATCTTGTTATTTAAATTAAAATTAAAATAAAATAATTAAAATTTGAAAAAATTAGTTAGAAGATTTTTTTTCTCATTTGATAACTTTTAAAGCGAATTTTGGTTGTAAAATTTTTTTGCTTGTGGCAGCACTGAGCATTAATGACACATTAAAAAAAAACAATAGTACTTCTGCAGTCAACTTCACTTCTTAACGCGTTGTCAAAATCGGATTTTCCAATAGCAAAGCGTTGACGCCGCGTTATTTCGGTATGCTCCATACAAAATGTATGTACTGTATGTAAATGTAAATACTGTATCATACATACTTTTTTATCGAAAATATTCGATATACGAATAAAAAAAGAGTTCATTCAAATATCTAGTGTCTGAATTACTTTAAAATGCAAAACCAAATGCTAGAAAATTTCAGCGACTTAAGAACTTAATTTTTTGAAATATTTAGCCAAGAATACAAAAAATTCTCAAATTATGCAATTATGAAATGTCACTTAATCTCTACAACTACAGGTGCCCCAAAATAACTAGTAATGTTTTCATATTTATCAAAAGTAAATATATGAGTCAGCTTATTCATTTTGAAATTTTTTAAAAAAGTTCCATCGCGTTGACCTGTGTAATTAATAAACATAATTCCTTCCACATAAGAAGAAGGAAACAGTGAATATTGGCAAATGGTGAATATCTTATCGCTATACAATATATTAATTTGATTGTCTTATGAGAAGATCACAATAGAATAAATGGAAATTATCAGCATTTGCGACACTCCTAGATTGTAATATCGGGATTTCAATGACTTTTTTGAAACTCTTCCTTTTCTGCGTAAATGTGTTTGCGTTTTATCGCATTTCTCAAACTTCACTGGAAGTGTGTTATGTCCTACATATCCGCACCATTTCAAGTAACTTATTGTATGGTGGATGGGCGTATCTCTAATACCATTCTCATCACTACTTTAATATTTCTATCAGTTTTTTACGAATTTCTTGGATGGGCTTGTACCAGTGAGAAATTTTTTTTCTAGTTTTTTGAAGCAATTGATTCCATTCCAAACACTTTACTTTTTTTAACTGGAAGTCAGAGAAAACTATATTAAATTCTGTTAATATACTACAATATACACCGGTTATAATGAATTATCGCCTATAGCGAACAATTTTTTGCAATTATTTTATACAAATTATTACAGTTGTAAGAAAGTTCAGTTGCAACGAATTTTCGCCTTTTGCGAAATATTGTAAAAGCTTCTAAATTTTTACGCTTATAACGGACGAAGCAAAATGGCAAAATTGTTGCACTAATCTTTTAGGCGGTTTATATAATTCCTCGCCAGTATTAATAAAAAAAATGATATCAAATAGATCATAGATGTCTTATAAACATATGGAAAAATATAAATAAAATGTAATCTATTTTAACGTTGCTTAGTTTTATATATTAGAAAAAATATAAATATAACATTCAGTTCGTTATAACCGAACTCCACTGTACATAAGTATGATCGGGACTAGTGTGTCTACTTAAAATAAAAGTAAAGAAATTCGAAATTCCTGCAAAATTGAAAAACAACCTACTTTTTGAACACACCTCGTATATATTTTTATGAATAAGTTGATGATAATAATGCCATTAACTTTTGTTGTTATGATTGTCGACTTATAAAATCAAACAAATGCTGCTGTGAAGCACTAACTGTTGCAATACATTTTTCAGTCTAATCTTGGAAAGCGCTCGATCACATGGAATTGTGGTATCTAACATGTACGAGTATATGAATAGTCATTTCTCAAATTAGAATTCGCAAATCACAATTCTCGTTCAAGACTGCTATAATTATAATTAATAAAAATTTGTATTATTATCATTTGATTTCAATTTCTTTAAAGACAAAATGGACAACGATCCGGCATTGGCGAATTTCAAAGTTCTCTATGTTTTAACCCAACTGTGTGGCTTGACTATGATTGTTTTAATGGGCAGCTGGATAGGCGTTCATTTGGGCGGCTTAGGTGGTACCAGTTATCCTAGTTTGGAATTCAATTGGCATCCACTACTCATGACTATAGGTCTAATATTTTTATATGGAAATGGTAAGTACTCGTACTACAAATAATGTTCAAATAATATTAACAGGAAGAAGTGTATTTTTAATCCTAAATTGTTTCTCAAGACGAATTTCATGACGTTTTACAAAATATATTATCGATTCTGACGATGGTTACACAATTTTTGGAAATAAACATTTTTTGCATTAATTTTTTCTATCATCTAAACATGTTCGAGTACAACGTTGAAAGTTTTTGTAAAGCCGCCTTCTGTGGTCTATTAAACTAGTTCAATAACTCAGTCAGCAGTGTGATATTCCATAAAAAAAAATCCTTAATAATAGCGGTTCTTATGGAATGTCACATTTCCGTTGGAAAAGTTTTATGAGGCCTTATAAATAGATGCGGCCTTTCAAATGATGTGAGTTTTTTCTGGTTGCTTGAGAGAAAATACTAAAAATAAATTTTTTAAATCACATATGTAATGATATATGTACATATTGTATACCGTTGAATAGGTAATTATAGCCCATGTGCTAGAAATTTGCATATGGCGTCATATGGGATATTTTCCAGGCATGCTGCATTAGAAATCGCTAATTTCATGCGATTTGCGATTTCTAATATATCGGCTTATAGCGCCTATTTAGGTACTTAACCTTTACAGTAGAGTTCGTTTAAAATGAGCTCCGCGGGACTAGGAATTTAAGTTCGCTATAGCTGGAGTAGATATTATTTTCTTCCAATAAGTAAATATAAGATATCTTAAAATAAATTATATATAGTTTTATTTTTTGTTATGTTTTTAAAAAATAGTATTTTCAGTGACATAACTACAATAATAACAATATTTGAAAAAAGGACTGAAATAATCGTTAAATCTGGTACACGCCTCTTATAGCTCTTACGGCCATTATTATAGACGTTAATCAATGGTACCTTTATCAAAATTGAGCGGTATTTTAACCTTAAAAATTTTTTTCATTATTACTTCTGTAAAACCAAGTTATACTTACCAAAGCATATACCGACTTCTTTGAATGGCAAAACAATTTCTTTAAAAATTTAGTAGCAACTTGGTATACATATATGTACTTTTTTGCTTTTTATAAACAATATTTTTTGTGCATAAAAAAATTTATGACATATAATAAAAAATTTACTGACCTTCGTAGACTAGTAGGTAGTGTACTAGACTCGTAGTGCGAAGGTCCCAGGTTCGAATACAGCCGCAGATCTCTGGCAGTTTGTGTCTGCTAAGTAAAAGGGAGCGCACAACAAGCCTTCACTGGCTTAAATGTATGTCGTATGACATGGGCTATCACACCCCTCCAATCAACCTAACCTAACCTAACCCTAATAAAAAATTTTGTCTAGCAAGGAATTTTTAAGTCAATCGGCGAGAAAGCAATCGCCCATTTTTAGGTTAAAGAAAAGTTGTAGTAATGAAAAATTGCTTATCTGTCAAATAAAATCATACCTTTAACTAGCGCTAACCTATATTAATGACTCTTAAAATTTAATGGCCTTCTTCATAAAGATACTTAACTTAAATTATTTATATTTATTAAATTATTTATACGAAATATTCTAAAAAAATAGAAAGACACAAGTCGATTATAATTGCTTGCTGTATTGTGTTTGTATAAGAGTTTTCTAAAATTATTATACTTATATGTTTTGTAAATTACAAGTATAAAAATATATTGGAATTCCATTGAATTCTCATATAGTATTTGTTAGTTTTTGTAAAAGTATGTAAGTTTGAAAGCTTTTCAAACATGATTTGGCTGAACAGTACTAATGATTTGGTTAGCGCCAGTGAAATGCAGACTTATACTCCGCTAAGCCAATAGCAAACAATAAATTATATCAAATAATTATTTTAGGTAATATCTGGAATAATGAATTTAGCAAAAATATGTTAATTTAGCCTTGAAGTTTAAATTAGTGAAAAACACTTTAAGGCAACACACAATTGAAAACGATTACAATTTCATTCGAGTAGTGAAATATATAAAAAATTATTTGTGAGAAAATATTTTTGAAAATTATGAATTTATATCATATCAGTAAAGTATATACATAAATTTTTCTATGAAATAAAAATGTCAAATACAATATTCTTTTTATTCGAATGAAGAGAGTACACGTATATGAATAATAAGCTTTTTATAATTCTTTCGATTGCTTGCATATCACTAACGTATTTTTGTATATTTACATATATTTTTATCATTTATTATGAATTTTATTGTACATTTTGATTCAGTTGTATAAATTGGCTATATTATAAACTCCCACTAAGATCTAAGACTTCAAGCATTGATTTGAGGTGCAACGTGAATTCCTAAGTGCTGCATGAAGGGAGATGATTAAAGAAAAAGATGATGTTTTCAATAAAGGCACTTAATGTAGGCTTAAAGTAGATGTGAACTCATTTTAACTTTAGCAAACAAAGGTTTGTAAAGTTGTTGTAAGTTTTTTGTTTGTTTTGAATATGGCCGTGAATATTTAAGAGCTCTTAAAATATATACACTACGTGTCATAAGTCTACGCTCTCAAATTGTTAAATTTATAAACATGAGAAAAAAATAAATCGGCATATTAAGTAGAAATGTTTTATTAAACTAAATATTTAATTTAGGCACTTTAGTATAGAAATAGTTTTTTCTCAACTTAGTCAAATTTTATACACAAAAACAAAAAAAAAACAAAAAAAAACAATTTTCACTTAAAAAACTCATGCGCCAAAAGTCTACGCTCATAAAACTAAAACATTAAATTGATATGATTATAAATAAAATATTATCAAATATCAATATGAGGTTGGATAGCCTCCACGTTTGTGGTCTCTGCAGCCGAAATCTTCTTCCATTCCTCCATGGTTACTTCCTTTAACATTGTCTAGCTTGCTAGTGTTCTCTGACGGATCTTTCTCTCCAGCAATGCCCAAAGGTGCTCTTTTGGGTTCATATCAGGAGATTGTGGGGGCGTAGGCAGCATCTTCGGTGCGTTGTATAACAACCAAAGCTTAACGACTTCAGAGGTGTTCTTGCGGTCGTTGTCATGTTGAAAGTAAAAATCGATAGACAAACCCAATTTTTCAGCACTCTGTTTTATATTCCTATTTAGAATATCCAAGTAGGCAAACCTGTGGACTGTTGATTCTATAAATTCAAAATTGCCTACTCCTCTTGCTGCCATACATCCCCAGATCATGACTCCTCCTCCACCATGCTTAACCGTTGGCAGCAAGTTTTCTTTATTGCGAGCGGTTCCTGTTTTTCTCCATACAATTTTTCTTTCCTTTATTCCGAATATAAAAAATTTCTTTTCGTCAGACAAAATCATTTTTTTCCAAAACTCTGGAGGCATATTTACATATTTATTGGCAAATTCTATGCATTTTCTTCTGTTAACCAGTGATATGTAGGCATTTTTTCTTAAAATTCTTCTAGTTGTCGGCTGAAAACGGACAAATGCAAATTTTAAAAGCTAAGAATGGGTGTTTTTCAATGTCTGTCATCAGGATTTATGCATTGAAACAGAAACCTCATTTTTATGTTGTTGTAGATTCGTGTTTGTTATATTAAGGAATGTCACATTTTATCTTATATAAAAAAAATAATAATAAAATAAAAAATAGAAAATAACCACTGTTCACGTTTACTTCATGAAGTATTCTCTTACTTAGTCTGGTCGGAAATATATTTTAACAAATTTTATTTTTTTTAAATACTTCTTTTTTCTAATATTTATAATTATTATATATTCATTCACAATTATAAATTTTATCATTTGTAATTTAAATGCATTGCCCTCATTTATGAGCCAATAAAAATAAAAAAATCGCTTAACTTTGTATGTACATAAATGTTGTTGCTAATGTTGTTTTATTTGAATATTTTAGCCATTTTGGTATATCGTGGCTTCCGTTCAACGCACAAGAAGGCATTGAAAATCACACATGCCGCCATACACATGGCTGCATTCATATTGACGGTTATTGCCCTCAAAACCGTATTCGACTCACACAATTTGGCTAAAAATCCGATACCAAATATGTACTCATTGCACTCGTGGTTGGGTCTATCAGCCGTCATAATCTTCTGTTTGCAATATGTTGTTGGCTTTACCGCATATTTAGTGCCAGGTGCTAAGGAATCAATGAAAGCTGTCATCATGCCATTGCATGTATATTTTGGTCTATTTGGTTTCGTAATGGCAATTGCATCGGCTTTAATGGGCATAACTGAGAAGGCAATATTTTCGGTGTAAGTTATTGAAGAATTCTATTTGAATTGTATTTTATGTATTTATTAATTTTATTATTATTATTATTCCATTTTAGTGCAGGATATTCGAATTTGCCTAGTTCTGGTGTGATGGCTAATTTGTGTGGTGTGTTATATGTATTCTTTGGTGGCTTAGTCGTTTATTTAGTTACAAATCCCGCATATAAGAGGAAGCCCTTACCCGAGGATACAGCTTTGTTAACAAATGGTGCGGAATAAAATGTTTTGTTATTTACTTAAGTTTTACCAACAAGTTTACAAACGAAGAGCTCAATTTTTTAAATGTATTTTTTACATTAATATTAGTTTATTTTCTTTTTTCTTTTGAAAATTACTGAAAGAAAAGTGCTAACTTAAACAGACTTTTTATATGTAATTTTATTTGTGTAATTGCATTCTTCCACTGTGCACAAATCCAATGGTGCTGAGAAAGGATTAGAGGTTGAATCCTGTTCTTTTTTTTCTTGTGTTAAATAACCAAAAAAGTAGAAAAATATATTTGTGTGCTTACTTTATTTTATTTTATAAAAGTGAAATCATTTTATTGAATATTATACAATTTAATAAAATAAATAATCAATACCAAGCTGTTGCTAAAGTCACAATTTAAAATAATATACATAAGTATATACTATAATAATATACAATAATCAATATGTACAATTATATGCATTAATTTAAACAAAATTTATATCGATGTACATTATTCTAATCTTAACGAAAATCAATAAATATAGTATACTATATATATACAACAACACAAAGTTTGCGACCGGTCTTAAGTAATATCAACTGATTACGCCTGGCTTAAGGAAAAAGTGTGAAATTAAATGATAAGTATGTCTGCTAAATTAACACGTATAAAAATATATATCACTCATATACTCTGACAACGTCATAACTCCAAAAAAATATTTTTACAGAAAATTTAATTTACACACAACTCTAATTTAAAATAAAATAACAATCAAGAGGTGAGGTGACAAAATATTTATATAAATCTTTTACACACAAGAACAACGCTATGAAGATTAGTCCTGCATTTTTTGCTGAAATAATTAAATATGTATATTCTATTATGAAGTTGTTTGAGCAACTGATACGGTTTTAATCATACATCGAGCAAAACCTTCCAAAATATCGGACGAGATTGGAGAACTTTCAATATGTATGTGTATGTATACTCAGTTTAAAATTTTTGTTGTTGTCAAATATCGATTTGCCACCTTCTTTTACAATTTTAACTCTTTTATTATCAAATCTTTGAAAATTCATAAATTCTTAGGAATTTTTCCAAAATTGTTTTACTGACTTCATTGTGATAAAATTTTGGAAAATGTGTAGTATTATCTGACGGACGGCTGGAAGTAGACATTAAAATGTTCTGGGGTAAATTTATTTCATCCACGAACTTTGCGGAAAAAAGTAAAGTTTTCCTATTTACGACTAAATTGCATTAGACAATCGACGGCAGGAAAAATTACCTCTTAGTTAATAACATGGGCTCATTGGAATAGTAAACAAATCCAAGAATCGATTTTCGATTATACTTCGAACTTTTTCATTCTGGTTAACTGAGCCTCCACATCGGTCTTATAAATTTTAATGCTGACTTAATTTTATTAGTGAAATTAGGCAAAATTTTATATATGTATGTACATAAGTATGTATGTAGACAATGGCATTCGATAGATGGTCTATAAATTCCAAATTTTTTCATAAATCAAATTTCCAACTGCATAAAGCAAACACAATTTTAAATTTGTTTTCAATGCAACTTTCCATCTAATTAAAATTATGGAAGTGAAGTATGTAAGTATACAATGTTTTAGAAATTTATACAATAAACCACTTTTGTTTTACAGTGAAATTAAATAAGAAATATGTATATGTATGCATTTTGATAAATTTGTGTGTCTTTTTTTGCTATTAAGAGTATTCATTCTATTCGATACCGACTTAAATCGATATGAGTTCAATTAATACTAGAGTTTGAAATAGCATGCCTTAAATAAAATGTATAATTAAAGAAACATCAATGGTCCATTATGCATTTATTTTTTGGAATCGGTCTTTTGTAGAACAAGGCGTAATATTCACGGTTTATATACATATAAGTATATACATATGTACATTTGTATATATGTATTATAAATTTATTTTCAAAATTTAAAAGTTATAGTTAACTCAGCTTGCTACTCCTTCAAAAGTTTAGGTAAAGATAATAGAAAATCGTTTTACTGCAGAATTACCGTATTACAAATTTATTAATGAAAGAAGAAAACTTTCATATGAATCTACATATGTATATATGTGTGTGGGTGTATATTCTACGATTGTTTACAAATGTAAAATTTACAATTGCAGAAACCTTACCATCCCTGATTGCCCCGTTAAAAAAATCCAAAAGCAAGAACAAAGCATCATTCATTGCCGGCCGTTTAGTTTATACAGTTCAGTTTGTGCCAAAATTGATTAAATAGTAAAATATGTACATACTTATGTATGTATAGCAATAAAAAGTGAAAAAATTATAAGTACCTATTATGTACATAAATTAAATGGTTATATTAAATGGTGGTTATATTGCAAATTGTTCAAAAATCTATTAATTACAAATAAATGCATTAATATAAAAATCGTGCAGTGTTTTTCAAAACAAAATTTCACTCATTCCTACATAAAGTTGATGTTGTTATTGTTGTTTTTTTACGTCTGTATTCTCTTATTGTGCTTTTGTGATTTTTTATAGAAATGTACCCAAAAACAAATGCATGTTTTTTGTAGAATTTGTCCAGAATTCAAGAAGAGGTAATTTACATACATACATACAAACATAAATATTTTGTTTTGTTTATTATTTTATGATAATAAGAGAAAGGGAGAAATCATTAACCACTCTCATTGCTGCAGGGGTGGTAAATAGTGGTTTTGTATTTTAGTAAGAATAATCCGTTTGGTTTAAATTAAAATGAGTTGCTAAGTATAATCTGTTGATGAGAAGTGTAAATAAATACTGTTGGCGAAAAGTGTGAATAAGAACTTATAACTTCCGATTGATAGTCGTCACTAATCATATACATATACTTATATGTATGTATACATATTATATATATATATATATATATATATATATATATATATATATATATATATATATATATATATGTATATATATATATATATATATATATATATATATATATATATATATATATATATACATATATATATATATATATATATATATATATATATATATATTTATTTATATTATATTATGTATATATTTATATACATATGTATACAGGCCTGTCACAAAAATCAATTTCGATCGAAAGTGGAATTGATTCCGTATTTTGCTTCTCCAGCAAACAAAAAAAGAAATTTTTTTCGGAATGAAATCACTTTTAATTTCATGATCGAATTTGCATTTTTTGTATCTGATAGTACAAAAACAAATTTCTTGTTTCTTCGTTGAATAAATAAAATAATAAAATACGGAATCAATTCCACTTTCGATCGAAATTGATTTCTGTGACAGGCCTGATATATTATGTATTGTTATAAACTACTCCAAACTAAAAATATGCCACCGAACGAAAGTTCGCTATGCAGAAAATCTTTATAAATCTTGTAAAAGTGTCTTTGTGTCCATGGACGTGATAAAACTTTTTATAGTGCTATAAATTTCTCTGAACTGACCGCAATTAGCTCTATTAAGCAGCAATGAACAGCAATGGCTTTACTGCTAACTTCAAGCAGCACTATGATGAGATATCACTAAATTTATGGTTGTTGGTATTAGGGTTTGTGTTCCCAACTGCTGAGTTTTTAATTTTTTTGTTGCTTAGAATATTTCTGTAGCAACAAGGAATAATTGCGTAAGGCGACTTAAGTTCGGAACAAATTAACAGCACCATTGTGCTTTTCCACTTAAAAGTACCCCTCAGCAAAGTTTCTGCCATGATTCCCAATTTTTCAGAATTTCTTAGTGTAATAATTTTGAGCTTACTTTTTTTCGATAATTTCTTATACTAGTTTGTGAGATGTAGAATATTTAATTCCTAATATAATAGCGTATCGAATATCTACATATATACTTACATACATACATATGTATATTGTAAATCTTCTCCAGCATATAAAGTTGCTTTACGACCAAATCTATTTGGCAAAAAGTTCAGCTGAAATAGTAAATTTGTTTACAAACTCATGTGTTGTATTTGATTTTATTAGTTGTTTATTTCATTTTTATTATATGAGTACATATTATTGTATATAATAAATATATGGTATATTTTTTGAGTATGTTTATGTTTGTGGTATATTTTATTTTGAATACTTAAAGCAAATGATACGTTGAATTGACCAATTCTTTTTTAATAAGTTTATAAATAGAAGTTTTTTCCTTTTTTATAAATGGGTTAATTAGTTTATAAACTTAACAGATAAGATAGTTTAATAATTAATTTGGTTGAAATTAGAATATTGAAAAAGATGTGTGTTATTAATTTTTAAAGTTTGATGTTGTTGTTTTATTTCAAACAATATTTGCGCAAAGCAGACTGTAAAGGCTGGGGCACATAGAATCCGTCATCCGTCATCCGTCGACTTTTTCAACTGACAGCTAAGTTAAAATACAGGTTTTGTTAAGAGCTTGGTTACATACAGTACGTCTCCTTCAACGCAACGGATGAAAGTTGGGCAACTTTTAACTTTTGATGCACGTTGAGTACTTTGACAACTATCAGTTGATTTTTTGGTATGTTTTGTTTTAATTAACAGTTGATTTTTGGGTCTGACCAAAAATCTTCGACTTTTATCTATTATATCAAGACAGCTTGAGCTTTATAAAGCAAAATTATAATTAAAATAAACTCCGTAATTTCTTCAAAATCCATAGAAAATGTTTACTCTTTAATAAAAAGAAATGTTGCAAACATGTAAAAAAAAACAACTGATTTTCTACACGTTAACAAAGTACTCATTGTGCCAACCTCATCCGTCATTGCGTTAACGTCAGTTGAAAAAGTCGAAGGATGACGGATGACGGATTCTATGTGCCCCAGCCTTAAGAATTTTTAAAGAATTTAATATAACATAGGGTGATTTTGTTTTGTTTAGTTCTTAACGGACTTATGACTTTGACCATTTTAACAGGCCGGAAATAATGATTTAACAAGCGAGATTTACTTGCAAATAATTCAGTCAGAATGTTAACCGATGCAGTGAGTATTTTATCATCCTTTAAAACAGTCGGAATGAACGAACTGGCATTATCCTTAATTGTTTTAAATAATGACTAGAGCTTTTGATACTCCGAAAAGCAGCGAAAACTACAGCAAACTAGAATTTAGTCAAATCAGAATATTATAACGAAAAACAAATATTATATTGTCACACAATTTCATGAGCAAATAAAATAAAACATTATCGTACTTCTCGTAAGAATTGTGTTGAAGATGGATGGATGGTACGCTGACAGCGATTCACTTGCGGGATAAATTCAAAAAATTCTATAGATAGAAATCTAATAGATAGAAATTTCACAATATAAAGTTTGTTGGTCGTAGATAAAAGAAGATGAGCCGATAGGGCTCAACGTCGCTAACAACCAATTTAAATGCCGAAGGACAAGCAAGTTGTGCTAGTCAAAAACTAATGCCTAAAAAATCACCCTACCGCCTAATAAAATGATTGATAAAGAATTAAATTACTATGGTTTTCATAAGAACCCTAGAGGTGTATGCAAAATTTTAAAAATTATTTTGTTAAGTGTTTTAAAAGTACAATATTGCTGCTTTTAACATCTTACTTTAAATTCATTTTATATTCATAATTCTTTTTTTTTTGGGAAATAGTGCATTTGGTTAATATTGTTTTCTTCTTTGTATTTAAATTTATATTTTATATTTACTTGTGGGAACATTTTCATTTTTAGGTACCAATTGTTTATTGTTACAATATTATTTGTCAAATTCGGGACTTTGTTGCATTTATTTTTTTGATAGTTATTTGGCCATTGGAATTTTTTTAAGTTGTTTTTTTATTCACGTTATGCAAAAAGGCACATTTGCTGTAAATAATAAAGCAGTAAACATTTCAAAGTTATAGTAAAAGTAGTAAAATTATGAAAAACTAGTATATGTTTTCAGACGAAATTGTTTTTAATCGGCCTGAAGTTTGGAAATTGCCTATTTGTTTTCAAAATATTTAGATTCTGTGCAATTGAACAACGTTAGGAACATACTAAAGTTAAATTTGATTAAAAAAAATTATTTATATTAAAGAAAAACAATTAATACTTTTTTCAATCAAATTTCTATAAATTTTTTTAATTAAATAGATTATTATCTTGACGGTCTTAAAAGTTTTAATATTAATGATAAACCTTTTTATTATTTAATAAGGAAGCAAATAGAAAAGTAAAACTTAAGCCAGAATAAAAATATTTCATTGGACAAAAGTTAATTTTAAGAAAATCTCAAATAATATATATGAATTTCATAAACATTTTATTAGAAAAAAATATATTCGATTTACAAAATGCTTGTAAGATAAATTTTATATGAACATTTTCTTAGCAAACCTGTTATAAGACAATATATATATATATATATATATATATATATATATATATATATATATATATATATATATATATATATATATATATATATATATATAATTTTTTTTAACGGAAGTTAATACTAATATATATATATATATATATATATATATATATATATATATATATATATATATATATATATTTTTTTTTAACGGAAGTTAATACTTACAGCCAAAATAATATTGAACTGATTAATATTCGTAATTTTCTAATTACTTGAAAGGTTATAATAATTCTAAAAAAAGTCAAATGATTCCACTGTTTATCGTATGGAAATATCAGTTTAACCAGAAAATACTAACTGTAAAGCATTTTACTTCTGTGGAACGTATTTTATCTAATTGGTCGAGATTTTCTTATGATTTCAGAACATCATTTTATAAGCGCATAAAATATGTAAACCGTATAAGAGTTTTGTATAAACATAAGCTTTTAATACAACCAATAAGCCATTTTGCATAACAAATTCTTTGAAATAGTTTTTTTTTTCCGTGAGCAAAAAAAAAAAAAAACATGACTGATAAAAGATCATTGTGGTCAATTTATGCTCATTCATGAAATATCTATCTTGAGACAATAAAATTATAAAATTTTTTTGTCTTAACATTTTACATTTGAATGTTACGAGTAACTTTATACCATTATATGATCACTACTACCAAAAAATTTTAATATAATGATTCAAGCAAACAAAAATAGAAATAAAATATTTATCACAACTGAACATATCGTGTTAGTCCCAATTTACATTTGAAGGAGTTAAACAATTATTGTAAAAAATTTATTTAAAGAGAAATAAAAAAACTTTATATGCAAATAAATAAAAAAAAGATAAAAATTTGAGAGAGTGAGATTGGGATACAAATGTACATATTAATTGCATATATTATATGTACATGTGTATTTTAAATAAAAATCATGTATCCTAGAGCCATTTATTATAATTCAAACAAACATTATAATATGCTTGAATATAGTTCTCATTAACATAATAACATGTTTGATGTAATCATTATATCAAACATTAATTACATCTTGCTTTTGTATTTAATTGTATCAACCATGTTTTTTCTTTGTGTGTATAATGTGTGTATAAACTTAAAAATATATATTATTATAGCAATTTGATAATTACACATTTATTTTCAAATTGTTATAATAAATTAAAATTAAGTAAAAATTAATCTTTTCTCATGATCCATTTATCTTTGCACATTTATGTAACATTTTTTACCATTTTTCAAGAAACTTAGTACAAAAGTAGAAAAAGAATATCTGTTTAAAAAAGTTATGAAAAACATAAAAAATGTTATATAGATCTTAATTTATTTTTTTAATATTTTATAAAATGATTGGCTGTAATATATATATATATATATATATATATATATATATATATATATATATATATATATATATATATATATATATATATATATATATATATACATATATATATATATAAAATCATATATATATACATATATGTATATATATATATATATATATATATATATATATATATATATATATATAAAATCATATATATATATATATATATATATATATATATATATATATATATATAAATCGTATATATATATATATATATATATATATATATATATGTATATATATATGTATATATATATATATATATATATATATATATATATATATATATATATATATATATATAAATCATATATATGTATATATATATATATATATATATATATATATATATATATATATATATATATATATATATATCCATATACATATTATTTTATAATATACATGTATTTAATTTTCATATTATTTATTTAGAGTGACTCAGTTTTAAGGGCTTATTATTGTAAAAAATAATTGTTTACGTATTACAGTTTTTAAAACCAATTTTATAAATTTAATTTTAACTAAAATTTTATTATGTTTATTAGAAACAAATACCCTTAATTGTACATACACGTACATAGATTTATTTGCACAAACATTTTTCAAATGATATCTTTTGTGGGGTTTTGGTTCTGTTATTGTTTTTATAAATTTATTCTTTTTGAAAGAATTCACAATGTTGGGTTTTTATTTATTTAAATGTATGTTTATTAGGGTTCAAATATGGTTGTTATTATACGAGTATTTATTTATATTTATTTTAGTTTCTGGTGCTTGGCTGTATGCGGTTTATTGTTCTCACACTTTTTATTAATTCAACTCATTCGCATTCACATTTTTAATTTCTAATGAAAAAATATACGCTTTTATTGCGTAACATTTATATCTATTGAGAAATAAATTTTATTTATTTAATTATGTATGTACGAGTATGTATCTGTATAAGATTGTGTAAAATGGTTTTTATATTAAATGTTATGGATTTTGCTTTAATTATTGTACTTAAGAGTAGGTGTTGCCAGGTTATCTATTCAAATCGATCTGTTGCATAGTTGGTTGTATTAATATATCAATAAAGAAATAAAACAAAAACTAGAAATTGGTAATAGTCCATCGTTCATAAAGCTTTAATATTGCCGGAGTCATATGGATTGAATTAGAAAATGTATTATTTTATGGCGATCTTAACTTCAATATATAAGGGTTCCTATACTAGATGTCCTCAATGTAAAAAGTTTTAAAGTAAATATAAACGTACTGTAATACTCATAAATATAGATTGGTGACAGTAAATACTGACAAAAAAAAAAAAAAAAAAATAAAACAAAGAGTGTGCCCAACATATTGCCCACCTTTCAAAAAAAATTCTGAGGATGGAAATTTCAATGATTTTCATATATAAAAAATTTCAACATTTATTTGTGAAATGCTACATAAGATGATATGTATGTATATTTGATATATTGTGCAAAAACTTTTCCAAAATATCTATAATTATGCTGGGGCAAAATCTTCATAATTCACTAGTTACACTGAATTAATTTTATAAAATTTTAAGTTCCTGTTTTGGAAAAGATTCCAGCGATCACAAAGATGTGAATTTTATATTTTTTAATGCGAATGTTCTTATTAAGTCAAATTTAATTTTGAGTGCAATTGAAGATCGTTGCATATCTGTGATTTCGAAAAACTGAAAATATTTCACATGATATATAATAATTTATGTTATTTTCACGAAATATAATCACACCCCCAATCATTGTTGTCCTGAAACTATGGCTGTAATGGATAGTCTTTTCAATGTCGTTTTTGCAGTAGCGAAAATATGGGAACCAGTCGAAATTTTATTTGCTCCGTTCGAACTTCATAGGAAATCAAATTGACAAAATTTTAATAAAAACAAATTGGAATCAATTTCACATATTTGTCAAATTGCGTCATCGCTTTTGAAAATTTTTTTATAAAAAATTATAATCGTTGATATATTTCAATTTCCTTTATGAAAATACTCGTATTTTTATTCTAGCAGCAGGTCTCTTTAATTAAAAAAAAAACATCTTTTAGTTTTATTCTTTCAGTAAAAATAATATTACTTTTTCAAAAGAAGTATTTGAATTTTATTTGATCCTGAGTTAAATTTTCATGACGGTAAATATATCTGGGGGAGTGCTAAAGAATTCACTCACAAAGCACTTGAGTATCAATCAGTTATCTACGATCTTGACGGTATTATTCAGAATGATAGTATTGAGTTCGTTTAACACCAATTCCTGCTATTTTTTAGTTTGAAAAATTCTTTCAGAAACAATTTTATGAACCTTCCACACCTACGGAACTATAAAATGTCTTGTTATTTTCCTACTTAGAAAAAATATGAGGATGAGCCCAGTGTGTCGTTTTTGGACAATTTAATAAATGACGATATTCAGTCTGAGTCTTTTCTAAGTAATAGGAATTTTAATGTTCTACGTCGATATGCCCGCTATTTATTCCAATACAGTTTATTCCCATATTTGAAGAAAAAAATAAAAATGCAGATCCATTTAGAAGAATTTGTAGAAATTATAATATAAAATTATATATAAATTATACTGACGTTGTAATTTTTTATATTTGAACTGAAATTCCTAACATGAGAAATGTATGCTTATTATTTTTTTACTTTATATACCGCATGATATTCCAATTACTTGCGCTTAAAAAAAGTTTGTTTCTATGGTAGTCGGTATTTTGAATTTTTAGAAATCCAAATTTGTCGTCCGAAATTGCCAACATTTTGAAAGAACAGAAAGATGGATATCAAACATTTCCACTTAATTCTATCTTTCCTCTCGTTTTTAATACGTATTACATTTAAAACTTTGAACATATTCTTTTAGACGTGAAAGGAAATTTATTTTATATAAGTGAAAAGAGAATTATGGCCTTTTGGAAATAAATATTTTCTTTGTGAAAGGGTAGAGAGGACACTCTACTATTCCGAGTTCAGAAAAACTCATGATAACGTTGATGACTTGTCCTGAACAGTGATCAAACCCAGGATCTCAGTCATAAATAGCTTTGTAGTCAACGCGGTAACTATTTCAGCCTACTTAAATGAGCGTTTAAGTGAGTGTTTTTATTTACAAAATGCGCAGTTAAAAAATTTTTCTATTAAAAAGTTGCTATCATTTCATTCTTAATATATTAATGGTTACATTAGATGATATTTGAACAAATTATTTGATCTTCGGTTGGTCCACAAAAATAAGAATGCAAAAGACTTAAGAGATATATCTCCAAAACCAAAAACGATATTAGACACATCCAAGGGCGCTTTTGTAGAATAATGTAATGAATTCATTGTTCATACTATAGATGCAATTTTGGTTACATATAAAATGCTAATAAAGTGGTTAAAATTTTCTAACAAGTTATACGCATTGGTTTTGGCTTTGTGAAATATTACTGAAATTTCTTAAATGCTTCCTAATAACACAAAATTAATCCACTGAGTTCGTTATATGAAAATTTTGGTAATTTGGCTCTAATATCCTGACGATTTTTTTTTTTTTTAATTTCACGATATTTATATAAAATCGCATGGTGAATAGATGTCATTGGTTGAATAATAAACAACAGATTTGACATAAGATCTCCAAGCCGAACAATTAAATGATATACAATGCAAACATTGCCGCTACCTTCTTGGGAAATCCAATTGCTTATGAAAAAATATGATCATATACGATTCTTAGACTAGGTTCGAATTTAAATCTGTTTAGTTGGGTTGGAACTTGCCGATCTACTTCTAAAATATTTCGATACTACCCACTGTACAGTGAGTTGTATTAGTTCGGTTTTTGTTATTAAAGGTGTAATAATTTTACACTCTCCCTAAAATTATTTTAACATTCGTTTTTTTAGTCTCTTTAGACTGTAAATAAATTTTTTTAAACGGTTTTGCATTTTTGATTTGCATAACTTTTTGTATTGAAATTTAAATTGTGATGCTTGCAATCTTCTCAGGAACACAATGTAATTCTCGGGATATATGTATGTTGCCTGGTTATAATAATAAACAAAATGGGGCAAAATAATACCATAATTTGAATTGGCTGCCATGATGGCAGCAAATGTCACTGTGCTTTGATATTTAAGATGTAGATATATAGAGAACTAGTTGTCAACAATCCATGGAGTGATACGAACATCAAGAACGTGGAATTGTTATTGCTGCTTATTTAACAAAGTTTCAGTGTGTTGTTTTAACTCTGTTTCGTTTTCCCCGGCTTCGTGTTTCATATGCTGGAACTATTAAGCGGTTGGGTAAGTGCCTCGTGCAAACTGGGTCCGATAAGAAGTGGCCAGACTCGTATTGCTCGTTCGATCGAGAACATACCTCTGTTACCAATGACGTCAGAAAGAATCCAAAAATATGAACAATTAGGCGTCAGAAGTCGTTCGTTGCAACGATTTTGGTGAAAGATTTGAAAATGTTCCCCTATAAAGTGCAGACTACTAACGAATTGGTGCCTGTTGACCATCGGTTAACTTACTCCCATACTTTGTTAAAATTGCTGCAAAAAAATTATGATTTCGTATCAAAAATTATAATATGCCAAGAAACCCATTTTCACTTAAGCAGTTATGTTAAAAGAGAATCCACATGAAATGCGCGAAGAGCCATATCATCCTCCTGAAGTGAAGACACTGATGGAACCACTGTAACTGTAAATGATGAGCGTTACAGGCAGGCGCATGGGTTCTCGACCATTGTTGGCTTCAACAGGACGGAGCAACCGCTCACACACCTCGGCCAACGATGGCAATTTTGAGGCACCAATCTCATGCTTATGGTAGCAATCCACAAATCTTGCACGTACTGAAAGCTAGCATTGAAATCGAAATCGCTAGTTTGCATCAAGAAGTTTTGCGAGCAACAATTCGAAATGCCGTAAAATCTGCGCAATTATCCATCAACTTGGAAGATGACAATTTGAACCATATAACTTTTTTGTAATAAATGTCATCAATTTTACACTTCATTTCATTTATATTGAAATGGAAACCAGTTAAAATTAAAATAACACTTCTACGCCACCTTGTATTTGACAGCAGATATAAAATGTAGTCAGTCCTTTCTGTCTTGGAAAATATAATCAAATTTCTACTTATAGAAGCCATTATTTGATATACTTTTTTATATTGGACCTCTGACATGAACCACGTGAATGAAAAATTTACTTTGCTCTAGTTTTTATTACGGACTGGAAAAATGTAAGAAAATTTCCATATTTCACTTTTTTTGGAAACAACGAAATACAATTTTATATAAATTTTTAACCGACTTCAAAATAGGGGGGTTACATGTTTGTTTTTTGTCATTTGTGAACCGATTTAGAAATTGTATTTAATATGAAAGGGTATGATCCAGAGGTGCTACTACCTTAAATATTATGTTTGGGAAAATGAAGGAAGGTTACCACCCATACAAACTAACCTTGATAATCATATACCTTGCTGATTATAATTTAGAGTCTTCCAAATTTGTGTGGGTCGACAACAAATACAAATATATTTACAATTCCATGGGCAATTTTCAACTCTATACAAGTTTGAAATAACTAAATGATTAATATATGCATTACCTATGGAGACCTTTGAAGACGGTGATAAGAAAGATGTTAAATGCAATAGTTCATTCAAAGCTTTAAGTTATCTTGGCAGCAGCTTCAAAGATCTCAGTACATAGTGCATATATCAGTATTTTGGTTATTTAAAATTTTTTATGTATAATTAAATAAATTTGAGAGCCTCTTGGCTTGAGAAATTTAAGCGAAAAGGGAAGGCAACATTTGCAATGTTGGGTTTCAAATGTATATTTATGATGATGAGTGTTCAACAATTATAAAACAAGGTACAATTATTTTTTATTGATTTAACTGTTTATGCTGCTCCTGCTATTTGTTACTTTTTTGGGTTGGAACTGGGAGAGGTTAGTCTGTTATTTGTTACACAAATCTTTGTTTCCGTCTTGTTTCTTAGCAATAGGAAAGTGGTTGGTTGAATTAAATTTATTGTTCAAATTAAAAAGAACACTGAGCGCATATACTTTTCGCTTTTGTATTGTCCCGTACAAATTCGTGGACATTAAATTTGCCATCATCACCGTTTTCGTAACCACGATTCTTTAATTGTCTGTTAAATGAAAAAAAAAAATACATTAAATTAAAAGCAAGTGCGGAGAAAATAACAAGAAAATATTAAGCATTACAAACCTGGCAACTGTTTGAAATGCCAGTTCCACATTTAATCCTGTTTTTGCTGATGTTTCCATAAACGGTACATTATGTTCACGGGCCAAACGTTCTCCATCCTCTCGCTTCACCTGACGCTCACTGCTACTGCAATCTGATTTGTTGCCTATAGATACAAACGATTTAATTAATGTGATTTCTTTTCAATTGTCCTTTTCTGTTTCTTATTTTTTAGTCGTAATTATTGATTAGTCTGTATTTACCTATTAGCACAATGACCACGTCCTCTTGAGCACAATCTCGTATTTCACACAACCAGGCCCGTATATTATCGTAAGTGGTTTTATTGGTAACATCGTACAGTAAAAGTAGTGCTTAAATTATAAAAAGAAATATGGATGTAGGAATTTATTTTCAAAGACAACAATATCTTTAATGTCTTTAGTTTCCATTGAAAATTGTTTTAATAAAACTAAATTTTATTTCGTGCAGACTAGAATTCGTTACAAGGATTCAAAAAGTTTTTTTGGTACGTCCTGACTATTGAGAATAAAAAGAGAAACTTGCCACATTTTTATACATGTTTTTACGTTTAAAATGGCCGTTTCTTAAGAGTATCGCATATATTTTTAAGAATTTGTAATTTTAGGTATTCGCTATGAGTATTTTATTAAAAAATATGCAAATAATAAAAATCTAAACAAATATAAAATACTAGCTTCAATTCTGTACCTTTTCTGTGGTGGTAGAAGCTTGAAAAGAATTTTAATTAAATTTTATTTGTCAGCCTTCAAGATCACTCCCCAATTTGGCGAGGTCAGTCGTTTCTAGCTTTCCAAGAGCCGATTATATAGGCCATAACAATGTTGTCAAGTCAAATCTAAATAAACTCGCTGAAAGCTTTGAGATATCAGAATTTTTTTATAAGGTTATCAATATTAGCGAAGTTTCATTAAATATAAAAAACACAAGTATTATAAGTATATTAATATTTTTAATTTCTTTAAATTTCCAAACTTTTTACTAAGCTGTAAAAAGAAAAAAAAATCGAAACACTAGTTTTTGCTATTGTGTTTTTCGAATTCCATTTTTATAAAATATTTTAATAAATATTTAAAATTTTATTATTTATTATTTTGTGATATTCTCCCCAATTAATTGTTAAAACAATTAGAAAAATTAAATAGACTCACACGTTGTTGTGCATTCCAAGTCTACTATGATAATTTATTTTGTAATGGTCATATACAATACAGAATTCTCATATTGTGTTTGATTCGTTTGGCATAAATTTATGAGGTTGAATGTTTTCAAACTGCTTGAAGTTCACTGACGATTTTGTTTAGCGACCAATGAAATGTCGGCATATGAACAGCTAAAATCACAACAAACAAAACATATTTTAATGAAACTATTATAAAATTATTTAAAAATTTTCGTATGTTTTTATTCAGGCAAAATTATTTAATTAATTTAATTATATTTATGCCCCGATTATGGTTTACAACACTTAAATGTTGTGTTGTTTCGGCGACAATAGAACATTAATTTATTTTTTGATTATGGTTTACAACATCTAGGTGCTGCTTATGTCACAGAGTTGCATTTTATTTGTCGTAAAAATTCATACCTGCATACCAAAAACTGTTAGAAAAAGATTAAAGAAGCCTACGTTTTGTTAGAAATAAATAAAAGAACAACAAAAAAACACACACACACACACAAATGGCACGTATCCGAAAAGGAGTTTGAGACAGTTCAAATCAATTAGAACTACCATATATAGAATAAGTATGTATAATTTTTATAAAACCAAAAGTTATTACAATATCTTTATTACAATAACATAATTTATAGTTTTATAAACATTTTCCGCATAAACAAGGATGGTTTCTTGTTTTTGATACAAAAACGGAGCACTTCTATAAAAAAATAACTCTGCCATTCTTTAATATTTCTAATTGGCTGTCTCAAGCCATTTAATTGTTCAGTAAAATGATGCCATTGGTCCTTGAGCTGTATTTTGTTATATCCAAATCGCAGCTTGCCTCGGCCAATTAGTTTCCACCAGCTCAAATAGCTTTGCCATTTATTTTTTATTTGTAATTTCGCTAAGAAATATTTATAATCAATTATTTTTTACAGTTCTGTATATTGCAAAACTATTTTTTTTTAAATCTATTTTCGATCTTCAACTTGTAATATTAATAAAACAACACCTAATGAGCTGTTGTAGATTTTTGATAGTGCGAACAACACATACTGACAACAGTTGTAAACCGTAATCCCATTTTTAAAAATACAACATTAAACCATAATCGGAACATTAGTTACTTTTGGTGAAGATAATTTTTCCATGTTTAAAAATAATGTCTACAAAGCACAATCTACATTTTGGTGCTTTTGGTAATTTCTTTTAATCTCGCTAGTTTGGCTTAGCTCATGTCATTAATTTGCAAAAAGGATATAAAAAAGTAGCTATATCCTTGCTGCGATCTTAAAAGATATTGTATAAAAATTATAAGCTGTATTTTGTAACTTTCCAACAACCTTTTGTTGTTTTTGCTGCTTAGTTTACCTTAAATCATAACTTTTCAAAAAGGCATATATAAAATTTATACACATATCCTTGTTGCAATTTCGAAAGATTACATACACTAAGCATAAGCTATATTTCTAGCAGTATTTGGAAAATTTTTTATTATTCTTAGTTTAAAAAATATTTTTTCAAAAAAAGTATATGGGAGGTAATCATTTCCTTGATGCGACTAAGAAAATATTGTATAAACTTTAAAATTTGTATTTTCCGACTTTTATGCTTTGCTGCTTAGTTGATCTTAATTTATTATTTTTCTAAAAAACATATATACATGCATATTCTTTGGCGAAATTTTGTTCATTAGTCAAAGTTTTTGATACACAAAATTAAATTCCAATTTTTTTAAACATTTGTGTTTTCCTTCTATTTATATCCAATTTTGTTCGACTTAAGGGGCTTTACGTCAGTTGTATATCATTGAATTGCAAAAAAAAAAAATATTGAAGATGTTGAAGATGTTGAAAAGGGAAAATTATAAAATTTCTAGGACTTCAAAATATAATTTAACCTATACAAATATAATTTAGCATATACATTTTGCTGAAAAGGTTCAAGGATATAGAAGGATACATTTTTAAAATTATCTTTTTACGAAATTTTACAAAGATTTCTCTTTTATTTGCATTTTTAAATAGAAAATTATTTTTAAATAACTATCCATAACAAATGCAAAGTCTTTATATAGGACGAAAGATGAGAAAATAAAAAACCAAGTGCGCAGTATGACCATCTTTCGCTAGTGGGCGCATAGTGCTTTTCCTGTAAAAAAAAATTTTTTTTGCACGCTGATATGTATGATATTATATTTGTGTTTCATTATAATATTATAGTTAATGTCGAACTTGGCTAAGCGCGATTTATGCTTTTAAAGCGTTGGCTTATCCATTAATGCTTGGACCTTGCCATTACCTACGAAATAGGTTAGGTTAGGTTAGGTTGATTGGAGGGGTGTTGATAAGCCCATGTCATACGACATACACTTAAGCCAGTGAAGGCTTGTTGTGCGCTCCCTTTAATTATCAGACACAAACTGCCAGAGTTCTGCGCGCAGGATTCGAACCTGGGACCTTCGCACTACGAGTCTAGTACACTACCTACTAGTCTACGAAGGTCAGTTTACCTACGAAATACAACGTCATTTAAATGACAGCCTGGTTGCAGCAGTGGATCCTTTTTTAGGTAGTTTTCGACCACTTTTTCGCACATTCCGGGGACTATCCGCCTAGGTACGGTCTTTGACGTACCCCCCAAAAAAATAGTCTAACGGCTTCCAATTGCTGGATCTTGGTGGCCAATTGACGTCACTAAAACGTGAAATTGCGCGTGTAATAAAGCCGAAATTGGTCGTTTTGTGTGTGTCGTGGCACCGTCTTGTTAAGAGCACATATCTTTCAGTTTGTGATTTCAATTGCAGGACAAGAAACGTCTGTTGTCATACGGCCACAGCGCTCTGAATTGATGGTGACGGTTCTTCCAGCGTCGTTTTCGAACAAATACGGCCCAATCAAATCTCAAGACCATAATGCGCACCAAACAATTACTTTTTCCGAATGCTTTATGCTTATCACAATAAATTCTGAGTTCTACGAGCCCCATATACGAAAAATCAGCATTGTTCAGAAGATCAGCATTGAAAGTCTGTTGCTTTAACAAACAATCAACATATCTACGGCGTTGTGAATGGTCAGGTGAATTTAATTGTTGCGTCAATTGGACTTTATATGGATAGAGGCGCAAAACCAAATGTAAAATACGCCACAATGAGCCGTAAGATATGACCGATTGCAAAGTACGCCGTGGAATTGACAGATTCGGATCATTCTCCACACTTTCACTAACAGAAGCGATATTTTCAGCAGTGCGCACATTGCGATAATGCACAGGCCTGATCACATCTATAATGGTTTCATTCTCTTCAAACATCTTTATAATCTTGCCAATTCCTTGCACAGTAGGTCGATTATGACATGCATAATCACCCCGTAATGTTCGAAAAGGGGCTAAATTTGTGCCACCACTTTTGCAGTAAGTTTTAAATATTTTTACGCGTTTTTCGTTTAATATGCGAACCATACTTGTAGATGGCAAACTTTATATATATAGCTGATGCCATTATAGATCGGTGATATTGATATAATGCTGTTTTTTACATATAACGATGATACTGGAGAATATGTATTTATTTTCAATAACTCTAAAATTAAGGTTTTTTCAGATGTGACTAGGAAGGCTTAATTTAAAGGCCATATCGAAATTTGTTCATATAGCTTTGGATGTGATTCTGCATTTTTTTCCTAAATGTCAAGAGAATATTGAGGAATACTTTTTTCTCAACAGTGGCACTAAAGCAGCGATTTAATTCAATTATATTGTATTTGCATTTTGATTAGCCGTCCTCTGCTGATATATTCGTGTGGTATCTAAGTTTATCTAGCCACTCTATTCAGGGGGCGTTTTTATTGCCCTAAGCGACAACAAATAATAAAATTGTGAACGATCCGCTCTCAAAATTAATGCAACGAAGTCCATACCACAACGAATAGATGTGGGGACATTGTATTCCATAGCTCTGTGACATTTTAGAACATGATATATATCGTTATATAGCTCAGCAATGATGTGATCCACGAGCTCTATACTTTAGTTGATTATATCAACACTGTTGTTTTTGGGTAACCAACAACTGAAAGATAGATTGCAGAAACTTCAGAATAAGGGCATGAGATGTATACTGCAGTGTTATAGATTAACCCATAACCGGGATATGCTACAGCATTTACAGTGGCTCTCAATTAATCAAAGATTAGTAATGAATGTAATAATATACATATACAATATAAAATTCGGTATGCTTCCAAATTATATGAAAAACCATTTGGTATATGTGGCTGATGTTCAACCGTACGATCTGCGTAATGCTGGGGATTTTAGAATAAACTTTTTAATCAAAATTCCTTATTTTACAAAGGGCTTAGTTTGTTTAATCAAATTTCTTCAGAATTAAAAAGTGAAAATAACATTTATGTATTCAAAAGAAAATTAATAGGATATATAAAACGTTCATTTTAATGTATAAAATCCATAAAATTAAACTTAACTAATTGTATTTTAATAGCAAAAATGCTAAATAAATAAATAAAAAATCGTCATAAACATTTTATTAACCGCGTTATATCTCATGAGAAAAGAGCTTCCATGGAAATGTTGAGCGAATTTGAATCATTTCCGATGATTTCAACATAGACTAATCATTGTAGGATTGGAAGCTGTTTTCATTATGTTGTTAAAAGTAAACTTTTATGTTTTTCCTTTGCAAGGAAAATAACTATATCAAATTTGGTTATTTACCACTGAGACTAAATTTCACATCTGAAAGACATAAAAGATTTCCAATATTCAAGATTTCTATTTCCATGTGCTAAAGAAATTTCATCACTTATTGATTGAAGAAAAATAATGTGTTCGTATAGATTTAATGAAATAAATAATTGGTCTTATATAGAAAAATTTTCTTATATTGAAAATTTTCACTGTTGGATTTTTGGAAGCAATGAAAATCTTGTTCCTTGAGAAAGACCTCAATTCCTTTCACTGGGATAGTTTTCTTCCCTTCAGTCATAGAGATCCGGTCCAAAGCATTCGAAACAAAGTGTTGAACGATATATTATTTCGTAATTTTTCGTGACATTGGATATACACATATAATTTAAGAAACAAGTTATTTTTTTAATATTCTATTGTTTGTTGTTGGCTTAGCTAGGTATATGCCTACATTTCATTAGCGCTAACCAAATCATCAGTACCCTTTTAGCCAAATCATGATTGAATGCATTCAAAGCTCGTATACTTATGCCACAAACTACAAACACTATATGAGAATTCAAACAGAACTCAATCATATTTTTCTATTTGTAATCAACAAAAACACAAAAGTATAAATAGCTTTAGAAAGCTTTTGTACAATCACAACACAACAAACAATTATAATTGACTTGCGTCTTTTTGTTTTTTCTTTTTACGCCTTTATACAATTAATCGCCCTTTGGGTGATAATGAAAGTATTTATGAGGCAATGAAAAAACAAAATTTATAATAACAATATTTATCAAATTCGTTATTCGAGATATTCTCAAAAATAACCATTTTAATATTCTATTGTTTGTTGTTGGCTTAGCTAGGTATATGCCTGCATTTCGTTGGCGCTAACCAAATCATCAGTGGCATAAGTATACAAGCTTTGAATGCCTTCAATCATGATTTGACTAAAAGGGTACTGATGATTTGGTTAGCGCCAATGAAATGCAGGCATATACCTAGCTAAGCCAACAACAAACAATAGAATATTAAAATGGTTATTTTGGAGAATATCTCGAATAACGAATTTGATAAATATTGTTATTTTATAAAAGTATAAAAAGCTGTTCGTCTTATCAATTCGGCGAACTAAATAAAAAAGCCTAAAAGCTTTGGTATAAATTCAATTGATATTGAAACATTTTACTATAGTGAAAAAATCAATTAAATATTAAATTTCTATTTGTGTACATAAATGGGGAAAAATTGTGTTTAAATTTTTTAAAACAAAAGTCTAGCTAATAGGACGCAAAAAGTTTTTGAACATTAAAAAGCTAAGCTGACGTGTACAGAAGCTAAAGAAACGAATTTGAAGGAAGCCAGTGTAATTGGGGCACTCGTATTTTATTGATTTTTTGTTATACTTGCTCCAATTGAGTTGAAATAAATTTTTCATATCATAAAATTCTGTTTTTTTTTCAATACATTATTTAATTTGATAAGAAATTTCAATATCGAGGTCGTTTGTTTTACTAACAATGTCATCTAATAATACGATTTGTTTTTTATTGTAATAAGTCCTTGTAATTTTGTAATACTTCCACAAATAAATTCGTAGTTTGAGCAAAGAAAATACTAATTGCTTAAACGCATTTCATAATATGACTTAAATTTTATTTTCAATTGACTGAGTAGCATCCTTCACCATCATTAAATTATCGAAGTATTTTGCTTTATTGTCAAACAAGTGGTTCTTGTTAATGAGATAATTTTATAGGTGTTAATTAACAAGTCTTTACTTTTGAATATTCGAAAAATGAAACTATGTACATATATCCGAAGTAAAAATATCCTTTTATAACAAAATATGCGCAACTATAAATATATTACAATATAATATATAAAAATGAAATATATTAACAAATCTATGCCATCTTTATGTAAATTCTTTGATTCGAAAAGATTCGTGTATTTAATTAAAATTTGCTTCGAATTACTGGCTAGAAACATGCATTTGGGTGGAAATATATATCCTGGCTAAAGTATTAATTTAAACATAAAAAAGAATGCTTTGGCAGATAAAATACCACCCTACCAGCTAATCAACAGGGCTGCGTATGTCCATATTGTATTTAAATATATTTTCTTCTAGAGTTACGAGGGTATGTCAATAAGTCAGTACTTTTTGAATTTCCCGTCTATTAACTAAAAGGAAAACACTGCTCCTGGCATCTGTTTATACTTGACAGCCATTGAAAGTAGAGTACCGCGTACTTTAAGGAGAAAATGGAAAATTTCAATGGTAAAGAAGTGGTTTACTGAATTTCGTTGTGGCCGTCCAAGCACTGAAGACGTCAAGTTGAGATCCCTACACTCGAAACAATTGAAAAAATTTTGGATATGGTAATGGCCGATTCGCAGATTAAAAGTGCTAGAGATTGTGGTAGCCACACACATATCAAATAGCTCACTAGTTTAAATTTTGAATGATTGCTTGGGTATGAGAAAGCTTCACGCAAGATGGGTGCCGCATTTGCTCACAATCGACCACAAAATTAATCGTGTGACAACTTCGCAGAAGTTTTTGGCGTTGTTTAACCGCAATACGAACTACTTTTTACACCGTTTCGTAACCATAGACGAAACGTTTATCCCCCACAACATACCAGAGACCAAACAGCAGTGGGTTTCACAGGCTGAATCGGTGTGAAAGAAAGTTAAGTTGGGTTTGTCAGCAAATAAAAATAAAAACGAACACATTTGGCCAAGAAAAATGGTTATTTTCCACAAGGACAATGTAAGGATGAACATATGTTTCTTGGCGAAATTCCTTAATTAGGATACGAATTGCTCCCTTATACCCCCTATTCACTGAATGAATTTAGAACTTGCTACCTCCCTCAAAGAGAGATTTTGTATTGTTGTAGTGTATAATTGTTGTGATTGTTGTGTTTTTATTTAATAGTGTGTAAACATTTTTTTTGATAAATTTATACAAAAATATCTATTAATCGCATTAATTTAACAAATTTAACTCGTTTACAGTACTGCGTGCTCTTTCCTAATAAGTTTGCCTTTATTAAAGAATGCAAATTTTTTCTATTTGAAAGACCCACAAATCTAATTTGTTTTTTATAGAAATAAAGTTCTTAGTTTTTTCATAATCTTATGAAAACTCCCAGTATTTCTTGGTAAAATTAAAAATGTACGGAGTCTACGTGAAATAAAACCAATCAAATATATTGTAGCATTGTTGCAACAAATTATACTATACAAATTCCGAGTGGACTTGTTTCAACGATAATACAAAATAGTCCCAGTACTTTTCAAAAGAATACTTTCAGTTGTATATGAATATCTTGTGTTCTTAACGAAACTCTTTCTTTGATGCATGACAATATACTTACCATGAGCATCCCTGTAGTAAGCATGTGTAACGCTACGAAAACGTTCTTGGCCGGCCGTGTCCCAAATTTGTAATTTAACTCTTGTACCATCGACCACCACCACTTTGTTCTATGATATAGAAATAAGGAAATTGTAATAATTAAAATACGAGTAATTAAATCAAAATAACAAACAAACTTAGAATTCAAAATTTACTCTGCCGCTGTAAATCTTTTTTTTAATTTTTATTAATAATAAACATTTTTGTATAGAAGTAGAAGGTATAAAAGACATTATCTTAATAATCAATATTTTAAAAATACACACATACACATAAACATGAGGTATAACATCTACACACAAAGTTTTTTTTTACACATAAAATTCTTACAATGAATATTTATACACATACATACATAAGTATTATATTTTTTATATGCACTCCTTTGTTGATAGATTATAAAGAGGGTTTTTATTAGGCCTTTCTATGTACATGTACTAAATAGTATATAAATCTATTTACTTTTACATATGCACATATTTACCACAGATATGGTTAGATACCATATTCGTAACATAAAAATGAATTGTCTGAACTCATAACAAGACGAAAATAAAAATACAGTAGAAAATTTAACGATAGATGTTTTAAAATTAGCTTAAATATATTAGATTTTAAATATTAGACTTTGAAGTATAAATAGCAGATCTTTCCAAATAGAAAATACACCAGGAATGCTGACAAAGTGTGTAGCGAGTATTAGAATTAGAATGCAGTAAACTTCAGCACCACTAAACAGAGACATGAATTAAAGTTATTGACTACAAATTTTCTTTGCTCCTCCAAAGCGAATTGTGGTTAAAGATATTCTGGCAGCCAAGACCGCTTTCTGTTTTAAACTATAGCAAAAACAGTGAACTAATGCAATTTTTGAAAAACGTTGGGTTAGTAAGCAGGCATTTTGTAATGTGAATTGCATGCTCGTTTAAAATAGATAGACATACGGTAATGGGTGATTTCCACCTGAGTTTCAATAATTTTAAGCTTGGAGACTGAAGGACAATTAAGTCCTTCAGTTGTATAAGTATCTACAATAATGTGACAAAAATCATTTGTTTTACAAAGTTAAAAAAATAATATTGATTTATGAATTGTCAATATTACCATTACTTTCTTTTCCATATTCTATTATAATTTTTTCCATAATCAATATGTTTTTTATATATACGAGTATATGTATTAGTGATGTAAGGAGTATTCGTATTCGTACTCATGAATATATTTCATGACATTCAGATTCCTATTCGCAAATTTTTGCAAAATATTTTCGTCTCAAAAAAAAAAAAAAAAAATTAAATAAATGTCATAAAAAATAAACTTCATTTTGAACCTGATAAATCGTCAATATCCTGACGAAGTAGCCTGCCTTATTGGAAAACCTTTTTTGTATAACAGATATAGAACATATTGTAAAGCATTTCGTTCTTTTGTATATTATTTCAATGGAAACATACACTCACAGATGCAACCTTTATGCACATAAAAACTCTTTCCAAACGTTTCCGTTTCCTAAACATCAAACTCATGACGTGACTGCTATTAATTTTTTAATAAAATTTATATTGACAATATAAATGCACATTAACATTTATATTCTAGTATTCTACTCTCATTACTTCTGCTTCATGCACACAGAATGATATAATTTTTTTAATATAAATTAATAAATATTTTATGCACCCACATCCAGTCATAAATAAACTTAAGAAGAAAGTCGATATGATTCAAAACTTATATTAGCGACCATAAAAGCAGTTTTGCACTCAAATAAATTTAATAAATATCAATTTAATTAATTTATTATTTTTCATTGTTTTCGGAAAGTGTAATGAAATTTTTTTTATGCATCATATCCTTTTATTATGGAGAAAAATAAGCTGGAATAATATTGAACTTTTTATTGCCACATAGTTGAACATCGCCACAAAAATGAAATGTGTTTGTTCTAAATTTCATAATATGTGTGTGTATGTGTTTCTGTTTATGACTGAAATGTGGTCTGGGAATATGAAGAAGTGAAATGAGTATTTGATTAATAGCATTCGCACATTTACGGGTATATAACCAAAAACTAGAATTGAATTTACCCAAAACGAGGATAAAATTAGCCCAGAAATCAAACTGAATGAAACCAAATGCACACAAATACCACTAATACTGTGTCAATTTCTGAAGCTTAAACGAGCAGAACTATTTGTACTTTGTGATATCATTTTATCTCTACAAAACATTATAGACAGACATAGACTGGAACCAGAGAATGACAATAAATGATCGTTTTGACGTCCTTGCCACAAAATACTACATCCCTGTACACATAAAACATAGTCATGTGTACGCAAAAAGAAAAAACAATAACGATACAATATATATTTGAGACAATAAAACTATTCTGAATAAAATATTGTTTGTACATATTTCTATCTTGAGTATTTTAATGTATAATTTTATACCATTACATGATCATTACTATATACAATATATTTGAAAAAGTAAACTAATTATTAAATAAAATGTAAATTCTAAGAAAAAGTAATATAATCTATAATTATAGATTATATTACTTTTTCATTATAATGAAATGGATAAAAAAGAGCTGCTGGTCAACCAAGTGCTTTTAAAGCACTGTCGCCAACGGTTGCATTGGTTTGACTGGCAAAGATGTTGCAACAACTGTTGCACGCACTCTATGTGCGTTATGCAGGCATAATATGCTTAATAATACACTTTGTTTAGAATTAAGGGACTTGACTGTTGCACGCACTCGGGTAACTTCGTAATGTACCTTGCAAGGTTACTGGCAAGTATGTTTCATTATCTGGGAGGCTGATGCCTGCTCCATATGGTACTGGTGTTGTATCTGCTTCCATACTCAAAAAGTTCTTTAGTATGGCAAGTATGCATGAGTGTTATACAGCTGCTGGTGGTTTTACCGCTACTTAAATTAACTTGGAAAAGGCAACTTTCGTTCATATTAATATCGCAAAGACTCCTGATTTGTGGAAGGATATACCTTGGCACTCGAGAACTTTATAAATAAATGTATTTTAATTTTATGTAAGTCCTTCTTATAGTATACTAATCATTGAATCGTTGTCATATTATGACTTAAGTTCTGAAAAAATTAACTTTTTCTATATAAGTATATGTGAAATGCTATATATGCTATTGCTCGAAATCAATAGATTTGTGTCCAAAAAACTGAAAGAACCGCTTAGACCACAAAAATTGTGTGTGCTACTATTTTGCTACCGTATAGACCTATTTTCAAAGCGTTGAAAGTTCACAATTTTCATGTGTAAGTGAAGAAACCTCACTAAGACACAGGTCAGCATCTAAGACCTACTATTTTCCATGCTGTTGGCTTCGACTATGGTTAGAAGGGATTATTAGAAATTTCAGCCAGACAGATTTGCAGGCAGAGATGCCTCACAATAAAGTAAGAATGTTTGTTCTTTCGCTTATTTTCTCACTATATAAAAAGGTTAAGTTATTAAATTTATAAAAGATCTTCTAATTTAGCCCACTACAGTGATATTTTTAGTAGCATTGGAATCCAGTTTCGTTTCGTTATGTTGATTATCTGTTAATTTGCTCCTCACTGTACATATAATGTTCAATTAGAATTTCGCATGTGCAACAAGGATACTCATAGACTGTTTCTAATTCAAATGTATGGGTTAGATAATTCGAAAAGGGTTGCATGCATGCAATACATTCATTTTGCTATTTTATAACAACACGTGTCCAGGATATTTATATTTTTACAATGTGAGAAATGCAAATTTTTTTCTCCGAAGGAAAATTTACACATCAGCAACATGGAGTTAAAAGTTGTGCGGTCATAATTGGAAAAAACAAGTTCTGGGCAAACATTGTTTTTGTTAAACTCTACGACAAAATTAAATTTTTTCCCAAGTTACAAGATTACAACAAAAATGATTCTGACAGAGGGCACAGAAATACCCTTCAATTGCCAAATAATTGTTATATTATTGTTTAGTAGTTACGTCAGTTTGAAAAATTAGCAACGACATGTGCTTTGGCACCCTATAAGCTTGAGTCTATTAAAGTTTTATTGCTTTAAGTATAGGGAGTACGTTTTACATGTTACCCATACCCTCGTAGGGTGTTGCCTTTTTAAAGCTCACAATACAGCAAAATTCTTGTGCATTCTTTCGCAATATTTACACTGTTCAAGCTTCCTACATGATAATTATGTGGTTGAATGTTTAACATGACTTGATCAGATGAAGAGGATTTTTGCAATTACTCCTTGACTGTGAAATTTATATTGTTAGTGCATTAAACTTTATTAATGTTTTATATGCTTTTCAATCTGAAAAAATATATAAATATTTTTTTTTGTATTCTATAGTGTTGTTAATCTAATAACTAACAGTTTTGTCATTAATATTTGAAATATTCGCTCGTCCTGATAAAGTCATGAAAGGAATATTTAGATTTTTATCACTATTGTGGATGCAATTAATAAATTTTATGAAAAGAGGAAAACATATATAAAAAGCACCAATTATTAATAGAAGACATATTAATTATATAAAAGTTTTGTATTTTTAATGGAATGGTATGGCATAAGATAACGAAGACTTAAAGATGAAAATGGAAATATGCAGATGCATAAAATGTTCTTTAAGGAAATAACACAGAAAAGCTTTACATGAGTAAATTACAAATCTACTTATATATTTTATAAGATAACAATAAAGCTGAGTACAGACGAGGCAAAAGTTCAAACAAATTGTTGAAGCAACCAATCAATTTTTCTTGCGTTCAACACGATTACAACGAAGCAACGGCCGAAGCATCATGCACTAGTTGCTTCAGGGATTGCATAGTGCTTATTTATGGCGTTTTCGTTCTTGAAAAAAGTGTAACATTTTGTTAATGAAATTAAAAAAAAATCTCTATCGCTCTAACTTAAAAAATTTACCTATTTCGCAGACAGCAATGCTTTTTTCAAAAACTTTGCGCTTGTTAGAGAATACTAAATACCCTTTTTTCTCTTTGAAAGGTCACAAAAGTGTTATATGAAACGAAAATGCCTAAACGCATAAGAGATTCATGTTAAAAAGAAACTTGAAAATATTTTTCTTTTAAATTATAGTTTTAGGAAAGCTCAATACCCAGTTGATTTAAAAAATCAAATTTAAAATTTTTATATTTTACATCGTTGTAATGTATAAATAAAAGATAAAAATTTTTAAATAACCAACATAACGAAGGACCATTTACTGAATAGTTTCGTAATTCAATATTTTAATACAATAAAAGTTTATAAAAGGAATATCCAACAGCATAATTCTTTTATGAGAGTTTTATAAATCAGATTTATTTGGTATGAATAAGAGCTTATATATTTTAAATAGAGATTAGGAAGTAATTTAAAATGCATTGATACATAGAGAACAAGGCATGTTGGACGTTATAAAATACTTAAACATTCGATCTTAATCATTCAAATACAAACATTTATTTATGTGCGTTATGCAGGCATAATATGCTTAACAATAAATACACTTTGTTTAGAATTAAGGGACTTGCCTGTGGCTTGTGGGGAGTAAAGGCAGCCTTTTCTCATGTCATTATTTTCCCATGACTTAATCCATTGAAAAGGATGCTTGTATAAATTGTGATTGAAAAATACGGCATTTTTTTAAAAAAAGGCGGCATTTTTTAAAGGGTTCTTTTTAAAGTTAATATCTGCCAATACAATGTTCTTCCCTTTACAAAAATTATTTTTTAATACAAACGTTCACGTGATAAAGTACTTATTTAAATATTCTTTAAGAACTGTTAAGTTCACGCACTATCGCCTCAAAGTTTTATAACATAAACTCTAGGGCGTACTTGCTTAAAATATATTCTAAAAGGATACATTTTAAAGAAAACTATTTAGAGAGATTTATCAAAATTATTCGATAAATTCTCAATCAATTGATTATTTGAAAAAATTTTATTTCTTTGTGAGTTAAGCTGCCTATATGGTTACATACTTCCGATGATAATGCCAACTCATCAGTAAACTTCAACCATAATGTTTGAGAAAAACAAATCATAAAAACGGTGTGTGGAAAGTGAAAGGATTCGTATTGCATATGAGTTAATCATTCTATTGCTTGCATGAAAGCTTTCTACGCCTAGAGTGATTTTTTTTAATAATTATTTGCTATTTGAAGGCGTTTATATAAACAGAAGAGATTTCAAATAATGTGATTGACTTCCACTGATAAATTGGTATTATTACCAACGAAATACTGACATTAGGCTGCTTAGCCTATAACAAATGTAATTTTTTTTTAATATTTAAAGTAAGTTTTCTTCAAAAGTTTTTTTCGCTTGTATAAAAAGAACTTTAAAAGATTCCTTTATAAAATGATTTCGTATAATAGCAAACCCTTTTGCTTAAATGAACTCAGGACCTTAAAAATTAGTCCCTGAACAACATGATAGACTCTGAAAATAAAATAAGATCTATTACGACTTTAAATTAAAATTTATTTTGTACACTAAGATTTAATCGGTACGATTAAAATGTAATTCGCTTAAACGGTTTTTCTGTATTTTTATCGGTTTTAAGTGTATTTTCTTTTAAGCGATCAAAAACAGTAGTTAAGAATTGTTTTCAATTAAGCGAATTTTTTATTTTATAAGTTACTTAATCAAAACTTACTTTTTCATGGCATAATTTATCAAAGTAAAAGAGTATTTTATCAAAAAAGTGCCTGTAAATATTAGTACTCTTTCAAAAAGTACTTTTTAAAAGGTGCTTTTCAAATAGAATTTTGGTATAAATAAGCTTTTTATTACGTATTTGTTAAAAGTTGTTTCTTCTAAAATTATTTTAGAAAGATATTATTAAAAAGGTACTTTTTTAAAAGAAATCTTTTAATGTAATTTTTTAAAAAAGTGGATATTTTCAAAGGTAAATTTAAGAGAAAATGTTTCTAAAAACAACTAATGCAAGAAGTGATAATTTTGAAAAGTTGCTTCCCTTAAAGGTTCCCTTTTAAAATCTGTTCTTTAAAAGCTGTTGTTTTAAGTCCGATTCCTTGGTGATTGGAATTTAAAAAATAATAAATTTGATATTAATAAATGAAAAAGTGTAGATAAAAATCGTGATTAAATTTTTACATTTTGGCATTTACTTTCATATGTTTCTAATATTTTCTATAGAAATATCTTCATCTGAATGATGGGAAAGTAAGGAACAAAACTTCTTCTTATTCACATTTTAAAATGCAAGAAATGTGTGGCAAAATTATTTTGATTCCGGATCAATGTCAGAAGAAACCTTTTAAGACGTGGTTTATTGTAAGCTTTTCTTAAAAGTGGTATACAAAAAAGAGATCCATTACAGTATTTTCTTTAAATTAATTAATTTTTATGTAACCTGAAAATGTTCTGCCCTTTAGCTGTTAAACAAAGTGTACGGTGTCTGCAGTGTTTATTTATTTATTTTCTGTTGTTGCTTAGAACTCATTTCAAAGGATATTCTAACTTAAGGTTTCATATTTTTAGATTTGCATTCAAACACTTATATGGTACATAAATTTACATACATATATAAAAATATACACACAAACACATTCTAGTATATAAAGCGTATCTTACCATAAAATCAATGCCTACGGTGGTAACATAATAACATGGCATGTAAACCCCATCCCGAAACATTATTAATAGCGATGTTTTACCAACACCCGAATCTCCCAGCATTATAACCTGTTGAACAATGACTGAAATTAATATCGAGAAGTGAAAGTAAAAAGAACGTCAACAACAAATAAACGAAGTGTGAGTGAGACTCTGCTGGTCTCAGTTGTTTTATTATTATTTTTGTTTCCTCGCCTTCACGGTTTTATTGTAGACATCCTTCTAATACAATGCCAAAGGATATTTTGCGGTTGCAAAAACAAATTTCTTTCTAACATGAAAAAAGTAAGATATAAACAACTGAATGCGAAAATAAATTAAGCTTTAGATTTCATAAAAAGATAAATATGTCTGTATGTACATCTAATGTCAAGTCAAACATTGTGCGGTCGTGAAGTCAAAACAGTTGATAATCGCAAAAGTTTTAAGCTGTTTGTAATCTAAATTTGGTTTTGTTGTTTTTCTTTCACAAGTATTGATGAATATAAATTAAGAGCTTCAATTGATTCGTTTAAATAATGGTGTGTAACGTTTCATAATACCTACGGCAATTCAAAGTGTGTGTGTCAAATGTAAATTTCCTATACTCGATGTAAATAATATCAAATCAGTTGAAATAATTTATAGAAGTTTTTGCAAAATATATTGTTTGTTGTGGCTTTAGCTCTTCATATGCCGACATTTCATTGGTCGCTAAACCAAATCGTCAGTGGAGTTTAGGCAGTTTGAAAGCATTCAACCTCGGATGTTTATGCCATACGAATCAAATACAATATGAGAATTCAATATTGTATATGATCCAGAACAAAATATTAAGTATTTTGTTCTGGATCAATTTCATTATTAAGTAATTTATAGAAGTTTTATTTCATTTTTTATTTTTTTATTAGAATTAAAGAAAGATTTTTTCAATCATTTTTATTGGAGTTGCTTACAAAAATAGACTCTAAATAAAAACGATAATCTGGATCGTTAAAAATACTATATATGATATTCAATAGCCAGTTCAAAGCCACTTTCATTGACGATTCTACGTGTAAAGGCTTGGAACTATTTTCAAAATCTTTTTACTAAACCATTTATATAAAGTATTTTTTCAAAGTTTAGGGCGTCATCTTATGAAGATATTTTTTCAAAAGGTAATTTTTCTAAAAAAGTTTTTTTGTAAATCCAATTTTGAAAAGGATCCTACCAAAAGGAACTTTTTAAAATAGGACATTTTTCAAAAGATAATATTTCAGAAGGTTCATTCTAAAAGACTACTTTTTTAAAAAGACTCTTTAATCAGAAAGAACTTTTGCAAAAGTTACTTTTTTAAAAAGCACATTTGCAAAAAGCGATTATTTACAGAGAACGTTTACAAAAATTATTTTTAAAATTGTACTATTTTGAAGTGTACTCTTTCTAAAGGTATTCTTTAAATATCCTTCTTCAGAAGATATTATTTCAAAACGTGTTTCTTAAAAGGTGCATTTATAAAGGTCCATTTTTAAAACTTAGTGTTTTCATAGGCAACTTTCCAAAAGGTACTTTTTTAAGAGCAACTATTTTAAAATGTACTTTTTTTAGAGGATAATTTTTCCAAAGTTACTTTTGCAAAGGGAATTTTTCAAAAGGTACTTTTTTAACGGGCACTTTCCTAAACGAATTTTTCAAAAAGTTCATTTAAAAGTATTTTTTTCAAGGAGCTCTTTTTCAAAGTACTTGTTAAATGTTCGCTTCCAGAGGGAGTACTTTATCAAGAGGTTGTTCTTTAAATATAGCTCTTCAAAAGGTACTTAAAAAAGTGCATAGATATTTTACCAAACGTTAAACCGTATTTTTCGAGAGGATTTCCTTCAAAAGTAATTTTTGAAACTCCACTTTCTTTAAAACGCGATCTCTGGAAATATATATTTTTGTGAGTTTTTCGATAGTTGGTACCTTAAAGGCACCCATATATTTGCAATATTATTATCCAATGATTAATATTGTACAATTAAACTGACTGTGTATATATCTTATAAGTAAACGGCAAAATATGGTATATTGAACAAAGTCAAAGGTCTTTTGATTTTTCGGCAGTACAATAATGATTTTATACTAATATTTAGGACAACATTCTCTCTGTATTTTGTCAAATTATTTAATGATAAACTGTTAATTTATTTTAGTTTTTATAAATCACGAAAAATTTATTTTACACTTTCCATAAACATATGATGTATGCGTGATGGTTTTGTTTGATTTTATGTACATGTGAAACTGTTTTATATACACGAAAAACTGCGCCATATTTTGTTTAAAAATATTGAGCAACTTATTGGGTAGTGTGAAGAAAAATCACAATAAAATACTCAATAATATTGTGTGATCTATGGGTACCTCATACAGCAGCAACAAATTAAACACATTTCCCTTTGAAAAAAGTAATGATTCAAGTGCACTTTTTAAAATGTATTCGCAAATGACTCCGTTTTTATTTGTGCTCCCCTTTAAAAGACATTTTTAAAGAATCTTTTTAATTATGAGTGCCGCCTTTGAATTTCACTGTAATAAATACTGCAACTGGTTGAAGTGATTGTCTACAAAACCAAGTACCCTAGGTTCGTTCCCTGGCAGAGGGCAATAATTTTTTCATATGGTTTTTAGAGTTTTAAAAATTAAGTGGTTCCCACCCCTTCAAAAAATCTATCCAAAGAAGCCCTCTGACCACTACTCTCATCATAACAGAGATCACGCAGCCACCATCCCCTAGAAAAAAAGGTAGGAGTCAAAGATTAGCAAGATTCCTCACGACTATACCAAATACACAGAGAACGTCGTTCCTAGGCAACGACAGATGTAGCCTCGTTATCCTAGGACGTGCTACAGCAGATCAATCATCTACTTATGTAGCTGGAAAAACAACAGATCAACGAAACTGATACAAGGCAAACATAACATAGATGTGGTAGCCAAATGCTCCCAAGAGTGGTAATGGAGAAAAAAATAGTGCAATCCAAGAAAGTTACATGGACGACAAAATTTTTTTTTTTTGTGAAAAGAATTCTGTTGTTGAAATGTCATTATCATTGCATTATTATAAATGAAGCTTCTTTAAATATTTTCATAATTTTTCTAAATAATTGAAGCTGTAGGAAAATAAGTACGTATCGCACCCTAAATCAAAAATAGACACAACTCAAAATTTATCAAAGTCGTTTTATTTTCCATTAACAAGTTCACATGGCAAATCTCTAACGACTAAATAGAAGAGCCAACTTAACATTTCATATAGGATGCAGTTTTTCGCTTGGTATCGTTAGCTTAAGTTTGAGTTTTCGGTGTCTGAAAGCTTTAGACGCAAGAATTTAAATTAAAAATTTCGGAATATTTTTCTTTAAAGTGTAATAGCTCGTTATTTTATTTTGCTGATTTTAGCATAAATTTTATTAAGAGCATTTTTATACAGCTTATCTTAGTAACATTTAAGGTTTAAAGGTGCTCAAGGCAACATTTCAATATTTCTTCCTTTGATATTGTAAAGAAGTACCTCTCCTTATTCTTTAAAGTGATTTTAATTGAAAATGTGCTTATTTGCATATATATACAAGCAGATTTTTTTAAATTACTTTCTTTCTATATGATATAAATTTACTGATTTCACAACTACGAGTACATACTCGTACATGCAATGGTTCTACACCATTCCAATATGATTCTTTAATATATTTTTTTCTTAAGTTCAAGAGAAGGCAAAAAGTGATGTTTTAAATATCGTAAGAAAAGGAATGAAAGAGTTCGAGTGTATATTTCTGGTTTTTGTTTAATTTCTGTTTACGATTTGCTTAAGAGATGAATATTTTGCTATTTTACAAATACACCTAATACTCGTTTTACGCGTTCTGACAGGAGAGAAGAAAACAATGTGGGTATATTAAATTATAATCGAGTTAGAATCGGTATATATTAAAACATATTATGTTGTTACGTAAATAATATGTTTTGATCAGCAAAATGCAAGATCATGCGACCATTAAAAATATTATGCAGTAATCAAATTGAACGTCATCTAATTTACACTGTTTCTCGGATTTTTATTAAAACATTTTTTTATAAAAAAATATTTAAAATATATTGTTGTTTGTTGTTGGCTTAGCTAGGTATATGCCTGCATTTCATTGGCGCTAACCAAATCATCAGTACGCTTTTAGCCAAATCATGATTGAAAAGCATTTAAGCTCGTATACTTGTGCAACAAACTACAAATACTATATGAGAATTCAAACAGAACTCAATCATATTTTTCTATTTGTAATTAACAAAAACACAAAAGTATAAATAGCTTTAGAAAGATTTTGTACAAACACAACACAACAAACAATTATAATTGACTTGCGTCAATATTAAATAGTTATTTTGGAGAATATCTCGAATAACAAATTTGATAAATATTTAAAATATTTGTGTTTTCGCTAAACTATATTTGAAGTTGCGTCTTCTGTGGAATACGCGCTTTTCAAAATGCAATTTCACTCTGTAGCGAAATTTTTCACCTCTTATTATATTTTCCTATATTTGTGTCCTATTAATTATTGATCAAACACTAGATCTACGCAAAACCACAATATTTCCAACTAATTAACTTTCGCTCAACATTTGCAATTCTGATAACTAAATCACAATTGATTTTTCTTTAAAATGTTTGCTTCTTCTGTAGGAATAAATTAAAAAAAAAATATTTGCTAAAATAAGACTTTTATTTTTAATTAATTCCTATATTACCTTATTTAGTTTTAGGTTTTTGTCCATTCGATTTAGTGCTGCATCTTCGGCTTTGAGGCTGCATGAAGTTTTACTGTTTCTGCGGGTGGTAGTTGGCGACGATGATGACAACATTCTCATAATATGACGGCCAGTTGCCCGGCAGGCTCTCATGCCACTGGCCATTTTCGTTGAAATATTTTTGGTTGGAATACTGCCATTGCCATCACTACTAGGTGGCCAGTCAGTGTTATTTACGAACTCATGTTTTATAACATTAACTCTTTTGCGTGTCTGATCTCTATCAGAATCGTTATCATCATCGTCGACAGCTTCTTCATTAAGAAAATTCGTTCGGCTATTAGTGTTGCTAAAACTTTTAGCGACTTCCTCCTGCTCGTCATCGTCACTACTTTCACTTTGAGCGGATATGCTTGGAATTTTTTCCAAATATTTCTTATTGAGCATTGGAGTCGACTGTGCGGATGATGATGATGTGATTTCTTTTAGTTTGGCAGGTTCATGAGAAGATTTCGCTGGATGTGGTCCCGCCGATGTGGAACGTGCCATGTAAGGCTTTGTAAGACCAGGTACAGCTGGGATGCGCACAGAATCGGGACGTTTGCGGTTTCTTAGAGTTCGGGACATTATTATTGTATATAACTTTTCAAATGGTTCTTATTTCAAACTTTTAATTGACTATAAATTGGTCAGTTTGTTAAAAAAAAATAATGTTTTTGTTCTATTTGTTATTATTGTCTTTGCTGGAATTTCTGATTATTTTAATGAAAACTTAAAAGTTCTTTAAACTTTCTCCTTCATTTTTAGACATGTTGGCACCAAAATCAATAAATTCCTTCCCTGTCCTCATTTTCTATTGATTTTCAGGTTTTCTTTTTTAATTAAATGTTTTGTTTTGTTGCTGTTATTGAAATTAACAAGCAGGAATACATCTTTTACGTTCTTTCTATGGAAGTTTTGCTACATAAATTTAATTTCTGTTTATATATATTTTTTAAAAGCTATTGCTAGTGATGCTTTTATCTGCAACGAATCTTGATTGACAGTTCATATGAATGGAAAACATTGTTTATCGTGTTTAAACCGCAACATTTGATTATTTGTCTTACATAAGGATATGGATATTATATGTACATGTATACAAATGTACATATGTTTGTATGTATGTATTCAGTTTCAATAATATTCTGATTTCTTATAACATTTTTAATTGGCATTGAATTTATAAAGGATTCAATGGAACATTACGAGTACATTTTAGGAAGAATAAATTCTAAAATTTTTCTTTTTTCAATGGAAATATGAACATAAAATCGTAGATATAACTTTTTCCCAGTACCATCAACAGGAGATCAATTGCTTTTGATAAACAATAAATTTAATTACGTTTTCAATTTGAAAGCTGTATTGTTTTGAAGTAAAAGTCTTGCAAGTTTTTTCGCAAAAAAAAAGAAATTGTGTAAATCTCTTAAGCTCTAAAAATTAAAAATAGAAAACAATATTATACAAAATCATAAGAAATATATATACATACAATTGATTGAAATAATTTTTTTCGATCTTTTTCATTTAATATAGTCTGTAAACGAGATTTCCTGAAAAGGACACCGAAAGAGGCGTCGAAATATTGAATTAAAAAATTTGTTTGTTTTCTATAAAGAGACCTAAAGCTCGCTTATTTTCTATTCTGAAAAAAAGGTGTAACGTTTTTTGTTCTCGTAAAGTGACAGGAGGAAATTTAAAATTTCTATTCTATTATGGAGTTAATTCTCTTATGTAATGGAGTTTTTTTAATAAAGTGTTAAATAGATATTTTTGTACAGTTTGACGAAAAATTGTTGCACATTCTCATAAATGAAAACTTTGTTAAATTAAAAAATTATGAAAATTATCTTCAATTTTGGGCTTGGAGTCACTTAAAATCACAGCTGTTAAATTGTGCTTACGATTAGTAATCAATTAGATGAGTTGTAGAAAAGAATCGCCATGATTATGTTATTCTCTGGTTAATTATTTCTGGTTACTAATTGATAATGATAATAGATAATTTAAAAATAAACAGGATTACTTGTGATTACAATAAAATAATTGAAAACAGTCGAACTACATTCATGATTATTTTTTATTCTTTTTGATTACTTCATAAAGTCTTTTTCATTGCATGTCCTTATCTAGGATCAGCAAGGATTTCCAAGGATGAACACTCTTCTGTACAAAAAATAAATTCAAACAGTATAAGAGCTTTTCTTATTCAAATAATTTACATGCATTGTCCTTCAGCTTTATTATCCCTAAGTTTTTGAATAATTTTCAATTTATTTTAAATGGAAAAATTTTGCTTCAGCTGTTTTTATCAGGGGAACCAGAAATATGCTTTAAGAACATACGTTTAAACACTTTAAGAACACGAGTTTTAAATATCGTACAGAACGAATGAACTAAATGAATTAAAGAAAAAAATATTTTTGACTCATATACTTGAAGAATTCAAAAGAATATTGATAAGAATAGAATAAAAATAAGATAAACTTTTATGTCAATAAAATATAAAACAAAAAAAGAAATTAAACTTTCATATAAAAATCTCTATAGCAGTCAAGCTTATTAAAGCCTACAGGCCAAATTATGCCAAATTCTGAACCTTAAAGAGTTTGGAAGCCACCACGATCTATGGAGTCTTAAGCAAATATACAATCATGACTGTGACTTAGTCTTGCCAAATTTAATTCAAATTCAATCGGCCATTTTTGCTTGATTGAGTAGTAGACTATTCAGCTTTCAGTGTTTTTAAAATCACACATTAAGAATGAAACAAATTCTATTCAGTTCAATTATTCCTTTTAAGTTTTTTTTTATAATTTATGTTAATAAATTTAATTGCTTAACTGAGTTCTGATAAAGAAAAGACTTTTATCTCATGTTTTGTTGTTTCTTCAAATAGAAATATTGATTTCAATTTGATTGTGTACGTTGTCTGCCAAAGATTGCAAATTAATGCAAACAATAAATATGGATACACGTGCCATACCACAGCTGCTAAATGCAACAGATATTATATTGTTTTTGTTACGGGGAGAGATATAAAAACAAGTGATCCCTGAAAATGAAGTTTGCAAAATACTGCATGTGCATCCCGCTCCTTTAATGCAACATAGTCATTTATCGAAAAAGTCTTACTTGGCAAAATGCGATTAAAATTTTTGAAATTTTAGCTTCTATACCGAAAGTTTTTGTTATAACTTTTGCTTCGATTCATATATAATTCCGCTTTTTATTCTACATATGAAAAGGATATTGAGCAATACTCTTTGCTCTATAACTGAAAATTTGTGATTTTTGAGATGTGCTCATGTTGCAACAAAGGAGCGATTTACATTATTTATTACGCTTCTTAGGAAACTTTTGAAAATTAGTTGGTTTTAAAAAATCATTGATAATTCAGTTCATTATAAATACTTATATATTAAGACTTAAAGTCTTTTTGAACTCCCCAGTTCGCATGAACATTTCAAATACCTTCATTAAATACTTCTAGTTATTGGTTTCTTTTATTCTACATTCCACTTCAGTTAAAGCTTGAGAAAACAGCAGACAACTTATTTGCTTTCTAGTCAATGTATCCTTCCTCATTCTACAAAACTTTTTAAGTTAAAGAGAAAATAAAAGCCTTAAATAGAAACCGAAATTATGGTTTCATATGGCCAAAGTAAAAAAAATATTGCAAAAACTTTTAAGTCTTGTAAAATTAAATTCCTTGGATAAGAATAATAAAATTTATTGAGATTTTTCTGGTGTGTGTGTTAAATTATTCGCCTTTGAAGTAATTCACCGCACTGTATAACAGGTGTCTGGCTTTGAGATAATGATAACTAAAGCGTTAAATGTACATGGTCATTGACATTCACACAACCTTATCAAGTTTGGGTTGTATGATTTAAACTTTTAAATTACGTTGACAGCGGGTGCAATGACCATGGATGGGTATATTTTTATATTTAAGCGAAATTTAGTTCATTTATCATATGTGGCAAATATTTTAGTTGGTATTGATTGTATGGTTTTATTAGAAGAATTTTAACAAATACTAAATGAAATTTCATGAGGTTTATCTGTATAAAATATGCAACAACTGAAAAACAAGAAAATGGGTCATAACTGTATTAAAATCTTATAAGTAAATTTGGCATGGCGTTTAAATATCAGGTAGATAGATCCAACTTAAACCATTTGTCTTTCTGTCTATCTATCAAATATGCTTAGAGGAAGTCCTAGGTCAAACCTAGATGTTGAACAGAATTGTATGAACTATAACTATAACTTTTTACTGCTAAACAACAAGTCCTAGCAATTCTTCAAGAATATGTCAACGATTTATATATCAGAGCTATAAACATTTTCATTTCAATTCATAGAAAATATTCGAGCATTAAAGAAACAAAAATGAGAAAATTTACCATAACGTTCTTTTAATGCAAGACATTTAGCAAATGAAATTTGAAGGTTACTAAGGATCTTCGTCAATTTCCTCTTTAAATATGGATGAATAACCAGATATAAATCTGAAGTTAAGCCGAGGTTAACATTTAAAAATCTTAGTCGTACTTTTTCAAGTTTTATATAAATATTTTGATATAGAGAAGCGATATAAAAAAATTACTAAAAAATTAATAAATGAAAAATTTTAATTTTTAAATATTAACAAAAATATACATTTCGACTTATAAGACAACACTAGAAATATCTACACCAAAACTGAGCAACCGTCAAAAATAGGACCAAACAAAAAAAAAAATAACAAAATTTGTAATTCAAATTTGAATTCTTATTCACGAAAATATATACCAAATAAATACAAAATTCGCAAAAAAAAATCACACGAATATATTTAAATACATTAATTGGATATTATGCAAAGAAAATTTAAACACAAAAATAAGCAATTACAAATGAAATACACAGAAAACGCGGAGCTCATCAAAACGATGGGTTTTATTAAGTGAGCAATTCCGCAAAAATAAAAAGTATAAAGCTCAAGATCAAATGAGGGATATGCAAATATTTTCCTAGAATGGAAATTTCATTGAAAATTCAAACGAAAATTTGTGATTTCATAAAAAAAAAAATTTAAATTTAATGCTAATATTATTATTTTAGCTTGTTTTCAAGTTCATACAAATATTTACGCGAATCGACTTAATAATGACGTTTTCGGTAATAAAGTAAGAAAATTTAGCAAAAAAAATCAAGTTTATAGAGAACTGCGATCTATTTTACTTTCGAAATTATATATTCATTATTAAATTTTATATTCAATATTATTAATAAAACCAAGGTTGCGTATACGCAATATTCAGATATGAATTACAATTAATGTTAATCATACGCATATAGTCCTTTGAATTTTGTAGTACATACCGTTTCACATGGAAACTGCGACGCAACTTTAAAAAAAAATCGTTTTAGCGAAAAGCCATTTAAGTGAAACAGATTTGTTTCCAAAATTATATGAAATACATGTTCCTTAAAAGGAAAATATTCATTTACGGCTAACGAAACGCTACGATGTTCCTGTGTATTTTAATCCTATTACATGAAAGCAATAAAAACTCAATCTATCATCAGACTTCAGATTGTCATTAGATTTTGTTTTCGCATGTTTTATATTTGCAATATATAAAAACCTTTACATAAGCGAAAAATAATTCCTATAATTTTTCATTGTCGATTAAATGAACATGACCGTATATGATTGCGAACGAAATTGTAACTTTTTTTTTGAAAAAATGTTCATATACACTTTTATATAAACTTTTTCTGCAAAAGAAATTTTTGTACTTGATAAATGTTTTTTAGTCGAAAGATCCATAGAAAACTCCAAGCATAAAAATGTTTAGTTTTTCTTATCTACAATAAAAGCTAGGCGATAAATAATTCCTGTAATATGTATTTTGTTGTCAAAATACATATTCAATTATAATTAACAATGGCTATAATTTTTTCAGTAATGATATGTAATTTTAAATAAGTCCTGCACTACAACTTAGTAACTTAAGGTTTAATTACAAAATTTTTTCAAACTGTTTTGAATGCCTTCACATATTTTTTAATTAAAATAAAAATTTCATCATTTTGGATCTTGAGTTACGCAAAGTTTTCAGAAGATTGAAAATAACTGCTTTGTGAACAGTTTCAATTACAATATTTTCAATTAAGAACGAATTATTACTTTTTTTACTAAGACACAAAAAACTCTAAATATTTTACAAAACACTAATAATCATATTGTAATTGATGTATTAGAATTTCACTGTATTAAGTATACTCCTAAATATATTTGATAATAATTATTTCTTCTCGTTACACTTTCTCACGTTACACATTTTCTCGTTAATTCAACTAATTTAATAATAATGAAGTGTGTTGTTTATTTGAAAAATTTATATGTATGTAAAAAAGCAAACTTAGTTGCCGTAAAACCTAAAACGTAGCACAACCGCTTTAGGGGGAAACTCAAAATAAACTGATGACTTAAAACGTCGTATTGTCAAGGATAACAAATACTTATGTACAGTGTTATTTGCTTTAGTAGAGCAACGACATATAGTCGACTTTCTTTTCTATTATGTATCGTTCCTACAAGTGTTTTCCAATAAAGCAACATGTTGAATTTTGTTATTCACTTCTTCAAAACATGTTGCTTTAATTTACATTGATGGCCTTTTATATTGTATTTTTATATGACGGCACTCTCTTTTTAATTAAAATTTTTTCTCTCTTTGCGCATTGCATATAAAGAGCAAAAAATGTTTCTTACGTTTGAAGTTACCAGATGAATTAAATCGGAAATTGGTGTTTTTTTAATTTTCCCGATTTTGTGTAATAACCTAATATATCAGTTGCCCACTATAATTACTGAGCGATTGTTCATTATTATAGTGGAAAGTATACTACTTTGGCCTTTTGTCCACTATTTCCTAAGTATACGGAATTTGCACATTTTTATTTTAACCTTTTTTCCATTGTATTTTTTTTTTGTGTGCAATATCCACTTTTTTAAATATTTTCCACTTTTTCAAATATTGTAAAAGTATGAAAGCATTATAAGCCTACTATTATTATGTATTTTGTATTAATCAATACCGAATTCTCATACTGTATTTGATTCGTTTGGCATAAACATACCAGGTTGAATATTTTCAAACTGCTTAAAGATCACTGACGACTTGGTTTAGCGAGCAGTGAAATGTTGACATAGGAACAGCTAAAGCCACAACGAAGAATATATTTTTCAACTGTTATTGCTTAAACAATTAGTTGGGGAAAATATAACAAAATACCAAATGTCAATAGTATGAATTTATTTCATTGTTTTATTTCAAATCTGTTTTTAATTGATTTCGTCTTCGGCCGGACGCAAGAGTTTTCTTCTCTATATTATGACAAAATTCGTATGTTAGCATCCTTTGGCCGGCCGCCAGGATTTTTTCCACTATAGTATAATAAAAATTTTCTTCGCTTTCCAAAGCATATCATAGTTACCGTTCTTTGGCCGAGCGCAAGGGCTTTCTCTTCTATGGCATGACGAATACCGTCTTTGCAGAAATGCTTGGGAAAGCGAAGGCGATGTAGAGGGGAAACTTTCAATAGAAAAATTATAGTTATTTCATTATAAATTTCATTATTTGTATTATACGACATAGGGCTCGAAAAATTAAAAATTAATTGAGACCCCAAAAAGTAAATAGCAAAAAATCGTTGTTTTGGCGTTCTGTATTATTTTGGAGGGACTTATTTCGTTGTTTTTCTTTGGAAGTTATTTCCTGGGGAGTACGCATATTAAAAAAGCCATATAATTTTTTATTTAATATAATTTTCCTATTTTCTCATTC